>CAJHQP010000073.1:0-342154 GCA_905132765.1 Moricandia arvensis | reverse complement strand
ATCATTATCATGTTTCAATAGAATAGATTAAGACCATTTGTGCTTCTCAGGTAGTCTACAAGAGCACAATGACTAAAGTAACTCTAACTAGACAACTACACTCACCTCTTTTTCGTAAGAAGTGACTAATTTGCATAATTAAAATAGAAAAATTTACATCATAGGACACTTTCTATCTCTTTAATATCATTCTAAGACACATTGTTATACTAGAGCACTTTCTTTCAACAAAAAACATCAACTAAAATTTTCTAGTTCTCTCTCAATCAGACGTGGTCTAACTAAACCATAAAAGAGGCGGGCTTTATCCTCAGCCATTGATATCTAAAAAAAATTAGCGGCCAAGATTTAATCATCTAGATCTAGACATAACAGATATCTGTCTTTAATTCTCTTCTATTTTTTTACCAATTTTCCTCTTTTATCTTCACTGTCCTCGACGAGAGTTTGTGTTCGACAGTTTCATTAGTAAAAACTCATAATTTGTGCCAACGCTCCTATTCATTACTGATTCATAAGGTTTTGGTTAATGAGTAACTCGGATTCATTAATTTAACCTTAAGATCATGAAGCTTATTATTTCTTTTTTTGTTTTCAGCGGCCGCCCATGGCAGAGCACTGTATGCCCATCGCCGGCGAGTGGAAGATCTTCGTAGACAACCACTGGTCTTTTTCGATCGATAAAGAACACATGACAAGGATTGTTCCCCTTCATCCTAATATCCCATTGAAGGAACTGCGTGACAATATCGTTAAGGAGTTCTTTGGAAAATTTGTAGTTCTTTCCACAGCCTCGTTGAACTATTGGCCGCCGAACATAAAGGATTGCTACCGACCTCACAAAACCGCCAGTCATGCTCACAGACAATGGGGCTGTCTCCTACTTTTACAACCACTTTGAAGCACATAAAGGACTGAATTTGTTCGTTGGCTTTGACTTTCCATGAGCTCCAATGCAACAAGTTGATGAAAATCTTCTTCCCTCCACCACGCCTAATCAGCCTATCAAAAAGAAGCACAACCTTTGCTCAACTTTTACCCCATGCGCTCCTTCAACAGCTGGGTCTCAAATTCCAGCGTCTCATATCATCCACTATGCTACAAGTGATGCATTCGACCACACTGTCCTTGTCTCGGGGGAACACCACCTTAATGTAAACAAAAAGCAAACAACACCGGTGTACAACATGGTAATTGGCTACATGTACAACAAGCTTCAACGTCCATGTGTACACCAAATATATCTTAAAACCAAATATGTGTACAGATACATATGTACAGTTATTGAAATACATGTGTACACGTTGAAAATATAAACCTTAAAAAAAAACTTGTAAATGTAGGAAAAAAGAAATATTTGGTGTATATATCAATCATTGTACAAGTGAACTTGTGTACATGTAAATTATTGTCCATGATAATAAATTTTTTAGGTTTTGATTAAAGGCGAATTTTACAATTTGCTTAAATTGGCAAATTGACCACCACTTTGTACAGTTTCAGCTTATATGTGAAAAAATTTACTTAGAAATAACAGTTATCTTGCTACGTTACATTACATACCCAAAAAATCCAAAAATATCATAGTATCTTGCCAAAACATTCATCCTTCAACACCAACAAGCACAATATGTACATGTCAAAAATACACCACATATGTACACATTCCAAGTTGTACATATATTCGTTTGTAAACATATACATACTCCATGTTGTAAACATGTACACACTTTTTTATGTACACAAATACATTCTTGCAAAGTTTTACAAACAGACCAAAAAAATTTAAACAAACAACATCGAGAACAGAGTTTATAATCAGATCATTACACAACTCTAGAAAACAATGTTACTAGTATCCATGTTGACAAGTCTTTAACGTCCAAAGTACAAGGTTAAGCATGCACATTTGGAAATTTATGGTCAAAATCTAATACATGCACATACGAGGTACCATATGAGAAAAGAAATAAAATTGGAAATTAGATATGTTGTTCCTCGATACTGAAACCCGTCGATTTCCGGTGACAACTCTCAACTTTGATCCCGAGCATGACGACTACGACGTGATGATTGCGGCGATCTGAACAAGTTATAGGGTGAGAATTGCGGTGTTACATGTATACACACATTCCAAATTGTACATATACTCACTTGTACACATGTATGCACTCCGTGTTGTACACATGTACACACTTTTTTGTACACATAACACCCTAGCAAAGTTTTACAAAATAACCGAAAGAAACTTAAGCAAACAACTTCAAAAACTTGTACACTTCCGAGCGGGCAGTTTGAATAGCTTCCCAAAACAAGAACCCAATAACTTATCCATCTTCGGTGAGTCTTCAAACACATCTCTTACGAACACTAAGTAATCCACCTTAAATAATTATTGAGCCTTCGACTAAGAAAACAGTCAGTCACAAAATTCTCACCGGCAACCAACCATTAACCTCTTTGATAAGCGATGTATCTCCACAAAAAACCACAACTTACGATTAGATTAAGAATAACCCAAACAAATTTTAACAAAAAAACTAAACCGACCAGAGAATCTACAAACCTGCGGAAATCTCTCTTTCGCTGCTTGCATCTTGGTTTCTCATTCACTGCTTTCACAATTAGGTCCTCCTCTGCCAAAAAAATGGATTAGCAAACCTAAGAACGAACCCTAAATCAGAGACAAATTGCAAACCAAACTCACTAATCTTATGCTTTCTCCTTCCATGCTCACTTCCTCGTGGTCATTATGCAAGCTATTGTCTCTCTACTCAGCCACTTTCACCGTCGCCAGAAAAAACTTCATCCGTGAATGCTATCTATAAATCGTTTTCTGCAGTTTCTCCAATTTAGGTTTCTTAATTTCTCGTACTTAGGTTTCCGTAATACTATTAAAGAAAAACTATATATATATATAAATATGTTTACTTTACGGATGTTAAAGTAATTATAGACCAAATTTTACTTTAGTCTTGGGTTCACCACCAAAACTCAGATTTAATTCAAAATTCAAACCGTCTAAACCCTCTAACTAGATAACAATGTTAATTGACTAAAAAGTCCACTCTAGTTTCGCTTTTTGAAGGGATAAAGAGGTCTTCAACCACCATAAAGTATCCTAGTAGTACAAAGTGCTCTTTAATGTAATAAAAAGACACAAAGTGACCTGCAATGAAAAGAGTGATTTACATCCAAAGGCACTTTTTGAGTTTTTATTACATTTTAAGATACTTATTGCTACTGAGGTACTTTTCTCTAACCAAGTCAAAACTAGACATTACTTGTTTGGTTTCTTTTGCTTTCGGTTAGTTTTTTTTTTCTTGAAATGATTTTTTTAACCAAATCTCTGTTGTTCTTCTTCTTCGGTGAAGATTTTTTTTTGAAAAATTTGCAATTCGTGCTTTACAACTTTATTTCAATATTCTAAACTATTGTACTTCCTCTACCACGACGTCTCTTGTTCTCCTCCACCATTACGCAACGACTCCACCTTTTGATTCACAAGCACATCCAAGCTCAATCCGTGACCGTAAAACCTTTTTCCTCGACACAAATTAACCGTGGTGGATGTCGAGAGTCATTGTTGCTTTTGTCTCCACATCACAGAGAAAAGCTCGAGCAACAATGGTGATTTGTCTTCATTTTGCACATTTGGTCCTCCAATTGTTTAGTTGTTTTCAGTTTGATCCCACACTTTCAAAAAATTGCATATACATCCTCGTGAATTAACCTCAAACTTCTAAACATGCATTCCACCCTTTTTTATATTACAAAATTGATCTCTCACGCTTAGGTCTGATCTCACTTTAGTTTAAACTCATGAAATTTTTCAAAATTAGCCAATTATGAACTTTAAATTTGTTAATGCAATTGAACACTCATGTACACAAAATAAAACAAAATGCATCTTAAAATAATTTAAATGAACTAAAACTAAATGCTAAAAATTGTAAAAATCATTAGATATGAAAAACACACAAAACCATGTGTACACTCATATTGTTATTTACTCCATCATCATTTTGAATTGATTTATTATGTTAAGTATTTTGGTATTTTTGAGTAAGCAACCACCAATTCATTTAAATGTGTACAATTTCTTCACATATTTTAATTCGATTTTGTTGTAAACACATGTACACGAAACATTGTGTACAATTAAAGTATGCTTTCATGTATAAAAATTATTGTTTTATGTACAATTGGGTTATGTACACCATGTGTCACGTACACGTGTACAAAAATTCAGTAAAACCTCGTTACAATTGAAAGTATGCTTCCATGTAGAAAAAATATTGTATTATGTATAATTGGGTTATGTACACCATGTATCGCGTACACGTGTACATCAAGTCAAACAAAAATAGATCAAGTCAAAAATATATTAAGTCAACAAAAATAGATCACGTCAAAAATAAAAATCATTTGATTTTAGTTCATTTAACTCATTTTGGGATGTATTTAGATGTTTATGTATATATATATGCTCAACTGCATTAACACGGGTTGGATTACATAATCAACTAATTTAGGGTAACCAAAGAGAAAATTTTTATTTTTAAAAGTTTAAGATGGAGGCGAAATGAAAGCAAACAAAAGATCAAGAACTATTCGTGTAAATATAAAGATGGGTTGAAATGTACACTTGTAAGGTCTTGTAGTCTTCAAATAATTTAGAAATATATAACATACATTTGTAAGTTTCAATATTTGAACATTTAAATAGCATCCGACTGTACAACACAAATCTCGTTGTCCACATGTACATCAGTTCACATGTACACTGATATACGTTAGCTTGTTGTCCATGTATTCTTGATCGCATCTCATTATCCACCAACATTTACATCCCAATTTTAGCTGAAACCAGAAGCTTCGTGTCTATGACTCCACACCATCAAAATGCATTTAAAATATATAGACTCCAAATTGCACATTTGTAAATATGAGACCAAGTCAAAATGATTTATTTGCAAATCAAAAACATCTGGGATAAAAACGAAACAGAAAAAAATGGCAGGGACCAACGTTTGGTCTGAATTACACAATTAAAAGTCTCGAGAAAAATTAGTGAATAATCATGAACAAATTAGAAGTTTGAGCTAAATTAGAGAATAAACAAGAGTTGGAGGATCAAATGTGCAAATAATCAAAAGTTCACCATTGTTGCTCCGGTGAAGCTTTTTCTTTGATCTGCGACTAATGCGACGATGATTCTGGCGGCCGCAACTCTGGTTCCGAGCATGACGACCACGACGAGGAGGTGATGATTTGACTTAAAGCTGATTGTGGCAGAGCTCACTCGGGATAATTCACCATGTGAAGGAAACATAGATAACAGAGACAAAGCGGATGATGAAAACAAAGACGGCAACGGAAGCCAAGAAGGAAGCAGCCACTAAATTCATGTCCATCCATTCCAATCTTGTCGAAACGAAAAACTAAAACTCAGATCTAGCTCAGTCGGACTGAGTCACGACCGAGTTGCTCGGAGAGACTTCTTAGTCATCATCGTTGGGTATTTTGTTTTCAGCGGTGGATACAGTCACTGAAGAAGAAGATACGGTGATGGTATTGGAGGAAGTGTTATCGATTGTGGCGGCGGCAAATGAAAAAGAATGAACTGAGACTGGAACTCGCCATAACCATAGTCACTGAGAGCAGATCCGGTGTTTGTAAGTGCCATGGTATAAGAAAACTGTGCGGTAGTAGAAGTGGTACGAGCCTTTGTTGGATCAATTTAATAAAGTCCATGGCTTCAATTTTATATTTTCTTGAGTTGATAACAAAAGTCAGATATGAAAGAAAGGGGAGAAAGATACGAGAGAAGAAAAAAGTTGAAACTAAATTTTGGGTCTAGTTGGTTAGTATTTAACTAATAGATGATAAACATAGATTTAGTTGATAAAAGTGAACTAGAAAGTGGGCTTGGTTAAGAAAAACTACCCTAATAGTAAGAAGTGTCTTAAACTGTAATAATAAAGTAGAAAAGTGTCTCTTAGTGTAAATGTTTCCAATGAAAATAACTCATTAAAATATACACAACTCTTTAATTCTTTTATAAGAATATTACACTCAAAGGCAGTTTATGAGTTTTATTAACACAATAGGACACTTATCACTACTCAGACACTTTTCTCTAACTAAATCTTATTTGAGTTATTAACATATATAGGCACTTTACTAGTTTTTATTACATCCAAGAGCACATTGTGCTGCTAAGACATTTTTCTGTGGTTGAAGACCAATTTCTCCCTGAAAAGGTAAAACTAGAGATGGGCATTTAAGTAAAGTGACATTTATTTCTGGTTAGGTTGGTTAGAGCGTTCAAATTTTAAAATAATAAAAGATGAGGTGATGGACACGAGACTAAATTAAATTTAGTTCATAATTTATATTGGGTCCGTAAAAAATAAAGTTTCCTTTTGTTACGATTTAAAGACAACACATTCGCTTCCCAGCGACAAATAAAGGCGGCGGAGATGAAGCGAGACGGAAAGGAAAAAGCCGAGGGTTAGTGAGTTTTTTTTGTTTGGTAATTGGCTAAGATTTAGAGTTTTAATCTTTTTGGGTTTCAATTTTGCTAATCGGTTGGATGTGTTGCAAAGGAGACTCAACAAGTGGTGAATGAGAGTGTTTTGCTGCGTTCGTTTGTGTCAGACAGGTTTCCGAACAGGAGGCTCAATTATTACTCTTCTTTGGAATACCTTCTGATTGTGTGGGATGTGCTTGAAGATAGTCAAGAGATGGAGATGATGTTGGGTTCATGCTTTGGCGAACTTGCCGGTGAGAAGGTGTGCGTTCTCAGTGAAACTAATGCTTATGGGGCAGTTGTAACTAAGAAAAAGTTTGAATTGTGGTCTCTGTTTGGTGTAGACCTACATGTACAATGGTAAATAATGTTTGTGTTGTACATGTGTACATTATTTCATGTGTACAAATAAAGTAGATAAACTAGCTATGAAGACAATTAACCATGTACAGAAAATTTAAGATACATGAAAATGATGTAGATTTATAAAACAAATGGAATTGAGGAGTATAAGTACATGAAATGGCATAAAAAGCCACATTTTTCAGTGTTGGTAAAACAATGTACACATTATTCAATGTACATGTGTATTTGAAAATTATAAAGAACAAGTGTACAAATTTTAAAAATTCAAGAAAATTATGTACACATGTTAAGTTTCATCTAAACTTCAACATTATAATAGTTATTTACAAAGAATGCAAATTCCATGTGTACAGCAAAAATTAAAGCAGATATGTGTTGTGTACAACAGTAAATGGAACAATTTGAAATATATAAAGCGACGTCAAGTACACAAATAAACACACAAAAACGTGAAAGAAAAATCTTTATAGGAGATGCTTTGTAACTTGAGAAGCATGCGTATGTATATTTATCAAGTTAAACATGTATAAGGAAAGGTGTAAGACTTGGTTGTATACATTATATGAGTTGTACATGTGTACACGCCAATATTTATGGTGAGATTGTATACATATGGGTGGATTGCAGGTGTTGGAAATGATAGAAATTATAAATCATATTTTGTGACATCCCTTCTTTCTATTTCTCCATGCCTTTGATAATTTTCTTTTATCTCATGATCTTCGAACTTTAGGAGATAAAAAAAATATACATTGGAGAAGTGATTATTACTGAAAGAATATCGCATTTTGATCTTTGTCAACCAATCTATTTAAAGGGATTTGAATATTTTTATTTTTATTGAAAATAAAATCTGTAAGCATATAATAATGATAATAATGATATGTTGTGTTTAGTGCATATGTTGATATTTGTTAATTAATATGCATGAAAATATTTTGTATTATTGTATATTTGGATATACCGTGTACACATATATATTTTGAAGGTGTCCATATAAACATCTTGTACACATGTACACTATGATGATGGTGTCCACATGAAGATCATGTACACTCTGATATTATTGTCCACATAAAACTGTGTAAGGTGGACTTATTCTACAAATATAGAAAGCATTTTGAAATGTTGCATTATATCTTGAAATATTACAAGTAACTTAAAATATCTACATGTACACTTATTTACCAATATCAACATGTACACTTTATCATGGTATAAATTTCAATTAAAAATTTACAAATTTATAACATGCATATACATTGTACAACCAAAGTAAACATTTTATATATATAGTATGAACATAGAAAAATGTATTAAGAACAGAGGACATCAAGCCACAAGCATAGAATTCATTTTTTTGTTGTCACATAGAAATTCACAAGTTATAAATGGACTTTTATAGCATAAAAAAATTGCATTCGAAGTGATATGTGTAACAACTACAACTTAAAAAAATAGAAAAATAAAAAAATGAATTATAGTGATCATCTTTCCACACACAAACAAGCAAAAAAAAATATGAAAGAGACATATTTGTTTTCAGAAATATTATATTTCCCCAATTCTGATCACGTTATTGTCATTATCTCCGCCATAGACTTTTCTTCTTCATCTTCACAAGGTCTCTGAAAACCTCCAACTTTAAAGAACATGAATAATATAAGCTAAACTTACAGTAACCAAACAAAACACTCTTTCACGGAGATTAATCCTTGAGATCTTGATTGGACCAGTCATCTTAGTCTTTTGCACATAAACCTTTCTTTTGTTCTTCTTCCCTCTGTTATGAATCTGACAATAAGAAGAATGGTGGTGAGACAAGATTGGAAGTTGATAATACTCACACGTGACAGATAATCGTGAATCATGATGTGAGGAAACTAAAATCAAATCGAGAGAGAAACATGATTTTTCGCCAATGGCTTTTTAGAAAGAAGAAAGAAAAAGAGAAAAAAAAGAATAAAGATTCAGATCTGTTTTGTTAAATCTCGACCTTCAAAATATCAGAAAAATCAATGGATGAGAACAAAGGCCCGCCACTTTTAAAGTCTAGTTAGTCAACGTGATAGTTAGAATTAAAAGGGAAAAGTTAAGAATCAAGTGCTCCTTAGAAAAAAGTGCTCCAGTAGAAGAAAGTGGCCTAGAATGAAATAAAAACTCAAAAAGTGCCTTACAGTGTAATTCTTTCATCTTATTTTTCACTCAAAAACTAACTAAATAGCATTGACAGCTAATACTCACTACGCTAACTAAAGAAAGTGGGACCTTGTAACCTTCTTATTCCTCTTCCCTTTATAGTTTTCTATAACTTTCGTAAATGAAATTTGATTATTTTAAATCTATTGTTTACGATATTTTGTAAGTAACCATTGTTTCTATTATTTAGATTTATATTTTGAGATATGTAAAGCTGCATTTTTTGTAACGTTGTAATGAGATGTATATGACAGAAACGTTAACGGCAGAGATCATTTTAAGCTTCAGCCATGGTGTCTATGTGTTCTTATGTCAGTATACTCTGTTCTTGCTTTGAAACTTCCAGTGAACCTCATGCAAGCTCGATCTCCAAGACGCCGTGTTCTTCTTCTTCGTGGTGTCACAAGACGAGTCCGGTCCATAGCGTTTTAACTCAACTCAATTCTTTGCCCCGCATTCCAGTTCTTTTTTCCTCGTCTTGATTCATCATCACCGTGATCTTTGTTCCTCTCTAACGCGCCCTTCAACCATCAAAAAAAGCTCGAGAGCAACAATGGCTAAATTTGGTGTTTTTGGACGTTTGGTTCCTTAATTTTTATATCTTTCGATTTTAACCCCAATACTCTTCACAAGTGAAAATTACTCTCAATACTTGAATCACTTACTTTTCACACGCATCCCAAATGAATCACTTGTTTTTATGCTAGGAGATTTTAGTTGATATTGCAAATGAATGATAAAACCTATTCGGTGTACAAATGAACCGGTATACATAAGAGCTTTTATGAAATATTGTATGTGTACAGATTGACGATATAACATCATAAAATATCATAGAATCTTAAATCACTTACGTTTCACATGAATCCTAAATGAATCACTCGTGTTTATACTAAACAATTTGAGTTGCTATTAAAAAAAATTGGCCGTTATAATATTCACACCTTTAAGTGTATGTTAAAACTTATTTGGTGTACAAATGGCAGTGTACATGTGGGTTTTTGTGAAAAAATGTACATGTAGATAATAAAATATATGTGTACACATTGATGATCTGACCGTACAAATATTTAAACATGCAAATGTGTCTAAAAATATTTATTTAATGTACATGTGATTCATTGTACAAGTGAACTCGTTTATGTGAATCATTGGTACATGTCAAGAGATTATCATTAAAAGATAGAATGAGCCACAAATTCATTTTATAATGACTGATTCACTATTAAATGGTGAACATGTGAATTATTTCAGAAGTTAAATAGTGTACATGTAAATCGTTAAGACAAAAAAATGTAAAATTTTGTTTTTATTTTATATTTACCACCTTTAGATGTTTTAATAGGTTATTAGTCATGTATGCATAATACTCTTTGTATATAGAATGGAAACAAGGTTTTCTTGAATTTTTGTCAACTAAGTTAAACTTTCCAAACTTAGCTTTCATTGCATAACCGTGTGCACCTGTAAAATATTTTTCCACATACCTCATTACATCGAGTTGCTTCATTATGAAGGCATGTTTCAATGTAAAAATATTGTTATTTGTGTACAATATGATGGTGTACACGTTTACACACGTACACGTGTACATCAAAAACGAATTAAAATATGTGAGAGAATTGTACACATATAGCTAAATTGATCACTAAACTATACTTTTCATATCCTCAAAATTACTTTTTACTTAATATTTGTACATGTGAATCATTGCATAAATTAATTTGTGTACATGTGAATCGTTGTACATGTGGATAATGAAATTTTGTGTACATAGTGTCATCTGCTACATATAGCTACAATTAAACAACATACACAAGAAATAATTCATACTCAAAGGACACATAAATACCTTCTATAAAGTAGGATTTATTTTATTCATTACTCATATTCTCTTTGATATATACTAATTTTGATTGAGTTTTAGAGCTTTATTTTAATTCATTTGGATATCTCATAGTTCATTTGGATCATTTAGCTTGCATATTAAGTTTATATTTTTCATTAATGTGTTCATTTGCATATACATGGGTATAAATGAATGTTAGAAAGTTTAGAGCAAAATAAAAATGTCAATTTTGTAAATTTGAAAGTTTGAGTTGAAAATGAAAATAGTTAAGGACCAAACAAGCAAAAAAGTGAAAATTGACCATTGTTGTTTTTGACCTTTCATTTTTCGACAGAGAAGACGAACGACAACCACTCAAGACAGACACAATGGTGGATCTTAGTGCGGCAAAGTAATGGTGATTTTCGACGACAAATAAGACAGTAACAAGAAGTTCGCCATAGGTGTTCTTCATAGGAGCTTGATGTAACTCGACAGTGTAAAAACTCGCCATGGATGAGACAAACAACTTGTGTCACGAATCTTGAATTCGAAATGCTGATTGTTTTAAAAATCTTGGACTTTAATTTGATTTTAAAAGATTTTATTTCAGCAAAAACTTCTAAAATCAATGGTCTAGAAAAAAAGACATGATATAAGAAAGATGAGAAGATAAAAAGTGTGGGTCCTACTAATTTATTCTAGTTATGCTTTAGTTAAAAAAAAATGGAATAAGTTAAAGAAAGTGTCTAAGGAGCACAAAGTGTCTTATACTGTAATAAAAACTCAGAAAGTGACTCTGAGTGTAAAACACTCTTCTTTTATTTACAGTCACACATTTTAAAATATAAAATTATTTTGTCTTCTTTATCTCTCTCATCACGTTCATGTTTTACCAACCATATATTCTTTTTCTTTATCTTTCTATCAGTGATGTGTGTTCTTAGATCAGAATATACTGATCTGAAACAAAATAAAAATTTAAGCTTACTTACGCATATGTCAAATATTGGATTTTTAAAACAAAATATGGTCACCTTTTGTAAGCCATGAGCTCAATCCAATTTTTCTTCACCTCAACCTTTATCCTCCACAAGAAACATTGAGAGAAGAAGATAAAAAACCAACCCAGAGAAAAATGAAATCAAAGAGATTGTAGCGAAGAAACCGGTGTAGCACTGCATCCAGCTCAATATCCGTCTCGACCGTAGCTTAAGCAAGTTGATGTAAATATGAAGGAATTAGTACGAAGATGACAACATTTATTTGACGACGTGTTTCAAAAGTTTTATGATCAGTTGAGGTAATATCTTGGATTTCTCCTGCTTAATAATTGATTCCAATTATAAAGTTGGTTTATTTTTATATATTTTAAAAAATTTAGTGTGTATGGAACAAAGAGAAAAAATAAAGAAATGCTGCATGGTATGCATAAGTGATGTTCCAAAGGACTTTCAGAGCTTATCTGGTTCGATGCTTAAAGCATTAAGTCCTCTTCTAGATCTAGTTATTGTAAATACCAAGCTAAAATTATCAAACAGTCATGTCTTTCCATATTCTAGAATCGACAAAGAATAAAATAAATTTATACAATTGGGTGTGGTGTAGATTTATAAATGCACTATTAATCATATGGATTTTGGATATCATGTAAAAGGTGTACATTGATGTGTACATATGGATATCATATAATATGTGTACACGTGTACACAAAGAAGTTCTTTAATCTTTGATTAGACATCGATATTTATTTGTTTAAATACATGTATACCTCATATATGAAAATACGTATACAAATGTTTTACAAGAGATGAAATCCTAATGTACACTCTTCAAAATAGTAACATATTCTCATGCATCCACAATCTTTAGTCCACTACAATATCAAGATAAGCACCAAAGTATCTATATTTACATAAATCATGTACACCAACCAAATATCTATATTTAATTTGTTCATATACATAAAAATTAACAACATCGACATTACATTATCCGTGAAGTGATGTACATATACACTATATGAAATTAACATATTTTAAAAGCTAATAAATATGGAAATGAAATGTATAAAGCGTTATAAAACCTACTACACCTCAAAATATAATCAGTGGTGAATGCACAATCCAAAAAATAGTTTTAGTTGATATGACTAATCATAAACAAGTTTTCTATTCATCTACATTCATTCTAATGCATTTTGATGAGCCACCTGAAAACCATTACAATATAATTTGTTTTTAACATGGATTGACACATATCTATATGTAAAATGGAAAGACATTGTCTACTAATCTTAGAGCTCTGTCGTCTATATCTCTACTGTTGACATTAACTACATCTCCGTTGTCGTCGTGGTCAATCTCGCATACATCTGCACCGTCGTATGTCTTCACCATCATCTACCACTACAAGAAAATAGCTCTATTGCAACGGAAAAATTGCAACGTCCATTTTCGTTAATAATCTGCTATGATTATTGCAATTTTTTGCAATAATGAATATTTGTTACAATTTCATTACAAATTTATTGCAAAATAACAACTATAACAGACGTTGCATGTTTTCATTACTAAATTGCAACCTCTTGCAACATATACAAATATCTTGTAAGTTTCGCAAGAAACTTTCAACACTTTTGAATTATTGCTAATTTGCAAAAAAAAAATATATAAAAAACATGTGGCAAAAATGTGACTGATTATATTCTTTTTTTTTTAAACTGGACTGATTATATTCTTTTATTATATGTTTCTAGAAAAAGTTTAACAAATCGTATGTTAAGTACAAAACTATATAATATATATTTATATTGTATATTTAAACATGCACACTATATTTTTAAAGTTTCAGATTCTTGAAATTTAGTTAATAGTTTTATTTTATGGATTTTATTTTGCTTTGGTCTAATGTGAGGAACATATTACCTACATGAGATCGTACCAGTAGATTTGCTTCTACATACAGCAATCAAAATTCAATAACTCCATGGAAATAAGCTTGATGTTCTCTGTTCTTTTAGAGCACCTCCAATGGAGGTTCTACCCATTGAGGTTCTAAAAATATATATAGGTATATGTATATATTATATAAGTGTATATAGATGTGGGGTCTACAAAATAGTGTAGAACTCTTCTCAAAAGGTCTAAATTTTTTTGTTTTTAGAACTTTTGGAAAGGGTTCTACATTATTTTATGGACCCCACATCTATATACACTTATATAACATATACATATACCTATATACATTTTTGAAACCTTCAATGGGTAGAACATCCATTGGAGGTGCTCTTAGTATGCTATGTTCAAGGTTTGAAAACTTGACCAATTGTTTGTAATATTTTTTCCTCTGTTGATTAATAATACTCACATTTCAACAAAAAAAAACTATGAAAACTGAGTGTTATTCCTTGGCTCTGCGAATGTGGTCAACAATTGGGTATCACGGGATTTGGGCCTGATTTGTATACAGAACAGTGAGGACTCGTGACCATATGCTTTCTTCGTTTCTTCACCTGAAAAAAAAGAAGAGAGAGATACAGAGTGGCAATGGCTATCTGGAGGCGATCTTCACATCCACAACAGATGGAGCTCCAGCGATAGCAATTCAAGGTTGGATGGTGCTCTCGGTCTTCCCCTGGTCTTCCATCTGCAGCAGAGAATATGAACCGACAACACATCCGAGCTTTGGCGATGGGTTCTTCTTCTCTTCTTCCTCCTCGGACTTCTACTGTTTACATATGAGGACGACATGCATGTACAGATGTAACTCTTTTTTATCGGTGAGAACTCCTCAACTTCTACTCTTTGCAAACTCTGTTCTTTTGTTTCATGGTTATGTAGGGAACAGACCTGTGGTCCTGACTCTTTTATGTCGTTTCATGGTTATATTTTCTTCTACTACTGCCAAAAATATTGTTTCTTGTTGTTACTTGAGAGTGACTGCGTTTACTGGTTTTCTTATAGCTTTTTTACTCTTTTCAAGCATGATTTTCAGTAGATGACTTTGTTTAATTTTTTTTAACGGTTTGAACTTTGCATTTGTAAATTCAGTTTTGGTTGTTTTAACGAAATAAATACATATTTATTTCTGTTTTATTTTGTTGAGTGAAAATCTAGAAACTCAAGAACCCACAACTAAGTTATTGTTGACTCAAAGTCTAGAACCCACACGTAAGTTGTTCTAGCTTCATATTAAAAGTTCTATACTTTTGTGTTTTATTTGAAAATTTATTAAATAGTTCACAAGAAATGAGCTTGTAACTACTAGAATATTTTTACTTTTTAGTCAAATGTTGTTCCCTCCTTATATATCATTTGCCACTTCACTTTAGTTTGTTTAAGGAATATTATGCTAAAAAGATATGATATATCCAATATCAAGAGGTTTAGATTTTCTTGTTTTCTTATGTATACATATATATATATATATATATATATACAGCTTAGACGTGCTTTTAACAATCCAGTAAACTTATGCATCGCAGTTCTTTGAAAGCAACTATCTCCAAATGGCAAATGAAGGTCAAAATCATGGAGCATACCAACCTATGAATGTCTTAGGTGTTCTTAATCCTTCCAGAGTGAATGGATCATTGTGGTAAAAAGAAACATACATATATTTTATATATGAACCTCACGTTAAAGTTTTAGTTGTGTTATATTTTTATTTTTGTTTATAGGTTCAAACGTGATTCCCTAATCACTAGTGAGATAAGAACAATCATCCGATCTGATTTTCCTGGCCAGTATCGAAACTGGTCAACTACACCGCAACATGTAAAAGAGCGATGGTGGTTGATTCCACACAAGGCCGTGTGTTTGGTCTTGGAGCTCTTCTTAGTGAAGTTTCACTCAATGATAAAATGATAGCCACCATTGAAAGCCACTTAGAAAATGATAGAGTTCAAGAAAAGGGTACATGACATTTCTCAAGAAAATGAAAACATCAAAGAAAGGCTGAGCAAACTCGAAGGTTTGGAGAAAATGATTGCGCTTCTTTGTCCAGCTATTCTATCCATGGGTGTCAACAACCAAGTTTAAATTGGCTGCTTTTGTTATTTTCTAAGGTTTTATTAGTTTTTCTAGTTTTAAATTAGTGTTGGTTTTCTCTATTAATGCATTATTGATTTTTTAAATATTTTAGCTTATTTAATAAAATTGGTCATTTGACTTTTGTTTATTATAAAATAAATATAACGTAAAAAATAAATAACAAATCTAATGTTTTTTGGTGCAAATGTTAAAAAACCCATCTAATGTTTCTTATAACAAAATACTAAAACAATTAATCTATGCAACAAAGTTGATATCTACTAATTTATTAAAATATTAAACCATATAGTAGTCACCGTCAAAATAAATTGCACCAAATGTATTATTTAAAAGTGATAATAGGAAAATTTGCAACAACATTTTACATATCATTTATATAGCAATTTTTTTAATTGCAGCAATTTAAATTGCAGCCATACGTTGCAATTATAGTAAAAAAAAATTTTATATATATTTTTGCATTTTTATTACGAAATTTCAAAAAAAAAAATGCAAATTTGCAATGTTATTTGCTATATATTTTACGTAGCAATGACTTGCCACAATATATGGTTACAAAATACGTTGTAAATATACAACAAAAATGCTATAAAAAATTGTTGCAAAAATATGACATATATAGCAACAATTCAATTTGTTGTTAATTTTGCTACGTATATGCAACAAACACGAATTTGAAACATCCAAACAGCAAGAAGTTAAATTTTGTTACAATTTTATTGCAATTTCATATTTGCAACAATATATGAGCATATTGCAACTATATATCATTATTGCAATATGACTATTTTCTTGTAGTGTACATCTCCATTGTTCTCTACGTCAGTGTCGTCTCATCATTGCGTCTTCATGATCAGTCATTTTTGTAACCGCTTTGATCGAACCAGTAGCTTGACATATATCAAAAGATCAATTTAATAACATACATAATTATTTAAAGCAAGTTTTCTTAACAAATTATTTGGATAAACAATTTTATTTAAAGAAGAATGGAATTTAGGAAGAGACAGTCGAACAAGAATGATAAAAGAGAAGAAAAATAAAAAAAGAAATCTTAAAATCTGTGGATCTCTACTTCTAATTTTAAGTTCTTAAACAAACCAAAAAATAAAATAAAAAACAACTAAAATATCTCTACAGATTATAAATGACAAATGAAAGCAGAGTAACTTACATTAGGACTTCTTTTGTGTTAAGAAGAAAAAAGAGCTTTGAAAAAAAATTACCTTGGTAGTAGTAACTGACTTAGAATGTAATTATAAACACATAAAGTGATTCATGGTGTAAATTTTTCGTTCTTATACAAAACCAAGAACATCAATTCTTCTATATATAATATATAAAAATTGAATAAGAAACATTGTAAACACACACACAAAACCTTAGTAATTTATATATGATCACATGTTTTGCCAAGACCGTTTTTAGCATGTGCTAGTGAAGCGGTCAAGCATGACTAGAGTCCGAGCCAGCATGACACCAAGCATTAAAAGCAGGTGCGTTCGGCCGATATTTATATATAACTTTGCCGGCCATAAATTTTTTATAAGTCTCTTTGAATGTAGTGGTAATGGACTCCCAAAACATGGAAAATGGTCTATTTCAACGAACTTTATGGGCCGTGTCTATTCATTCACGAACTTTATAGTAGTGTGTATTTCATACTGAACTAAATAAAAACTCAAAAATACTACATGAACTTTATACGTTTGCCTTTTCATTTCCGAACTTTATAGTAGTGCATATTCCATACTAAACTAAGGCAATTTAAAAAAAAAATACTACATGAACTCTCAAAATTATTATATGTATATATATATATATATATATTAACGATAAAAAATTTTAGTCATCCTTTAATTATCTAAATGACGTTATTTTAGATAAATTATGTAAAATTAAAATTTAAAATTATTAAATAAACTTTAAAAATCGTGCTTATATATATATATATTGATCGTCAAAACTGTAAGTTATCCGTTAATTTATAAAATAATATCATTTTGGTTAAATTCTATAAAATTAAAAAAATAATTTTGGAATATTCGAACTCTCACACTGGTGGACAAATAAGGGCATATTAATTTCTAGACCAAAATAACTTTCTCGTATTGATCGTGTAAACATTAACTAATATATAATTTTTAGTTTAATCAAATAAATGTTATCATTTTTTTTTTGTTTTTGTTTTCAAATAGATCTATAATTATTTATATTTTAAAATTTAACTTTAAAAATCATTATTTTATAAGTTTAAATCATTTATTATTGATTCAAATATGTACTTTATACTTATCCACCAGTGTGAGAATTCGAATCTCCCAAAAGTAATTTTTTATTTTACAGAAATTATCCAAAATGATGCATTTTGATAAAGTAACTGATAACTAACACTTTAGACGGTCAATATATAAGCACAATTTTGAGAGTTTATATAGTATTTTAAAATTCAATTTTACAGATTTATCCAAAATGACGCCGTTTTGATAAATTAACGGATGACTAACTCCTTTGACGGTTAATATATAAGCACGATTTTGAGAGTTCAAGTATTTTTGAATTTTTGTTTAGTTCAATATGAAATATGCACAACTATAAAGTTCGAGAATGAAGGCACAACTTGCATATTTCAACGTGTGAGAATTCAAGTCTGAACTATAAAGCCACAACGTGCCTATTCCTTCCCGAACTTTATAGTCGTGCATATTTCATACTGAACTAAACAAAATTCAAAAATACTTGAACTCTCAAAATCGTGCTTATATATTAATCGTCAAAGGTGTTAGTCATCCATTAATTTATCAAAATAACGTCATTTGGGATAAATTCTGTTAAAATGAATTTTAAAAATACTATATAAACTCTCAAAATTGTGCTTATATATTGCCCGTCTAAGGTGTTAGTCATCAGTTACGTTATCAAAATACATCATTTTGGATAATTTCTATAAAATAAAAAATTACTTTTGGGAGATTCGAATTCTCACACTGGTGGATACGTATAAAGTACATATTTGAATCAATAATAAATGATTTAAATTAATAAATTAATAATTTTTAAATTTAAATTTTAAAATATAAATAATTATAGATCTATTTGAAAAACCAAAACAAAAAAAATATGATAGCATTAATTTTGATTAAACTAAAAGTTATATATCAGTTAATGTTTGCACGATCAATATGAGAAAGTTATTTTGGTCTAGAAATTAATATGCCCTTATTTGTCCACCAGTGTGAGAGTTTGAACATTCCAAAATTAATTTTTAATTTTATAGAATTTAACCAAAATGATATTGTTTTATAAATCAACGGATAACTTACACTTTTGACGATCAATATATAAATATATAAGCAGGATTTTTATAGTTTATTTAATATTTTAAAATTTTTAATTTTCCATAATTTATCTAAAATAAAGTCATTTAGATAATTAAAGGATGACTAAAATATTTTATGTTTAATATATATATATATAATTATTTTGAGAGTTCATGTAGTATTTTTTTTAATTTTGCTTAGTTGATGATTGTTTTCATAGTTTTTAGATTTTGGTTTTTGGTTTTCAGTTTTTAGATTTTGGTTTTTAGATTTCAGTTTTTGATTTTGGGTTTTTGATTTTGTAGTAGATTTTGGTTTTTTTGAAAAACATGAATGGTTGTTCTAGATTTTGGTTTTTAGTTTTTGGTTTTTGCTTTTAAAATTAATAAAATGAAGATATTATTTATAGTAAAATGTTTATTTTTTAAAAATAATAAAACATAAAAATTAACATCAGCACATAAAATTATTTGTAAATAAAAAATACAAATACAAAACAAAATTATCAAAATCACCTATTGAATAGTTAACTACCAAATTTAATTGTAGTGTAGTACAATATAGTAGTATAATATTCCCTCTGTTCCAATATATATGTTTTAAGAAATTGTACGCATATTAAAAAAACATGTCTAACATTTATTATAAACAATTATATTTACTATTAGTCTAGCTAAAATTATTAATAGGTATACTAATACAAATAAATCTATACATAAAATTTTGTATTGTCTAACTTTAAATCATTAAATTTATTTATTGATATTTTTTAATTGTATATGATTTATTTTGTAATTTAATATATTAAAGAAAAAAATGTGACCATCTCTTCAATATTATATAAAATATTATTCAACTGTAACAGATTTAGTAAAAATAAGTTGTATTATAAATATTATTCTTTTTAAATTTGATTGTACGTTAATTTGACGAAAAATATTAAAATTATAATTAACAAGACCCTTCAAATTCTACAAATTTATATTTATATTAATATAGATTATTTTGTAGTTTTAGAATTTAAATGATAGATAAAAAATTGTTAATTCTTAGTAATTTGAAATAGTTACTATTATATCACTAATCTCTTTTATTTATTAATGCTATATCAGTACATAAATATAAAAATATTAATATTTCAATAATGACAAAAAAAGTCACGTACATTGGCTAAGAAACCAAGAAAATGAAGTTTTTAGTTTTTGTTAAGAAATAGGTAATTATTCAAAAATCTGGTTTCCCTAAATATTAGGGAATCTGTTTTGCAAAAATCTTGATTGGTAAAAAAGTAGTTTTTAGAAAATCAAAAACCAAAAACTACTATAGAAACTACAAACAATCATACTCTTAGTTTAGTATGGAATATGCACTACTATAAAGTTCGGGAATGAAAAGGCAAACGCATAAAGTTCATGTAATATTTTTGAGTTTTTGTTTAGTTCAATATGAAATACGCATTACTATAAAGTTCGTAAAGGAATAGGCACGACCCTTAAAGTTCATGTTGAAATAGACCTTCTTTCCCCCAAAAACATCTTTGCGATCATGGATTCAAGTTATTATACATACAAATCATTTGATTTTTCTATGAACACAACTATTAACAGCCTATAATTTTTACATACAAACCATTTTTTATATAAACACAACTATTAACAGCCTATAGTTTTGTTTGGGCTTCTAGTTTTCATATTTCTAGGACCGGCACCGACTCAAGTCCAAAAGTTTAAAAAGTATTTATAGATACATATATAAATTATGCTCTACAGTTTGAAAATTTTAGTTACATTTCTAATTTTAAAGCTTATTACTCTAAAATACTTTTATATATATATATATATATATATTAATTTCGGAAACTATATTTTTAGATAATTAAATTTACCGTTAATATCTTTTTCGAACATGCTTATAAATAATTCGAGAGTAATCATAACTTGGTCTACAAGTTATGTATACAATATAAGAAAACAAATTTTATGTATTTCGTGATAAAAATATATACATGTATTAATTTTCCTAGTAAAGAAAATAGTAAAATCTCCAAAAATCTCATAACAAATAGTCTATAGTTTTCAATTTATATCTCTTATATATTAACTGAGAAGCATTACAATATTTTTTGAACTCAAGTGTCATCATCAGAATGATTCTTATAATCTTTATAAAATAAGGTTGGTCTATTTAAACATATACTATACTTTTTATTAAACTAACAATAAATTAATTAGTAGTGTACAAAAGAATATTTTTATTTTCTCTTAAATGAATTCTACCTAATATGATTAACATATATATGAAAATTAATAATTTTAAATAATAAAAAATTAATAACAACTTTTGTATCCTCCATCATTTTTGTTTAGTTTTATATTATTAAATAAAATAAAAAATCACATTAACCATGTAATAAAAATAATAAATTTTTTCTTCTATTTTTATTTTGAAATTTTTAAAACAAATATAAATTACTAAAATTGTTAAAAAGTTTTAAATTTTTAAATTTCTTGATCGATATTGTGACTTTTCTTGTTATAATAAAAATGATCATAAACCATATGAATATGAAATATCATTTAATAAATATATATATATATATATATATATGTGTGTGTGTATATATATATATATATTAGTAGCATTTAAATTATATATCATATAAAATACATAAATATGTTAATATCATAATTTGCATTGAAAAAGTATTGAGACCTTAATATTTTAGTTTTGAAATTTTCATCGAATTCTTAAAAATGATTATAAATTACTAAACTATTAAAAATCTCACATCAATTTTTTTATTAATGGTTTACAAATATACAAACGTTAATTAATTAAATCATATGAGTATGAAGCTTCAATTAATAAAGATTCATATTAAAATATACTATATTCTTATTTCAATATCATTTAAATTTAACTAGATATCATATAGAATAAATAAATTGAATGTTTTGATTTTATTTATAATAAAACAATTGTAAATAAATAAGAGTGGTTGTTTTGATTATGTGCGTCCAATTTAGTTATATGCATAATAGTTATTTGTTTCTCTTTTATTCAATATACTAGGGGTTGTCACCCCGCGCAAGCGCGGGGGTCTGTGCCGTTGTCTTTGCTGTTACGTTGATGGTTAATATTTCTGGGTGTGCGTTGTAGCATGTACTTGAATCATAACACTTTCATGTAGAGGTTCGTTAATATTAGCCAGCTTCATCTTTTCTTTCAATTTCTCTCATTTTCTGAAATTTGGTCATAGTTATATCAAGAATTTGAAAGTACAAATTGTTTTGTCAAGTAATGACCGACACATAAAGATAACCTATCTTCATTTTCTTAGCAAAATTTAGCTTTCTTTTTAGAGTGTTCTCATGTCTTCAACCTCAACCAAGTGCTGAGAATGTTTTATGGATTATCTTTTTTCACAGTGCTCATCGAAGAACATATTGTCTGCGATAATATGTGAACTCTTCATTCTCTCAGTTCAGGTCACCATCTTTGTTTTTTCTGTCAAGTGTTCTGCTCTTTATTCTCTCAGATCTCTTCTTCTGCAAGACTGCATGCATTCGCAAAATATTAAAACCATAAAAAGTTTCAAATATTTGTTTATATGGAAACAAACAAATACTTTATCTTCTCACTTTAAAACTTTACTACTATTCTTTTGAATTTAGTACAAAATTACTAGGATATGAAGCAAGGCTATGAGAAGATCATAGGGAAGACCAGATACTGAATCTTTAGATCACTACATTGTTAGTCAAAGAACACGTTTTTTTTTGGTGGCCGGTGATGACGGTGGACGGTGGCCGTAATCAAAGAAGACGGTTTGGTAGGTGGTGATTTGTCAACAATCGTGAGCTTCACCAACCTTCAATTTCTCCTATAAATAGAGGCGTATGGTGCAGAGGCAAGAGCATCCCAAAATCCAGAAGAGAAAGAGAGAAAGAAAGAAGAGAAGAAGAAAACTCTTCGTAAGAAAAAAAAAAAAAAAAAAAAACTTTTTTTTTCGGGTGTGAGTTGAGAGCTTTGTAAATTCTCCCGGGTTAATAATAAAAGACCTGTAGCAGGTCCGGAGACGTAGGCAAGATTGGCCGAACTCCGTTAACAATTTTGTGTGTTTTTCTTCCCGCTCCCGTAAATTCTGATTTTTTTTCCCACAAAATTTGCCCCGTATTTCCTAACAACTGGTATCAGAGCTACAGTAGGTTACTATTTAAAATTGTGGGTTACTGTTCACAATAGTGATTTTGTGAATAGTGGGTTACTGTTCACGAGAATAGTGATTTCGTGAATAGTGAATTTTGTCGGTAACATCGGTTCATCGACGGAGGTGTTTTAAACACGGTGGTTTCAGAAACGATGGGAGGCGAAGAAGGTTCAGCACACGGTATCGAGAAATTTGATGGTACAGACTATGCATTTTGGAGAATGCAAATTGAAGATTATCTGTACGGACGGAAGCTTCATCAACCACTGAGCAAGAAGCCTGAGAAGATGGATCAGGCTGAGTGGGAGCTCCTTGACAGACAAGTTCTGGGTGTTATAAGTCTAACACTGTCGAAGAACGTTGCTCACAACGTTGCGAAGGAGAAGACCACTGAAGGGCTCATGAAAGTTCTCTCTGATATGTATGAGAAACCTTCGGCAAATAATAAAGTATTTCTCATGAAGAAACTCTTTCATTTGAAGATGGAAGAAGGTGGCCTGGTTGCCGCACATGTGAACGAGTTCAACACGATTGTCAACCAACTGTCATCGGTTGAAATCGAGTTTGAAGATGAAGTGCGAGCACTGATTTTGTTGGCATCTCTGCCAAATAGTTGGGAGCCAATGCGGGCAGCGGTTAGTAATTCTGTGGGTACTCAAAAGCTCAAATTCAATGATGTTAGAGATCGTATCCTTGCCGAGGAAGTTCGAAGGATAGACTCTGGGGAAGCATCAACGAGCTCTGCTTTCAACGTGGAAAACAGAGGGAGAAACCCAGATAGAAGTAACCGGAGTTATGGCAGATCGAAGTCAAGGAGTGGACGGGGTCAGTCCAAATTCAGACAGCCTGCAGAGTGCTGGAATTGTGGAAAGACAGGCCACATTAAGAAGAATTGCCGGGCACCACCGAAGAAGGAAGACAACACTAGAGGCGGAGCCAATGCAGTGACACGTGAAATCGCTGACGCATTGGTAGTGTCTGTTGATTCCCCGAGGAAAAGTGAAGCTCGTGATGCAGCTGGAAATAACACCAAAGCGTCAATCTCCTATGTCGATAGCCCAATAGATTCATGGGTGCTTGACTCAGGAGCGTCATTTCACACCACACCGCACCACAACATTATGGAGAATTATGTTGCTGGAAATTACGGAAAGGTATATCTCGCTGATGGATTACCTTTGGACATAGTTGGTATTGGAGATATCAATTTTAAGATGTCAGATGGACGGGTGTGGAAGATTACGAAGGTCAGACATGTGCCAAAGTTGATGAGAAATCTAATCTCGGTATGTCAACTTGATGACACGGGGCACGATGTCAACTTTGGTGGTGGAGCCTGGAGAGTCAAGAAAGGTTCCATGGTGGTTGCTAGAGGTCATAAAAGAGGCACTCTCTATATGACGACGAGCTATCAAGACACTGTTGCTGTTGTCGAGGATGCCAAACAAACCAAGTTGTGGCATTGCAGATTAGGGCACATGAGTGAGAAGGGGATGAAACTCATGGTGGCAAATGGTGCTCTTCCAGATCTGAAGACGGTGGATCATCAGATGTGCGAAAGTTGTGTCCTTGGAAAGCAGAAACGAGTTAGTTTCATGAAAGGAGGAAGAGAGCTAAAGTCTGAGAAGTTAGAGTTGGTGCACACTGACGTGTGGGGACCCGCTCCTATTGCATCGCTGGGAGGTTCGTACTATTATGTGACCTTTATTGATGACTCCACAAGAAAGGTGTGGGTCTACTTCATGAAGAACAAATATGAAGTGTTCTCGGTTTTCAAGAGATGGAAAACCATGGTTGAGGTTGAGACAAATCTCAAGTTGAAGTGTCTAAGGTCTGATAATGGTGGTGAGTATATCAGCGGCGAATTCAAAAGATACTGCACTGATAACGGAATCAAGATGGAGAAGACTATTCCTGGAACGCCTCAACAAAATGGAATAGCGGAAAGGATGAACCGAACCTTGAACGAGCGTGCAAGGAGCATGAGATTGCACTGTGGATTGCCAAAGACGTTTTGGGCAGATGCAATCAATACTGCAGCCTACTTAATCAACAGAGGACCGTCTGTGCCATTGGGATTTAAGATCCCTGAAGAAGCTTGGAGTGGAAAGAAAGTAAACCTTTCTTATCTAAAGGTGTTTGGATGCTTAGCTTATGTTCACATTGACGATGCTGCAAGAAGTAAACTTGACTCGAAGTCTAAGAAGTGTTACTTCATCGGTTATCGTGACACGGAGTTTGGTTACCGGTTTTGGGATGATGAAAATCGAAAGATCATCCGCAGCAAGAATGTTGTGTTCAACGAAGAAGCGTTGTACAAGGATAAGCTAAGAGAAGGCTCGGAGAGGAAAGAGCCTGGAGCTGTTGACTTAGATGATATCCTGACACCAGGGTTGCCACAGGATACCCCAACAGCAGAAGAAGAAATCTCTCAAGACGAGAGTGGTGAGGCTGAAGAGAGTGATGATTCTGAAGTGGTCCCATATACACCTATCACGGAGTTACGACGGTCAAGTAGAGTCATCAGAAAGCCTGTAAGATTTTCTCCATCGCTCAACTACATTCTGCTCACAGACAGAGGAGAGCCTGAATGTTATGAAGAGGCTATGCAAGTGGATGAGTCGATCAAGTGGGAGCTTACAATGAACGACGAGATGGACTCATTGTTATCCAATCACACGTGGGAGTTAGCAGTTTTGCCTAAGGGGAAAAAGGCACTGCATAACAAGTGGGTCTACCGAATAAAAGAAGAACCTGATGGGAGTAAGCGCTATAAAGCGAGGCTTGTTGTGAAGGGATTCCAACAAAAAGAAGGCGTTGACTACACTGAAATCTTCTCCCCTGTAGTCAAGATGGTGACCATCAGAACGGTTCTTGGGCTGGTAGCACAAGAAGAGCTGCATCTTCAGCAGATGGATGTGAAGACGGCATTTCTTCACGGTGATTTGGATGAGGAAATTTATATGAAGCAACCCGAAGGCTTTGAAGTTAAAGGGAAAGAAAGCCTTGTTTGCAAGCTGAAAAGGAATTTGTACGGCTTGAAACAAGCTCCAAGACAGTGGTATAAGCGGTTCGATAGCTTTATTAAAGGCGTTGGTTTCTTGAGGTGTGAAACTGACCACTGTTGTTACTTCAAGAAGGTTCAAGAGTCCTACTTGATATTGCTCCTATATGTGGATGACATGCTAATAATAGGAGCAGACTTGCATGAGATCAATAGCTTGAAGACGAAACTCTCGGAAGAGTTTGCGATGAAAGACCTTGGAGAAGCAAGGCAGATTCTAGGAATGAGAATCACTAGAAGCAAAGAGGGTCTCAAGCTATCACAAGAGGAGTATGTGAAGAAAGTCCTCAAGAGATTTAATATGGATGACGCGAAGCCAGTCAGTACTCCTCTGGCGAATCATTTTCGGTTATCCAGAGAACAGTCTCCAAAGACGGAAGACGAGATGGAATATATGGATAAGGTTCCATATGCTTCTGCTATAGGCAGCCTAATGTACGCGATGAGATGTACAAGGCCAGACATTGCACATGCAGTGGGAGTCGTCAGCAGATTTATGAGCAATCCAGGAAAGGAACATTGGGAAGCCGTCAAGTGGATTTTCAGATACATGAAAGGAAATCCAAGCCTTTCACTATGTTTCACGAAGTCTGAGACGGGATTGCAGGGATATGTTGATGCTGACAATGGAGGTGACATTGACAGCACGAAGAGCACAACTGGATATGTCTACACTTTTGGCGGTACTGCAATTTGTTGGGTTTCAAAGTTGCAGAAAATTGTATCTCTATCAAGCTGTGAAGCTGAGTATGTTGCGGTGACGGAGGCAACAAAAGAGATGATATGGCTACAATCTTTTCTAGAGGAGTTAGGCCATGACCAAGGGAAAAGTGTATTGTACTGCGATAGTAAAAGCGCCATCAACTTAGCAAAGAATCCAGTTTACCATGCTCAGACGAAGCACATACATCGTCGATATCATTTCATCAGACAAGCATTGGAAGATGAAATGTTGGTGCTTGAGAAGATCCCAGGAAGTAAGAATCCGGCAGACATGTTAACGAAGGTCATGCCGCGCGATAAGCTGAGGTTATGTGCAACCTCAGTTGGCTTGTCGGAGTAACAAGCTTGGAAGACCTGCTACATTGATCAAGGTGTGAAGACAGATTGAAATCAGTCTTCAAGTGGGAGATTGTTAGTCTAAGAACACGTTTTTTTTTGGTGGCCGGTGATGACGGTGGACGGTGGCCGTAATCAAAGAAGACGGTTTGGTAGGTGGTGATTTGTCAACAATCGTGAGCTTCACCAACCTTCAATTTCTCCTATAAATAGAGGCGTATGGTGCAGAGGCAAGAGCATCCCAAAATCCAGAAGAGAAAGAGAGAAAGAAAGAAGAGAAGAAGAAAACTCTTCGTAAGAAAAAAAAAAAAAAAAAAAACTTTTTTTTTCGGGTGTGAGTTGAGAGCTTTGTAAATTCTCCCGGGTTAATAATAAAAGACCTGTAGCAGGTCCGGAGACGTAGGCAAGATTGGCCGAACTCCGTTAACAATTTTGTGTGTTTTTCTTCCCGCTCCCGTAAATTCTGATTTTTTTTCCCACAAAATTTGCCCCGTATTTCCTAACATACAAGAAAACAGGGCATATTACGACGGAAATTCCAACGGAGTCATATTTCCTCGGAATATTCTGACGGAATTCCGACAGAATTCCGAGGAAACTAAAAAATCGCATTTCCTCGGAATTTCGTCGGAAATTTCCGACGAAATTCCGAGGAAAAATTATTTGTCGGCAAAACCTGAGAACATTCCGAGGAAAACGGTATCGTCGGTATTATTCCGACAAAATTCCGAGGAATCTATCCGTTAAAAGAGCCGTTGTGGCTAGCCGTTGTGGGTGTTTAATAATTCCGACGAAATTCCGAGGAGTCGTCGGAATTTCGTCGGAAATGCCGGCAGTGTTTCTTCTATAAATACCAGCACCCCTCACCCTCTTTTTTCACTCATTTTTTCATCTTCTCACTCACTTTACACACGAAATATATTCTAAAAATCATGTCTTCTTCAAATTATTATCGCTCTTGGATGGATCGACCTCATATGGATCCTAACACGAGATTGCTTACGGATGAATATCAAGAAGGTATAGCCGAATTCATGGGGCTAATTCAACGACAACCGGAAGCGAAAACGAGTATGTTAAGATGTCCTTGCTCTACTTGTAAAAATAAGAAGGTTATAAAAAGTGGGATGTTTGGACACATCTATATTTGAATGGGTTTACACGAAGTTACAAAATTTGGTATCATCATGGAGAAACTGATTATAAATATGGTAGTACTAGTGAACCTCAGACTGCGGATAGGTTAGAAGAACCAATTAGAACGGATGTAGATTATGGTGTAGGTACTGAGGAGATGGTACATGATCATTTTAGAGAGGAAGAATTACCCAATGCAGAAGCTAGGAGATTTTTTGAAATGTTGGATGCAGGCAAACAACCTTTGTACGAAGGTTGCAGAGATGGTCATTCGCCTTTATCATCGGCAACAAGACTGATGGGCATTAAAACAGATTATAATTTGGCTGAAGATTGTGTGGATGCGATTGCTGATTTTGTAAAAGGTGTTCTACCAGAAGATAATTTAGCTCCGGGTTCATACTACGAGGTTCAGAAACTTGTTGCTGGTCTTGGTTTATCGTATCAGGTAATAGATGTATGCACCGATAACTGCATGATATATTGGAGGGCGGATGAGAACCGGCTTCAGTGCAAATTTTGTGGGAAGGCTCGTTTACAGGTTTGCTATATCAAGTATCCTCGAGTTAGGAGCAGAGATGATCCATGGGTTACTGTTACATCACTCAACCCGAGAGGGCGAGTTCAGGGAAGTTCTGATCAAGATCCACTACAACCAAGCACATCCGGAAACTTAAATGCAGCTGAAGATTTAGCAAACGCTGAGTTGGTAGTCGATTTAACCGACTTTGGAGAGGAAGCTGTAGTTCACGAAGAGGATGAACCTGTGATTGGAGAATTTCACCAAGATTCAGATTCAGATTCATCCGGTGATGACTCGGAATCAGAATAGAAACCACGTCACGGGTTTTTTTTTTTTTTTAGTTTTTCCGAGGAAATTCCGAGGAAATAAGGGCTAGTCCTCTGAATTTCCTTGGAAACTACCTTTGTACATTTCGGATTTGGGGTTTAGTTTTAGGGGCAAAAGTTTCCTCGGAATTCCCTCGGACATTTCCGAGGAAATTCCGAGGAAACGGAGAGTTTCCTCGGAAAAGTCCGAGGAAATTCCGAGGAAAATGGATATTTTGAACCGAAAACATCGTTCTACGATTAGAAATGAAAAACATACAACCACAAAACCTTTCCTAAGTGTCTTAAATTGATTTTAAGTTCAAATGTTAGTTTATTTTCAAATAATAAGCATTTTTCCGATTGTATGAACGAAACTCATACACTTCAAGAGAAACACTTATACAGTTTAATAAACGGGAAGGACAATATTTGTAATCGATTTCGACTTTTTGTAATTAATGGTTTATCCACATCTTTAGATAGGATTCTCAATGTTATGCATTGGAAAACTTTGGAATTGTGTAAGAAATGAACTAGGGTTCACAAATTTGATGTTTCCAAACCCTAAAATATGTTTTCCTCGGAATTGCCTCGGAAATTTCTGAGGGAATTCCGAGGAAAATTAAATATTATTGTCCAATAAGGGAACATGCAGGGCATATTCCCTTTTCCTCAGAATTTCCTCGGAAGATTCCGAGGAAATTCCGAGGAAAAGGGAATATGCTCTACACAAACTACGATATTTTGTCCGATTTATGCTAATTCCGAGGAAATTCCGACGAAGGTTTTTTATTTCGTCGGAAATTCCTCGGAAAATCCATTACCGGGAAACAAAACCGCCAAAAATTTTCGTGAAAATCAAGTTTGCTTATTCCGAGGAAATTCCGACGACATCCTTCCTCGGAATATTGTGTGTCTATTTTACCCGAGACCTTTCTTCTTCCCCATTTCTCTTATCTCTCTCTCGAATTCCGGCGAACCTCTTCTCATTTCCTCCATTATTTCAGGTCAAACTTCTCTATTTCTCCCTCAAACCTATCCCTAAACATGTAAGATCATTATCCCTTTCTCTTTGGTTGTTTTTGTTAAGTTTTTGGATGAAATTGATGATTTTAGGTTTGATAGATTGTTGTTTTTGGATTTAGATTTGTTAGGATTTAGGATTGTTAGGATTGTTAAGATTTAGGATTATATTGTTAGGATTGTTTGGATTGTGGATTGTTAGGTTTATAAATTTATTTTTAAGGTTTATAAAACGTTTTTTAATATTTATAAAACGTTTTTACTATTTATAAAACGTTTTCTATATTTTTACTAGTTATAAAACGTTTTTACTAGTTATAAAACGTTTTCTATATATTTTAAAATTATTTTTATATTTATAAAACGTTTTCTTATATTTATAAAACGTTTTTAATATATATAAAACGTTTTTACTATTTATAAAACGTTTTTACTATATATAAAACGTTTTTTAATATTTATAAAACGTTTTTACTATTTATAAAACGTTTTTTATATTTATAAAATGTTTTTACAATATATAAAACGATTTTTATATTTATATTTATAAAAATCATTTGTATATTTATATTTGCCATTTTTAAAAACTATTTGTAAAACTTTGTTTTACAAATAGGTCTAGTGGCGAGAACCAAGCTAGATTTCGTCGTTCTGCACCACGAGGTCGTAGTGGTTCGTCCTCCCGCTCTCGAGCTTCTTCATCGTCTATGAACCAAGCTGCTGAGGAGTATGGTCACCCTCTCGTTCCTCCAGTTGTTCCGGGAGTTATGCCTGTTGAACAGTTGGTTCAGCAGCCGGGTCGGGAACATCTTCTCGTTCTCACTCCGTATCCACAAGGCCCTCACCAAACTTGGTAAAACTTTTTTTCGTTTTTATTTTAAATTTTATTTCATTATATTTTTTTATTCCAATTTTTCTTTTATCTTAGGTTTGACCGATCGGGGAACGGGATCAGCACCTTCATCAACCGAATGATGTACTCGACCCTCCAGAAGGGATATCCTACCTTCTCCAGTTTCCCTTCTGAGGATCGGGAAATGTGGTTCCGTCAGTTTGCGGTAAATTTTAATTTTTTTAACTTATTTTGTAATCTTTAACATAATTTTTTTTACTAATTGTGTATTTTTTCAGCAAGAATTCAACTGGAATTCTGATCAGACAGACTTCATCCGTCACCACTTCAACCACAAAGTCATGGATAATTATGGGAAGCAAATGTATGAGTGGAAGCAGAACTGGCACAAAGGAAAGACACCGAAATCGATTAACGAGACGGTGTGGGCGGAGTTGATACAACACTGGGAGAAGGAGACGTCCCAAGACCGATCGGTGACCAACTCTAGCAACCGAAAGAGCGAGCGTCGCGGGAAGGGCATGTACAAGCACAACTTGGGTGCCCAGAGTATTCACACTCTCGGAGATCGAATGGTAAGTTAAATCTAATTTGTATTTCAAATCTTTAAACATTTTTATTTTAATTTTTAATGCATTTCTTACATTTTTTAGGCGGAAGAAAATGATGGTGTGCCGGTTGATGATCTCGCCCTAATGAGGATGGCGTATACCAACAAAAAGACCGGCGAGATTTCTGATGGTGTTGTGAGGGAGGTGATCGACCTGGTCCAAAGCCAGAAGGATGAAGAAGAGTTCTGCCTCTCTCAGCTTGTCTCTGATGAGGACGTCACTACTGCTGGTTCCAGCAACCTGTCTCGAGGTCAAATAAACGAGCTCGTTGAATCGGTAAGAACTTCATTTTTATTTTTACTATATTTTTATTTTTTTATCTTTACTGCTACTAAAATCATTATGTTTTCTTTTCAGGCGGTTCTAAAGAGAAAAGGGCGTTTGTTCGGTTTGGGTCGTCGATCTCCGTCGGTTGTTTCTTCTTCATCGGTGTCATTTGCTGATCCGGCAATTATGGAGCAGCTACAGAACAAGGATGACCGAATCTCAGCATTGGAGACCCAGATGGCCGCCCAACAAGCTAAAGTGGACGCAGCTGAGAGGGCGAATGCACAAATGATGGAAATGATGAGACAGATGTTCCCCGACCGTTTTTAGTTTGTGTTTTTTTTTTAATAAACTTGTTTAATGTTTTTCTTTTAATTTGTAAAACTTTTAATATTATAATATATGTTTTCTATTATTTGGGCTTAAATTTTATTTTTAAAAATTAAAAATACAAAATATATAAATTATATTTAAAAAAAATAATTTACGATTATTCCGAGGAAACCTATCCTCGGACCTTTTCGACGAAAGGTTGTCCTCGGAAATTTCCGAGGAAAGATATTCCTCGGAAATTTCCGAGGACATCGTTTCGTCGGAAAGGTCCGAGGAAAGAGTTTCCTCGGAAATGAGTCCTCGATAAGGGCATTTCCGAGGGTTTAGGTTTCTCGGAAATATCCGAGGGCAGATTTCCTCGGAATATTCCGAGGAAACACTTCCTCGGAAATGTCCGAGGCAATTCCGTGAAAATCTCCTACGAAAATGTTCCTCGTAATTTCCTCGGAATGTCTGACGAAATTCCGACAAAATACATTTTTCCGACAAGATATTTCCGACGAACTTTTTCGTCGGAATAACGCTGTTTTCTTGTAGTGGACAGCGTAGTGAATCTCAGGAAACTTTTTACCTAGCATCAATAATGTACTGAGATCACCCCCAATGCAGTATTCAAGAAATAACCACATGTAAGCAGAGGCTTCATAACTGAGACCATAGTACCTGAGACCATAAGAAACCAAAAATCATACTCCCTCCGTTTCTTTTTATAAGATGTTTGGTTGAATGTAAGAAAATTAAGATATCTACTTTCTTTTTAAAAGTACTTTTAATGATATATTTTTAAAATCATTCAACCAATTATAAAAAAAAGATTGGATAATTTTATTGGTTAAACAGTTTCCAATAAAATTAAAATTAACCTTAAAACTTCAAAACATACTTTAAAATCTCAAAACATCTTATATCTTGAAACAACATATACCTTCTAAAACATCGTATAAAAAGAAACAGAGGGAATAATACATAAATACTAAGAGCATTTAATTGTTTAAATAATAGCCAAGTCCTTACCACCCATAAAACTTGAATACCTTTGGATGGTTTAGCAAGGGTATGAACATCACCTGAAAAAGGAGATGAACAATTACCAAACTTGTCAACGTCAAGGACACTTAAAAAAAAAACAGAAATCGAGACAAAGCAATTTGACTTTTCCACACACAAAAAACCTCCAGAAACTGAAACTTAAAATCCCAAATTGTCAAATCTTGAGTGAATCCCTCACATTCTAGAGATCAACTCACTAAATTCAAGAACTTTAGCATATCAGCAGGAAGATTTGAGTAACCCAAGCATGTAATCATTAATTCGGCAAAGAGAGACAATGATTACCTCCTGAAGAACATTGCTCTTCCGCAACTCACTTTTGTAGGCAAAATGGGCCAGTTTTAAACTATATATGATTTAAACAAAAAGCCCAGTAAATCAATTAGCATAATTAATAAAAAAAATAATTTTTTAAGAAAATTTTAGTAGGACCCACTTCATACTTAGGTGTACAGCTTAAGAAAAGAGGAAACTATACTATTATGTATACTAGTGGCTAGTCCGTCCTACGGGCGGGATGTGATTTATTTGTTATTTGAATTAAACTATTTGTTATAAGTCACTGTTGTGTGTTTGTTAGGTTATCATTTGGAGTTAATGATTTTCTGAATGGATGTTTATAAAATTATGACCATGAAATAGTGATTGGCGAAAGACTATTGGAATAGTAGTTTGATGTGTTATCAATAGGTTGTATGATCGCAAAGGTGAATTATATTATAGAATACTGATAAACTTAATTAATGCATATTATTGGAAGTAGTTTTGTTAACATAAGAGATAATTTGAGATAGAGAAGCAGTGGTAGGCTTGACTTTATTACCTATTTGGCCAGTTACTTTGTTTAGTTCATATATGGCATTACTAACTCAATTAATTTTACCAATATATTGTTTGCAATGAAAACCTTTAGAATTGTTTTATCATGGTGCCACTTCTAAAAATTTAAAGTCACATAGTTCATAAGGGTCAACAAAATACACATATGGTAGATTACTCACACCTATTGTATTCAATGTGTTTTTGTTTAGTCTTTTGCTTCCTACTTTCCTAGCATTGAGGTTCATACAATAAATAATTCGATCAATCTAAATGCTAAAATGGCATATAAACAAAAAAAATTACAAATCTATATACTAAACCTCACTATTTTAAAATTGAATATTATAATCATTGTCAACCCTATTTCAATATAAACATTACAAAAATTGATTCAAATTAAATATGTATGTTTAGATAAACATTAGTTAGTTTCTCTCGGTCTATATATGTAGCATGTTTAAATTCAAAAATATATTTTCACATATAGTTTACTTATAGTGGTAAGAAGAAAATCAAAATGATTCACCTCTTTATTACCATTCATTGTTTCTTCTTCTTCTTCACCTATAAGCCAAAATAGCTCAACACATACACAAATGGCTTCTTTTTCTCCTCCTCTCTTCTTCGTCCATGTCTTCCACTCTGACGTCCGTCATGTCCGCCGTGAAACTCCTTTCTCCCACTACACAGACCAAAAATCCAATGATTCTTATCTCTCTCTCTCTCTCTCTCTTTGCCTTCTCGCCGATTCCTCCATTGCCAGAACTAAACTATTTGTTGCAAGGTGATGGCCACTCTTTTCTTCAGTTGCATCCTGGTTCTTGCCAATAGAGCCATGAAAAACCTCCCAAACTGGCCATTACTACCATTTTCCTTCTTTTGAAGATGTCGATGATGCCTTGGAAGTGACATCATCATCTATCACAACATGTGGGATTTCGCCACCATCTGTCTTCTGTGAAAGTGGATGAAGTTTTTTAGTCTATAATTTGCTTTAGTCTTTTGAGTTAGACTGATAAAAAGGGAGAGAAGGAAAGGCGAAGGCATGTGTCTGTAATTTTAGAAGTAACTTTTATCATACTTTTTATAGGTTTTTCTTTGATTCAGACTCGGTTTTATCTCAACTTATATGTGCATTGGCTAAAAATAATTGGGTTTATGTTTTTTTACCCTCTAAAAGCCTCAGTTACATCTCGGAATATGATAAATCTATTGAACTGAGATGAGTCTGATATAAACAAATACTTGTAAAACTGAGTAACAAATCATACCTACATTGCAATTCAAAAATTGACCTCCGAAGATTATATATAGGAAAAATGTTAATGAGGGGATCAGTTTAACACCCAACCTTAAACTGGTCTCTTATGTTTGAGTATTTTTTTTCTCTGAGAATATCCAAGCTTGGCTTCAGTGATCACTACAAATTTTAAAAACTAATTGCTTTACAAACTCCAGTTTAACAAAATGATAGATTTCAATACACCACATGTGCTTTTGATCAGAATTAGAAAAAGTAAAGAAAATATGCAAGCATCATTTGGTCAACAAAGCAACATCTTTGCCCTAAGCCACCTCGTGTGCCCTTTTGTTCCCCACTTCCTCAAACCTCTCCCATGTTCCTTACACTCATCAACTGATAATAGTACATGGTCAAGAGTTTGTATATGTTTTCAGTCCTACGTTTGTTGTCCTATATATATATATATCATGAAAACTATAAACTTTTCAAGTTGTAATCTGTTTTCTCATGCATTTGCAAATATAACGTAAAATTCTTTTTTTAACAAACAAATGACATATATAACTCTCCCTTGCTTAAAACAGAGGTGGTCGTACCTTTGGAACCTCATAAATAAGGAAAAGGCATCCATAAGCGTACTGTGGTGGCTGCTATAGTGCTATATAGTCAAGTATAAAAAAGTAAGAGTGAATATTATGAGTGTGAGTTTAAACAATTGAATGTGTTCTAGGGATGGATGAACCTTGGAAGAGAGGTGAACAGAAAAAATAAGAGAGTGACTATTATGAGTGTGAGTTAAAACGATTGTAGAAGCTTATCACACAGACACATACCTTTTCATCAAGAACCTCTTACCCTCTTTTCACGTCAAGCGCCTCTAAGAAACGTAGAAGACATAACACCTGAGAATTTGATGGACATATATGTATACTAGGGTTGGCCCGCCCTACGGGCGGGATATAATTTACTTGTGATCTAGGTTATTATTTTTGTATGATTTTGTGGTTTGTGCTTTAGCTTTGCATTTGCAAGAGATATGTATAATATGATTCATTTCTTTGAGAAAATTTTAGGTGAGGAAGAATTATATGTGATAAGATATGTTTTGCTTGTTTACAATAGTTTTTTCTGTTGTCCAAAAACATGAAAATGATCCAAAATACAATATTCCTACTACCACTTTTCATGTTTACCTTAATCATTTTACTATTATTTTAAGAAAAAAAGACATCTATAACCCTAAAATTAATTAATCTAAGTTTTAGGATTTAGAGTTTAGGGGTGGGGTAAGTTTTTGGATAGCGAAATTTAGGATTTTAATTCATCTAAGAATTTTTTAACTCTTAAAAAAGAAGGTATTTGTAAAAATGTCTCTTTAATAAAGCTAAAAATAATAATGACACCAATAATGTGGTAAACATGAAAATTCCAAAAAAACAACAATTGTTTCTATATTAAAGAGATGTGGCATTGGTATGCTGTGACGGCTCCAAATGGTCTTCCTGTTGTTTCCGTTTACAAAAATATGATCCTATATTCGGTGAGTTATTTGTGGTTTGTGATATTTTGGGTTTGGAAGGATTGGGTCGTGGGTAAATTTTTGGTGTATGTTATAAGAGTAAGTACCTTTTATGTTGAAATCATAGTCTTTCGATGTGCTATTGGAGTGGAAGTGGTGATTATTTGAAATTGCATTTCTTATTAAAAGTAGAATGTTATATTGAATGTGAAGAAGGTAATAAAGCAAATCTAATCAAAATAAGAAAACATTGAAACTGGAAAGTGTGAAAACTGAGTAGTGGTCGATGAATGTAGGCATTTGTTAGTCACCGTAAAACCAAATCCAAGAACTTCTCCGTTTGTTTATAGTAATAACAATCACTGCATCAATTTTTCCAGATTATTGAGATGCCACTTTTTTGGTGGCATTATAAAGATCATATTAGTTCCATAACACTTCTTTTTCAATATAGAGACATCGCGTAAAGAACATTTAGTTGGTATTGAGATATTTTATTAATTTAAGTTGTTGGTTAGTTTGTTTGTAAGTAATTTTTGTTTTGAATTTTTACTTCTATGGCATCACCGTGATTGAGTTGTATGTCATTTGCAGTTGAATAACTTGTATCTAACCACTAATGTATATGACTCTTTTTGAGGTTCTCGCCAGCCGTAAGGCCTTTGCATAATTTTCCAAAATGAAAATCTCAACTTTGGTGAGAAATTGGCAATCCAAACATTAGCCATCCAATTCGGTTGGAAATGGTGTTCATGGGTTGGGAATGTTGTTCCTGGTGTTCATCGGTCTCATTTCTTAAGTTTATTGTTTGGTGATACTCAGTTTTGGTAAAATAAGCTCTATTGTTTGTTAGAAACAATTATGAACATCTCTGGACCATTTTTTGCTTGGTCTTAAATCTTAAGCATAGGATTTCAGATTGTGTGGGTAGAGATTCATAATGGTTTCTATGTTCCACTCAAGATCAGCTACCAAGATGTTTTTGTTGTCAAGATTTGGAGGAGATCCGAAGTTGCATTTGAACTAAATTAAATATTTTAAGTTTTATAAACAGAGAAGATTATTTTCCTAAAACAACTAACATACTTTTCTTAAACTTTGAAATACATACTATTTGGAGTTCCATTACCGAAGTACAAAAACTTTTAGATGGTTTGCAGAGATTTTAGTCCTATTTATAGCGTAAACTATATTTATTATGCATGTGTCTGTATATTTTTTATTAGTCAAAGATTGTTGTGAAGAAATTTTTATTTTAATCATTTTTTAATTTTATTTATATAGGTTAGGAAAATATTTACAACCAAATAAATGGGAATATAATCTCTTATAAGATTTCAACAACATGACATAGAATATACGTTTTGATACATCAACACTTACCATCAATTAGAATCGTTAATTTCTGTTATTTACTTGATTTATTTTGTTTATATAAAGTCTGATTTTAATAATAAAATATTAAAATATGCGCAGGTATGGGTTATAAGCAGTAAGATGCGTTTATGAAAAGAATAAAATTTTCTTAGAACGTCTTCAAGACATTCTATATTTATTTCTATAATAATATTTAGAGACATATATATATATACATATATATATGCTTTAACCCACTTGTATTTATCTTTTAAAATAACTTTTGTTATTTCTCTTCTATAAATATAATTTGTTATCGTACTTTATGATGAAATGTTATTTTACAGAAGAATTAGAGTAAACTTAAACTTTATTATAGTTTCTCTTAAAATATAGTAAAATACATTAGAAATTGTTTTATGTTAACCAATTTATGATTATCTCTATCATATACTCAAACAGTGGAACTTGTAGCATAAGTGAAATTTTTTTTTTGACTCAAAAGAGTAAATGACAGTATTATTTTATTGATGAAAACTATTAAAAATATGATAGCGAAAAGTAACGATTGCTAGGGATTCAATTGATGAAAAAAAGAAACCTTCGCTTTGGGTATCATTGTAACATATAAATACACTTTTACATATTTTTAAAACTATCAAATAGTTAAGTAAAATAATAGTTGTAAATGAACTCATAAAAATAGATAAGAATGACTGAATGAATTAACACGGAATGTATACGTCACAGAGCAATTTACCATTATGTACACTTGTCATCAAATAAGAAACATACACCAAAAGCGAAACTCAGTTACTAAAGCCCTTTCTCAAAAGAGAGAGAGAGAGAGAACACACAGTTACTGTTTCTACAACTTACGCCCGATTTCTTTTACGATTATCCATTTAGCGCGGCTGGTTTCTTGAGCAAGAACGCCGACGAAAAGGTATAGACATGGAATTTCAACATTTCAAGATCTTCACCGTTTTTGGAACTGTAGATAGCTTTATGTCTTCTTCCGCCGGGTGAAATCATCAAGAGGGTGACTTGAGACCCTGACTATCTACTATTTCTGCCATAAAAGAATGTGCATACAGTGAATAAATAGGATAAGGAAGACATGTACATTCCAATATTGTAACTTTATGCTGGAGTTAAATTTGTTATCTATACAAACATAATTTAGAAGAGAATATATCTAATTCATTTTTCTGACCCAAGAGACAAATTATTCAGAAAGAACAATATAAATACTGAAGATTTGACTGTCAAAGCCATCTAAGGAGGTAGAAAAATAAATATACCAATTTTGAATTTGAGGATTAGTAAGAGTGAACCATGATGAGCGGGTCAAAAATGGCCAAAAGCTATGCAATCAAGAAGCATTTGTTGTAAAGCTATAACTTCATTTGATTATGTGAATCATTATCATCATTCCCATTAATCGTAGAAGCTCCTCGTGGTTTCATAATCTACTTGTCTGGTCCATTGTGAAGTTAGTTATAACTGCTTCAGACCATAAACATAAAGCATAATAAGATTATAGCAAACACATTCACAGTAGCTTATGTTTTAGTAGTTTGTTTTCCTCTGCCAATTGTAACACCAAAATCTCTATGTAGAATTAGAAACCATATGATTGTCTTACGGGATAACAAAAGCTTGAAGACAAATATCTCTGTTTTAAAGGAGATGGAAATACTTAAATATGATATACCTGATGTGTGCGTGAGAAATCTTAAGAAGTGGCAATGATTCAAAGAACATGCCAGGAAGGAGTTGCAGCTCTTGTTTGTCTTGTCCTAGAGTTTACCATGTTGTAAATACAAAGAGAGATTCAACGTAGGGATAGGGTTAATGCAACGTTGCAATCTCAACAAAACTGTTCTTCTCCGAGAACCTAATAGAAACGGGGAGTCGAGTTAATAGAAATAATAAGCTCTACTTTTGGTGTAAAATATCAGAGCATAAGTGAAGAAAAATATACCTTCTCATCCACCAAAGCAATATAAACAGCCATGAGATCACCACCCTTATTCACATTCTGTTCTTCCCAAAAATGCATAAGCCTTTTCACAATGGTCTCCCTATACCTACCAGCCTTCAACTCCGAAACCAGACGTTGCAAATTTGACATTCTCGTACCGAATTTGAAAGTCAAAAGGATTGAAGTGATGATATGCAGAGGATTGGGACTTACATATTTACACTCGCAGTTCCACTCTATCCAAGTAATGGTAGAGGCGTTGAATGAGAGATCATGAGAGGATTGGGAAGTTGTTGTTAATGATGACGTTATAGACGACGTTTGGACTCGACTCACTTGCTTAACGTCTCCGGATTTCTTTCGCCGGTATGTGGAGACCAAAGGATAAGACACGACTGCTCTGCTCCAACGGGATATGTAACACCACATTCGGTCAAACCATTCCTCTTCCCAACCTCCACTAACGTGGCATCTTTCCTTCACACGCTCTCTCTCCTAATATCTCCCTCAGTTCAGTACCATCCGCAGCTCCTACTCAACCACCATCTCCTTCGCCATTTCCATCGGAGACGAACTCCCCGAATCTACTCTCTCCTAGCTCGATCCCACTACGGTGGTCTTAAAACAGTCACCGTCTCCTTCCTAACTGCCGGGAAGAAAACCATCCTCTTCGCTGTCCCATGAGCTTTCAATCCAACCTGCACGCAGAAACACGTCCATGAATTCGTTAAATCCCAAACTCCAAAACAAAGAAGGCAGTAACAACGGAAAGTGAAGCATGAAATGATGAATTATACGATGCAAACTCAAGTATTTATAGTTGCAGATTCACGGACTTGAAGAAGAAGAGATGCACTGAATGAATAGGGAGAATGAGTTAATGACGACGATTTAATATAATCCGTAACGGTTTCAGTTTTCTATTGCCGGTGAGAAGAACTTGAATCGATACGAACACTGGATTCCACGCCGTTATTAAATGTTTCTAGCGAAAATACACAAAACCTAAAAAATCTCGATTAGCCATTCTTGAAAGTGAGAAGACGAACGTTTAAATGGGCTAACTTCTGTTTACATCATTCAGCCCAAATGAAGTTATTAAAAACTTGAAACTCGCAAGCCCATTAAAGCCCATTAGAAACCAAAAGAAAGCAAGATTAATTTTGTTGTGAGACACGTGTTGCTTTTTCCTTGCCCTATTTTATGACGTGGCAGCAGGAGAATGAGGGAATAGTGTACTTTATATATATAGATGACGAAAAGACACTAAGAGAAGGTTCATGAACAAAAGTAAGATTTTATTTCATAATGTATCATTTGGATAAAGACTGCTTGGTCCACCACTCCTTGACGTATGGGTGTCATTCATAGACTGCGAGACAAGAATTAACCAAAAAATTATACATAATCCGTATGCATCAGTCATAAAGAAACATCCACCGTCATCAGAATTACCTTCTCATCCCATAATAGTATGTCGACCTCATCAGTTCGCCCCCTTTCTTGATGTTCCGAGCTTCCCAAACCGTAGAAGTCGAACCTCAGTGGTGTTTGAAGACCGACCGACCTTCAAGACTCAAGTTAGCAAGAAGCGTGTAGGAAGTTAGCAAGAAGCGTGTAGGAAGTATCACAACCATTTTTAACGTATTCCCGACTTCTCAAGTCTTCTGAGTGATGATGATTATGAAGGAGCGCAGGTTCTTATTTATACACTTTCTTCTTTTTACATTTGAGTTCGCTACTCTCTTCCATTTTTTTTCTTCATTTTAATGCTTTTCAAATACCAAAGCATGTTTATAAAATTTTATTATTGAAAGCATAAGGACATTTGATCCAAGAAGCCGGCCTAGTAGAGGATGAGAAGGTCTTAGACCATCTCTATTGGGGGGGGGGGGGTTAGAGGGTTCTTAACCCAAAAATAGTGGTTGAGCTCACCACTTGTTTTTAAGAATCGGTTCCAAAAATTTCAAATTAAAAACCGGTTCTTGTACTGTTTCGTGGGCCCACTGACACATGACGGCTCACAGTTGGTTTGTTTTAAATTTTAATTTATTTTTTTTAGTCAGGAAAAAAAGATTACGAACCCAAAGGATTCTAATGGATGGAGATGCTCTTACACTACTAAGGCCACCATTAACGGGGGTTATTCAAGGGTTTCTAAGGGATATGGGACCCACAAATTAACAAAAACCGGTTGTAAAAGGAGCCAGATAAGAAACGAATCTGTTGGTTTTTCAGAACTGTTTGCGGGCCCCACTGACACGTGGCGGCCCGCGATTGGTTCCCTTTTTAATTTTTTTTTTTTTTTTAAAACAGATAAAACCAAAAAAAAAAAAAAAATTTAAAAACCCAGAAAAGGGTTCTCCCAATAATGGTGCTCTAATACCATCATTTGTGTTCGTTGTTCTGTATTCAACTACTTCAATTTTTTTTCTCACTATTGAATGCTTTCAAACTCTTTAAACATTATTTTAAACATTATTTCTCAAGTGATTTGTTGTGTTATTAACATATTTATTATAAATATGCCTTTTATAAAAAATGTGACATAACATTACCTATAACGTGATATGTACAAGTTCTTTTGTAAAAAAATAAAATTTTGAAAAATAAAATATTAAATAGGATAATAACTTTTAAGTCATATCTATCTGTTTAAAACATAATCTCACCTTTGGACCTAACCTTTATTTTATAAATTTTTAAATTGAGTACATATTTCTACTTTATAATTAAACATATCTTGAATTGTTAATATTCATATCTTTATGATATTATCCATGTTTCCAAACAGCATTATAATTAATTGTGTGTCCAAACAATGTACAATATTAGAGCTCATTTTTTTAATAATTTTTAACAATTTTCTTTCACATTATTTTGATAAATTAAATAATTGAAAATATCAAATAATTTGTAAAAACAAGGGACTTATTTTTTCAAGTTTAGATACTACAAAGACATTTCAATCAATAACAAATCAATTAATTGACATATTATTTTATTTATATTTCAGATATAATGGTATCATTTATTTAAGTAACATAATAATTTATAATAGCCATTACATACTATATATATATATATATAAACACCATACTTTTAAAAATAACTACATCTTATAATAAATATAATAACAAAAATAATTATGAAAACTGTTCAGAATATATATTATCTGAAGAAAAATGATTATCACTAATTGTAAACAACAAATGTAAACTGATTATAATATGAACTAAATTATTAGCAAGATAAATTACAGAAAATAATTATAATAAAGTTAATTAAACTATATAAAAGAGTAATATGATCAAGACTTATTTATAGTTCTTAATTATTTTGTATATGTCCCTTTTCTATCAAAATTTTAGAGAAATGTCGTAATTTCAAAAATTTCAAATAATAAACTTCAAAATTTGGATTAAAGATGACAAATTATGAAACTATAACAGTTAAAATAAAAATTGGATTACATACTAGTCATCCATTGGTTCAATCAATTAGCTTGGATTTTCGAGATTTTTACATATTTGAAATATTTATATTTTTAAAACTTAAACCGAATTATTGAATCATCGGATTAACCATAACCGCGGGTCTGAATCGAATTAAGAACACTAATTTAAATGCAAGAAATATTTTAAATATACAATTTTTTCGCAAATTAATAAAAATATTTGTTAAAATTATTAGTAAATTCATCATAAAAGATTCTGCATTTGCAAAGCGCGGTAAGTGTTAGAAAACATGTTTGTGAATAGTATTAGGTGTATTTTTCTTTTATGTTCAGTAACAGTAACAGTGTAATTAAAAATAAAATAAATTCAGAACAAGTTTGTACAAAAGTTAATTAAATATAACCAGTGGGCTATAATTTTCAAAAACTTTTTCAATTAGGTCTTGCATGTGCCACATGATCTCCATCAAATGATGTTCAGTCTGTCTGTTACAACATCCTGTGACTAGTATCACAATCAAATATAGGAATGACTAATAATTTATATATCACTAATTAAGTTAAACTTTTATATAACTTTGACAAAATTTATGAAATAATTTAATTATGTATCATCACTATATTCATTTTCAACAAAAACAAAATTACTTGACATTTAAAAAATATGACAGAAGATCACTAAAATCGTGGTATCTATAATTTCATTTGTAAGCGTTCAAATTTTTCGCAAAAAAATTAAATAAGAAAATGAATAATAACTCATATACCACCACTAAAGTAAACTTTTTGTATGAATATATAGTTTTGGCAAAAAAAATGGAATATAGTAACAACTAATAACACATGGTCATCATCAAAATAAAATATATATCACACAAAAATTAAATATCAATAATAACTCATATATCAATTAAAAATTCTATTGTATAAATATTAATTTTCGGATTTTTTAATAATTTATAAGTTATATATCAACATTAAATATATATATATATATATATATATATATATATATATCACATCAATAAAAATAAACTAAATATAGTTACAATTATAACAAAATCCTCATAAACTTATATATATCATAACTTTGTATAATATATATTTCATAAAAATTAATTGTAAGTGTATCTTAACAAATCCAAAAGTAAAACGATATTAATAAAAAATATTATATGATACTTAAATAATTAAAATGTTATTTAAGTTTATCAGTTTATTAATTAAATAAACAAGCTGATTTCTACAAGCTTGCTGTATTTTGAATAAAACAAAATAAAAGCTAACCATTTATTAGAATTTCTATATTTAAATGTACAAATAATTAAAATTAGGATATAAGAGGAATATTTAAAATAATAATCATTAAATATCATATAAATAAAAAATCTTTTTAGAAAAAATTCTTTTTAATCTTAGTAAAGTTTAAATAAATCAAACTGAATTCGTTAAAAAATTAAAATAACAAGACTATATAAACTGTATTTGTAGTCTTTAGTATTTTCAAATTGATGAAGTTAAAATAAAAATATGAAAATCTCTAAGTAAAACTAAATTTTTCATTTAAAATAAAATAATATGATATTTGAAATTATCATATTTGGCATACCGCTGGAAAAGTACTTAAAATACAGTATGTATCATCTTTTAATAATTCCAGTTGGGAAAAGCATACGGCCATAGATTCAAGAAGTCGTTGAGTAGATCATGCCAAAGTCTTTAACTTTTTCTTGGGCAAAGCCAAAGTCTTTAACTATTAAGAGCGTTTTCCACTAAATTTCACAATTATATATTATTATATTATTCAATTATAAACTTTCAAATATCAATGCAAAAGTAAATTAATATCTTATTAGTGAGTATTTTAAAACTTTAGCAACTCACAGCAAGTGTTCCATGTGAGATGTTGGGTCAAAATCCGCTTCGTCTGACATCAACAGCAAAAACTAAACTATTGTGGTGAATTCATAAAAGTTAAGAAATTATTGTCTTTGATTATAAGTTTGTGAAATTGTCAAAAATACCATTTTTCTTTTACCACTTTTCAAAAATACCTTAATCACTTTTATCTTTGTTTTTTAAAAGAGAAAAAACACACTTATAACATTTGTGTTAATTAATTTAAGACTTAAGGTTTAAAGTTAAGGGGTGGTGTAGGGTGGGGTAGAGTTTATGAATTTAAAATTTAAGATTTTAATAAGTTTTGAAAAAAAATTGCCCCTCAAAAAGTAATATTTTTAAAAATGTCTTTTTAATGAACATAAAAATAAAAAATAGTATAAGAAAAATAGTATTTTTGAAAATTCTCAGTTTCCTAATAATTGAGGTTTTCAGTTTTGTCAATGACTCACATGCTAATGATTGTGGAAGGAATCAAGGTTTAGAGGTTTTGGTGCCAGTCTTTGTTTTTCTTATTTTTCTGACGCAAGTCTTTTTACCTAAAAAAAAAAGTAAGTTGTAAATCTTCACGAAAAAGTTTTTAAAAAAGCTCTCTCCCCGGCGGCCATGCAATCGGCACAGGAGGCAACACTTCTTCCTCCCTTTCTCATTTTTTCTTTGTTTTCGTCTTCTTTGTCTCTCCTTTGATCGATATACTTTAAATATTGACTTTTTGTTTTCATATTGTCTTTGTTATATACTCCTTCTGTTTTTTTATTGTAGGTAGTTTTAGCCAAAAATATTTGTTTCACAATATAAGTAATTTTTATATTTTAATGTACTTTTTATATTTATTGGATATTGTGTAACTAATTAAATAATATTAATTTTTTATAATTGGTTGAATTTATTGATTTAATGTTATTTTTAAAAAATCAATAATTTTTTTAATATTAGTATTTTTATCTAAAACTACCTACAACATGTAACGGAGGGAGTATTAGTCTTGCAATACTACCTTTTGACATGGTTTGATAAGACGTGAGTAGACGTTTTTGGATGTTTATTATTGCTAAGCGATCATCACTGGTCCGACATCATCCTGCGATTGAACATAATTTTGTATTGATCATCCTGCGATTCTAGTAAGTATTTTTTACTATCTCAAATATTTATATTATTAAAATAGAAGTACAAACAATAATTATTTAAAAACATGGATAGAAATATGATAAAAAAGTATAATATCGTTTGAAAATATGACAAGTATTATATAAAAATATAATGTTGTTTAGAAACATGATAATAGTGTTGTTCTTTCATTTATGTCATTTTAGTAATTTCATTAACATAGATAATAGTGTTCTTCTTTTATTATAAATAGATTAATTTATTTATATGATTAAGTGTGTTTAGTATAGGAGAAATTGTCAAAAATACCATTTTTTGTACCTTTTTTCAAAAATACCTTAATCACTTTTATCCTTGTTTTTTAAGAGGGAAAAACACACTTATAATCCTTGGGTTAATTAATCTAAGACTTAGGGTTTAGAGTTAAGGGATAGTATAGGGTGGAGGTAGGGTTTAGGAATTTAAAATTTAAAATTTTAATTAATTTTAAAAAAATTTGCCTCTTAAAAACTGGTATTTTTGAAAATGTCTCTTTAATGAAGGTAAAATTGAAAAGTGGTATAAGGAAAGTGGTATTTTAAAAAATTTTCCTTTTAGTACAATGTTTTATTATAAAATTCGAGATAAATATATATTTAGTTGATTAGAAAAACATAATTAACCTATTTTATATAATATAGTTTTAACAAATTAAATGAAGTAATTATTTACAAGAAACTAAATGAAGTAATTCCATAAAATTATGAGAGAATTTTGAGGGGAAATTGTCAAAAATATCACTTTCCTTGTACCACTTTTCAAAAATACCTTAATCACTTTTACCCTTGTTTTTTGGGTAATTTTCAAAAATACCACTTTCCTTATACCACTTTTTATTTTTACCTTCATTAAAGAGATATTTTCAAAAATAACACTTTTTTAAGGGGCAAATTTTTTTTAAAATTAATTAGAATCCTAAATTTTAAATTCCTAAACTCTACCCCCACCCTACACCACCCTTTAACTCTAAATCCTAAGTCTTAGATTAATTAAACCAATGGGTTATAAGTGTGTTTTTTCCTCTTAGAAAACAAGGGTAAAAGTGATTAAGATATTTTTGAAAAGTGGTACAAAAAAGTGGTATTTTTGTCAATTTTTCTTGTTTTTTAAGAGGAAAAAACACATTTATAACCCTTGTGTTAATTAATCTAAAACTTAGGGTTTAGAGTTAAGTGATGGTGTATGATGGGAGTATGGTTTAGGAATTTAAAATTTATGACTCTTATTAATTTTTAAAAAAATTCTCCTTAAAAAGTGATATTTTTGAAAATGTATCTTTAATGAAGGTAAAAATGAAAAGTGATACAAGGAAAGTGGTATTTTTGAAAATTCCCCAATTTCGAGTTTACCACTTTAGTTGTACCACTTTTCATTTTTACCTTCACTAAAGAGACATTTTTAAAATTAATTAGAATCCTAAATTTTACATTCCTAAACACTACCTCATCATATCCCTACCCCTCAACTCTAAACCCTAATTTTTAGATTAATTAACCCAAGGGTTATAAGTGGGAGAATTTTGAAAAATATCACTTTTCTTGTACCTTTTCATTTTTACCTTCATTAAAAAGACATTTTCAAAATACCATTTTTTAAGGGGCAAAATTTTTTAAAATTAATTAGAATCATAAATTTTACATTTCTAAACCCAAAATACCATCATTTATATTATGTATATTTCATAATACCAATGTTAAATATTATTGTGAATAAAATATTTTTTTATAAAAAACTTTAATTAGATATTGCTAACAATTTGTGGAATTAATTTTTACATGTTATTGCCAAATGTCTTAATATAGATTAATGATACCAAAACATATTCAAAAAATTAATTTTGACTAATATATTTTCCAATGATTATTATACAATAAATTTAATCAATATATTATAAAATACTATAAAAATCCTAATTTCATACACCAATTTAAATTATGGTTTTTATATTACATAATAAGAATTTTAAATATAATAATATGTAATTAGTGATATGATGGTACATATAAAATATGATTAGCTATATGATTAATATACGGCACATATAAAATATGATTAATTATATGATGATACATATCTAATCTAATATTATAAAAGAGTGTTTCCTTCACTCCTATGCCATCCACATCAGATTCCATGTCACTAAGTCGGAGTTTGTGGTGACGACACGTGTCATAGTCAACTTAATATTTTATTAATTTTTGAGTTTAATAAATTTTATGTGTTTATTACGACCCAAATGCATTTTCAAACCTTCTCCACAAAACTGTATACGAAACTTAGGGAAAGTGGCCGTCGTGCAACAATTTCCGCTCAGTCAACGACCAATAGAAAACCAACGGTTTCACCGGTGACGAACGATTCCGATCAATGTTAGTTGGAAGTTGAATAGACTTCTTTAATATGGCGTCGCTACGAACATTAACTTGGTTCATGCATCTTCATTAATATTCACATTAATACAAATTCTCTACTTCTCACACGATTTCACATTCAATGAATCCTTTCATTCATTCCTTTGTGTTAATCCTCTATTATAAATAAAAGTCTTCTTTCAGCAAAATCATTAGTTCATTTCTCTTAATAAACAACACAAAAAGATGATGAAAAGAGATCTCTTAAGCCAATGGTTGTGCTTAAAAGGATTGTGACAGAAAAATGATAAGAAACAAAAAAAAATGAGAAGAGAAACAGAATAAACAGAGAAGAAGAAAAATGAAGAAGATGATAGAAGAGGGGACATAACATTTTTTAGTGAACCTTAAAAAAAATATCTCCCTAAATTGATAATATTGATGGTAACTTTTTCTTTAACTCATAATAATTTCTTAACATTTTAGTGTTGATTTTTCATTACTATAGCTCCCTAAAAGGTTAGTGGCCCTCATCTCAAGGATACAACAGTTAGTGCAGACACTTATGGATATAGAACCATGTGTGAGTATGCATGATTGTGATTTGTGAGTATATTTCAATTACATTTTTTCCGAATCGACTATTGGACTGTGAATTTTATTTAACTTGGCTGCTTCTGTGTCTCTAAAATGGGTTGAGTTTTGATATATACATAGAATGCATTTTTCTTATTATATTGGGGGGAGACGCAGCCAAGATTGAAGTGAGCTCGACCGCAATCAGCCTTCAGATTAAGTCGTCTCAATGCACCACTACGAGATCTCTCGGCCACTACAAACTCCGTCTTCCTCGACATACTCCTCCGTGGAAGCTCCGGAATAGCCGTCGGGAGTTGTCGTCGCGGCCATCTTCAGATCGAGAAGTTTACTTATTTTCATAATTGGTCCATGAACTTTTATTAACTTTCAATTCAACCCCGGACTTTAGGAATTACAAAAACGTCCTCTTAAATCAACCCCAACTTTTTCAAATGGACACTCCAGACCTCCCCGTAATTATCGGATGGTCTCTGATCTTTGTATTGCTTTAATTTGGACCCCAAACTTCATAAACTGCAAAAAGTGAAATTATAATATAAAGAGAAATTATAAATTTATAGATATATATATAAAGAGAAATGATGATACAAATTTAGAAATTTGCATTTAAAAATATAAAAAAGTAGCATACTATTAACCCAAACAAAATAAAGACGCTGTAATAAAACAAAAAAAATTACATGAATTATGATAAAAGCAAAACATCAATTCTAATACGTAAACAATTTAAAAACCATTTACAATTACTGTATCAAATCTAAAAGAAAAAAAAAACTGATGTAGAAAGAATATTTGGATGTATTTGCGCTAATATCACATGTTATAAATAAAATTAAACAAACACTAATATCATATGAATAAACAACCGTATATTTAAAAAACTAAAATCATTAAAAAATATTCGTAACCTTTTGTTAAGAAAAAAAAACAAAACAAAATATAAATGTTCATAATATAAATATAAGATATTCCGCGCGTAGCGCGGACCGACCCTAGTATAATATATAATAGTGAAATAGCATCATACTCTTTTAGAAAATACATCCATGTGGGTGAGCGGATCAAGTTTTATTTCCTTTAATCAAAAGGTAAATGTTACAAAGTTTTCCATAAAACCCCCCAACACCTTGGGACCCAAGATCAACCTAACCTACTGCTAAGATCATTCTCAAAAACATAAGAACACCATCTAGGTTGACCCCTAGCAACATATGATTGATTTCTATCATCAATCACTACACTAGTAACTATCAGACGGGCTCCTTTGTTCGCTACAAAAGATTCAGGCTGAACCCGCCATTTCAAAAAATCCCGAACAAGTGATATGATTTCCAACACTTTTAAACTTGAAGGAAGGCCATGTTTGGGGTCTGTTTATTGCAACAACAAACATCCTTCCTTCAAGTGAAAAGTACACCCTCGGACACCTATTACTTTTCATGCTTTCTATAGCCCACACCACACTTAGAAACTGAGCTTCATCTTTTGATTCGACCGCACCAAAAGACTTCCGACTATGTAGTAAACCCACTCCTCTTGTGTCTCTTAAAACCCATGCAGCACCTGCAATCTTCTTCTTTACACTTAAAAAATTTCTCCAGAGGACGTTCCCAGGCGCATGAGGCCTGAAGTGATGTATCCCTATGATCATTTGTACTCCTTCCATCAAATGCCTTGACCACATATTAGCTTCCTCTTCAACCTTCTTGCAAGTTTGTTGGCTGTCAAAAAGAACCCCTTCAAACAACAAAGAGTTTATGTTCTTCCACACGTACCAGAGGGTCCATGGGAATATTTTTGTAGCAGCTTTCATCTCTCCCTTTGCTTTCCATGTCGAAATAAGGTAGCACATATTCGCATAGACAAATAAATCATCAAAGCCACCAGGGGGTGAAGGAAGCCCTGAAAGAGCCCACACTTGTCTTGCGAAAGTACATGGGAACAAAACATGATTAATAGACTCACCATCCCTTCCACAAGTTTGGCAAGTTTGATCACATCTCATTTCCCTAGCACTAAGGCAATCTAAAACTGATAATGCACCTGGTAGTGCTTTCCAACTGAACACCTTAAGTTTTGATGGAGCCAAAATATTCCAAACCTGAGACTTCAGAGGGTTAAGAGACGGATTTGCATTCTGCTCTCTAAGCAAATCTTGATTATTCCTCCAAAAAGCTAGTTCATAACCGGTTTTAACAGAGTAGATACCACTTCGTGTATGTCTCCATATCCACGAATCCGGCTCTAAGATCACAGGTTGATTGCGATTTAGAATTTATTAGCTATATGTATTCCGGTCTATTATGGTTTACTCATCTGGTTAAGCTTCCCTTTACTTAACCAGACTATTTAAATCAGAACGTTGTAACAAACTTTACCAGATTAATTCATTCATTCATTTCAAGTTCAATAGAATTTTAGTGTCTCCAGGAACAAATAACTCTTTCTTTCTTCTCCTGATCCACCTTTTTGTTTGGCGATTAATCACTGCTGATACTTGCAGGTTTGCATCAAAGAATCTTTGTCTTCTCAGCGGAGGTCTGCAAACATTCTCATCTTCTACAAACCTTCAAACCTTGTACAAGTAATTCTCTCCCATTCAAAATAGCCTCCAAAAGCATACGACGGTCTCACACCGAGCTGTGCTTTAATGAAAACACTCGTGGGATAATAATATTTTATAATAAAATATTTATGTAATAATTGTTTAGATAAGTTTTAAAATGTTAGATCAGTAACTTTTGTATATATTTCAAATTTTTGAATAGTCACGATAAACTAAAATTGTTAAAAAAATTACAGAGAACTTTTAGCAAAAAAATGATAGAGAACTTTATTATGGGAAATTGTCTAAAATACTACGCTCATACTATCACTTTTCATGTTTACGTTAATCACTTTTACTCTCATTTTTAAGAAAAAAAAAGACATTTATAACTCTAGATATATAAATAATTATTGAAACAAATAATAAAATAATAAAGAAGGAATTTTAAATAGTTTTCAAATGATACGTTTTTAAATTTGAACTTTTTATTAAAAACATTTGGGATTCTTTTTGAACTTTTTTAATTAGAAAACTATTTTTTATTTTATTTTATTTTTATTTTAAATTTTAAGTATTTACTTTTTAAAATCTTAAACATAACCTCTCAAATCTAAATCGTAAGTCTAGATTAGTTAACCATATGGATATGAATATCTATTTACTTATTTAAAATTAAATGTAAATATCGTTAAAATAAATATGAAATTTGGTATTAAAAATGTGATACTTTGAAGCAATTTCTCTAAATGGGTTATGTAGGTGAAAGGGATATTACCCTGATATATATATATATATTGTTTATGTCAAATTCAAAAAATGATAAGTCGAAAAAGATTAGATTATAAAATGTTAAATTACCTGGATACATAACCTAACTTGAATTTGGGGCTTTAAACAATATTAACTATTATCCATAATTGTGTACACAATTTAATCAAAAATATGATTTATTTGTATTACAAATCTATTTTTAGTAAATATATTTTCATATTTACATGAATAATAAAAATATGTAAATATTAGTACATTTTTGTATTCTAAATTGATGTGAAATTATCACGCTTGCAATTATAATTTTAAGTTTATTGACTTGTATTTGGTAATATTATTAATACAATTATTACTTTATATTTAAATTTCAATAATTGAAATATATGTCATTTAAAGTTAAGCCATACTACAATTACATATGATCAATGTCATTATTTTGACTAGAAATATAGCCTCATGCAAGCGCGGAGCCGGATCCGTTTTCTTATGCTTTAAGTGTGTACTAGGTGGTTGCCCGCAAATTTGCAGGTATAAATATTGTAAAAATATATATTATATATAATAATATAATTTATGAATAATAATTGAAAACATTGACTCCAAATACTTTGAAAATCTAAAATCTCAATATTATTTTTTAGAAGCATGAAATTTAGTGATTATGAATATAATTATGTATGTAAAATATAAAATTAGTACAGTGATTTATATAAAAATATATTTTTATTATATTATGTAGTTATAACTATAAAAATAATTAAACATTATTACTCTTTTTCTTGAGAATTATTACTATTTCTATAATTAACAGTTAGTTGCCATAAATCATTATTGTAATATTATTTAGATTATTTGACAACTGTTATTAATTATTTCTTGTTTTAATTTTTATTTTAGATCTAATTAAAATAAAATAAAATTGAAATTCATCGACCAATCAAGTTATAAATTTTTCTTAAGACTTCACCAACAATCAACACGTAAGAAAAAGTCAATTAAGTAAACTCACGTTTAATATATAATTTCGTTTTTTTTCCTTTATGCCCTCTTATACAAAGTTTTCAAATTCTGATATAATGATTTTGAAAGCCATAATAAATATTTTTTTAATTTTTTCAAAAAAAACTTTATAAATGATTTATAAATCATATATGGACATTATAAAAGATAAATAATTATTATAATACTTATATAAATATAAATCTCTATATAAGAATATGAATGTTTTTTAATACAATATGAATTATTTATGTTGATTTCTATTAAAAATATTCATTATTTTATATAGTTTAATAATAAAAGAAAGAATTAACAAATATTATTACTCTTTCTATAATTTTGACAATTAGTTACTATAAATTGTTGTTCGTAATATCATTTAGATTATTTGGCAAGTGATATTAATGATAATTGACTTACCTTTTATTTTGGATCTCACTAAAAATAATTAAAAATTAAAAATCATCGACCAATCAAATTATAACAATTTTATCAAGACTTCACCAATGATTGACACGTAAGCAAAATCAATAAAGTGACTTCTCAATTAATATATAGGATTTTATCAAGACTTCACCAATGATTGACACGTAAGCAAAATCAATAAAGTGACTTCTCAATTAATATATAGGATGATCTCATAAATTTGATTATTTTTGAATCAAAAGCAAAAACAATTTTATTGCAAATTCTCATTTTCTCCAAAATTTCTATTTTCTCCTATAAATGATATATGCTCTTATAAATAATTTTAAAATTCTGATAAATCGCTTTTATAAGCTATATTAAATAATTTTTATTTTTCTCAGAAAACCTTACAAATGATTTATATAGAATACATGAAATTTATAAGACATTATTAGTTAACATATACTTATATATGAATATAATTATGTATGTAAAATATAAAATTAGTACAGTGATTTATATAAAATTATATTTTTATTATATTATATAGTTATAACTATAAAAAATAATTAAACTTTATTACTCTTTTTTCTTGAGAAACTATTACTATTTCTATAATTTTAACAATTAGTTGTCATAGATCATTATTGTAATATTATTTAGATTATTTGAAAATTGATATTAATTATTTCTGCTTTTAATTTTTATTTTAGATCTAATTAAAATAAAATAAAATTGAAATTCATCGACCAATCAAGTTATAAAATTTTCTTAAGACTTCACCAATAATCAACACGTAAGAAAAAGTCAATTAAGGAAACTCTCGTGTAATATATAATTTTGTTTTTTCCTTTATGCGCTCTTATACAAAGTTTCCAAATTCTGATATAATGATTTTGAAAACAATAATAAATATTTTTTAAATGTTTTCAAAATAAACTTTATAAATGATTTATAAATCATATATGGCCATTATAAAAGATAAGTAATTATTATAATACTTATAGAAATATAAATCTCTATATAAGAATATGAATGTTTTTTACACAGTGTGAATTATTTATATTGATTTCTATTAAAAATATTTATTATTTTATATAGTTTAATAATATAAGAAAGAATTAACAAATATTATTACTCTTTCTATAATTTTGACAATTAGTTACCATAAATTATTGTTCGTAATATCATTTAGATTATTTGGCAAGTGATACTAATAATAATTGACTTACCTTTTATTTTTGGATCTCACTAAAAATAATTAAAAATTAAAAATTATCGACCAATCAAATTATAACAATTTTATCAAGACTTCACCAATGATTGACACGTAAGCAAAATCAATAAAGTGACTTCTCAATTAATATATAGGAGGATAGTTTAATAATATAAGAAAGAATTAACAAATATTATTACTCTTTCTATAATTTTGACAATTAGTTACCATAAATTATTGTTCGTAATATCATTTAGATTATTTGGCAAGTGATACTAATAATAATTGACTTACCTTTTATTTTTGGATCTCACTAAAAATAATTAAAAATTAAAAATTATCGACCAATCAAATTATAACAATTTTATCAAGACTTCACCAATGATTGACACGTAAGCAAAATCAATAAAGTGACTTCTCAATTAATATATAGGAGGATGAGATTTTGTTGTTCGTATCTTGTCTAAATCTTTGTTTTTTGCGTATTGCAATATTGGAATCATCACTTCCATTGAGTTTACTTCTGTTTTGTTATATTTTCAAATGAAGTCTAATTTTCATTAGAAAGCCGAATTAAAATTAGGAAGATTACGACATTAAGTTATGTACATAAGATAGTTTGAAGATCATCAAGTTTAATCCCTAAAACTTTATGTACTACTTTATGAAAAATTCTAATTTATATGTAGAGATGAAATCTTTAATTTGCTTGTTGACATGGATTAACAATGTAACTTCCCGACCGCCCACGGTTAATAGGTTGCCCATGTCCGCGCTCTCGTCCCATGGATCTCATCCTATCTGACGATCGGTTCGTTAATTTTTCCAAAATCTTCAAATCATTGTTTATTGACCCTACAATCACCACCCGATATTCCTCGTGTTTTGGATTCATTCGCATGGTATCGTGGACACCCTTAGAAAAGACCAAACTGTAATATTATTATATAAAATTTGGTTTCTAGTTTACAAAAACTCATATTATTATATAAAATTTGGTTTCTAGTTTACAAAATCTTATGTAGTTCAGTTGGTTATGTCAATTAAATAAACATTGAGGTGAAGGGTTCGAATCTCATAACATGCAATTCATCATTTAAAAAAAAAATTGTGTGGGACCCACTTACCGCTACGTGGCGGAAAAGGAGAGAGTAAACTCTCCAATTATAATATAGATTTAAATTTTTATAATAAATAAATAAACAATAATAGATAAACAAAAATTGTATATATAATGTCATCTAGGCAAGACGATGATCACCTGGTTTGATTATAAAGAGTATACAAAGAGATGCATTTTAAGACCATGATTAACCCGGGTTCTTAAGACGGAGTTCTTAGCTTCGGCTAAGAATGTTTCTTAGAATTTAACTAAAAAAGGATAAGAATCTTAAATAAGAGATATAAAAATTGGTTCTTAGTCGAAAGTGTAAAAAAACAACAACAAAAAAAGTGTCAAATCATGAATTAAGAACTTTAAATTAAGAATATGAGTTAATCATGCTCTAACCAGGCGCGGATCTACAGCAAGAGGAGGTGTAGCATGTGCCCCACACTATTTTGATATTTTTCATTAATAACTAGTGCTAAAGTTTATTTACATATCTAAGTTAACCATTAGTGATGTTACAATGTACTACATGCCCCATACTAAAACCAATTCTGGATCCGCCCCTGGGTCTAACATTTAATAAAAGAAAGACAGAGAATGAAAAACCCTAGTTCGAGCTACATAGTTGACAGAAATATTCCGCCTACTACCCTTGGACAAGACAACTTAGGCGGTTCCGTTTCGGAGCACGGTCATCCGGTTACTCTCGCGTGATGGGGTTCGGTAGTGACAAAGTTACAAGGTGCTATAAAGTAGTGAAGATGGAAATATGGCAGCAACGGGATCATCGTGTAGTGGAGTGTAGCGTTCTTGACGTTGAAACTGGTGAATGGTGGATGCTGACTCCACCTTCTTACAACATGTTGTGTCCACTTTCTCACAAGCTCTGAATACAATCAGTGTGTGTGGATGAATCCATCTACTGGCTACACAATGTTGGGGGTGGTTACAAAATACTAGCATTGGATCTTTACAAAGAAAAGTTCCATAATGTATCAGTTCCGTTAACGAGTGTCCCGCAAGAAACACAAATAGTGAACCTTGAAGACCGTCTAACCATAGCCGTTACTTATACTAACCCTGAGTGGAAACTAGATATCTGGAGCAAGGATAGTAGTAGATGGAACAAGACTTACTCCATTAGTTTAGCTGGAAAAAGTGTTCCCTGGGACTTTTGGAGAAAAGAGTTCACATCGGTGTCGGTTTCTAAACAAGGGAACCTTGTTTTTAACAATCACAAGAGACTTTTCAAATACTATCCAAGGACAGATGAGATTCCTTGCTCTCCTTGGACACTAGTGTTATATCTCCTTTCTTGGAAACTTTGGCTTCACTTACTTTGAAATCAACCCTTTCGTTTCCTCATCCGCATAGAACATCCAAGTGCCGCTTGCTTTCAAAACAGAACAAGTCTGGGATAGTAGATCTTCTCATAACCACTCTAGTAGTTGTTGGTATTGTTTGTTTCCCTCTATAGGAGTCTCTCCTAATACATGTGTGTTTGCCATAAAAGAAGAGCTGCTTACCTTAATCTTATCATGTGTTTTGCCAGCTTACGTTTAATCCAACACAGTAAAGAAAAGCCATTTCCTAAACTTGAAAACACCATACACAAGTCCATAACAACAAACTCTTAATAAACTCACGTTTCACAAATCCTTAGAAGATATCTTTCGTTGGAACATCCGCGGTTGAAGCGGTTTGATCAGTTGCGGCGGAGGTGGCTAGACCTTCAAGCATTCTGATGATCTCTGCAGTGTCGTCTAAGTAGTATTTAGCTTTGCTTGGCTTTTGACCAACGGTGCAAGCGAATATCTCAGCCACTGGAGATAAAGCTGGACCATCTTTTGCACCCATTATCACCTCAAACATATCCTCATCAGACCGATCATCTCCCACGCAGAGAATGAAATCCAAAAGCTTCCCTTGTTCTTGCATTGTTGTTAGAAGCCTCTCTGCCACAAGGCCTTTGTTCACACCCTGGGAACAAAATAGAGAGAGTGAAATTTTGAAAACACACAAAACACACAATAAAGCTAAACTCTTTATTATCTGACCTGTGGCTTAACTTCAACGAGTTGTTGTCCGGTTTTGACAGAGACTGGATCATTTGTGAGCACACTTTCTAGGTGTTCCATAAGCTCTTTGGCTTGACAAGATCCAAAATCAGGATCTGCAAATTGGTAATTCCAAACCAGAGCAGTCTCTTTAGTCTCTATTGTTGATCCATCTGTAGTCTCCGTGTAGAGTCTCATCACTGGCTCTGCTATTTGTTTCCACTCAAAAGCTGACACTAAACTCGATGTTTCCCACTCTGTTCCATCATTTGGTCTGTCCCCATTATCAACAAAAAAATATCATAACTTTATTATCCAAAAGATTGACCCTTTCAATAATTAGATTCAAGAAGACATGAAAGCAGCCCCCATGTGCAATAACTATAACTTTATCATCCAAAAGATCAGTTTTTTCAAGAGCTCTTAATGCTTCAAGAAGATATGAAAGCAACCCCTAACTTTATATCCAAAAGATTGATATTCTTAGTATCTTTGATGAAATTCAAGAAGAGATGAAAACAAAAAGTTTACTTGATATCCAAAAGTTTGCTAAGAAGAAATGAGACCAAGTGTTACCTTATAAAGTATCCATGCTCTGCGGCCAAACCAAGATCATCACATGAAGAAAACCATTCGGTAAGAGTCTTTCTATCTTTCCCACTGATGAGATACACGATGTTCTTGGGGTCGCTTGACAGCTTGTTCAAGGTATCGATCGTTTGGGAGCTAGGTGTTGTCCCAATGGACCCTGGCTGCACCATTGTGCCATCATAATCCACAAGAATGGCTCTGTTCTTGGTCCTCTTATAGGCTGAGACTATGTGCTCAATAGAAAGCTTCTTAAAACTTGGATCAAGGGCTACAACGCGAAAGCCTAACCCGAAACCTATCCCCCAACACCTCTTCCTCACATGGTCCGCGCAAGCCCTTTCAAGATCCTGTATAAAGCTGCGTGCCCAATAAGCAACATCATGCGTGCTCACATACTTGTGATGCTTCTCGTGACGCATTTGCTTCTCTGCTTCTGAAACTATCAATGCATAGTCCATAGCTTCAGTCACTGCATCGATGTTCCATGGATTCACTCTAATGGCACCGCTTAAAGAAGGAGAACACCCAATGAACTCAGAGACAACAAGCATACTCTTCTTTGCAGCAGAAGGTTCAAGGCCCATAGTCTCGTTGAGTCTAGGATTACCTTGTCTGCAGATAATGTACTCATAAGGTATAAGATTCATACCATCTCTCACAGCTGTTACAAGACAACACTCTGCAATCACATAGTAAGCAATCCTCTCATAGAAATGAAGCGGTTTATCAATCAGAACCACAGGTTGGTAACCTGGTCTTCCAAACATCTCGTTGATCCTTTTAACCGTGGCTTGAGTTTCAGACTGAACCTCTTGAACGTCTTTCCCACGACCTCTTGCAGGGTTTGCTATCTGGACAAGCACAACTCGTCCTCTTTTCTCTGGATGCTGTTGGAGAAGCTGCTCCATCGCCAAGAGTTTGAGGCTGATTCCTTTGAAGATGTCCATGTCATCAACACCAAGAAGAACCTTTTGATCCAAGAACTGATCTCTTAGCTCAGCAACTTTGGTCTGAGTCTCTGGGAGGTTTAGAATTGACTGAAGCTGGCTGGTATGTATCCCAACAGGAAGAATCTTGATACTAACGGTTCTGCCATAATACTCAAGCCCTATAGTTCCTCTTTTGGACTGATAGGATAAACCAAGCATCCTGCTGCAGCAAGACAGGAAGTGCCTTGCATAGTCAAAAGTATGAAACCCAATCAGATCAGCGTTGAGGAGTGCACGTAAGAGCTCGTTTCTCACTGGAAGAGTACGGTAAATCTCTGAGGAAGGGAAGGGGCTATGAAGGAAGAACCCAAGCTTCACTCTATTAAACCTCTTCCTCAAGAATGTAGGCAAAACCATCAAGTGATAGTCATGAACCCAAACAAAGTCATCATCAGGACTAATCACTTCCATCACTTTATCAGCAAAGATCTTGTTAACAGAAAGGTAAGCTTGCCATAACGATCGATCAAACCGACCTCCAAGATCAGGGTTTAAAGGAAGCATGTAGTGAAACAAAGGCCATAGATGTTGCTTACAGAATCCATGGTAGTACTTGGTGAATATCTCAGGTGGGATATAAGCAGGAACGCATCTGAAATTCTCAAGCAGTCTTTGAGCAACATCGTCTTGCTCGGCTGCATCTACTTGTTCTTTAAGGCAACCAATGTAGACAACTTCCATGTCTTCACGCATACCGTCTTTAAGCTGTAAGAGAAGTGAGTCATTGTCCCAGCTAAAAGTGAGTTTACCTTCCGGGTTTCGTTGGGATTTGATAGGAAGTTGGTTTCCAACGATGATGATTCGGTCTTGAGTGACGGAAGAAGGAGCATCAGAGCAGACACTGTTGCTGTTGGTATCATCATCTAGCTCAGATAAGACACCTGTGACGGTGGCTACCCTAGGAAACCTCTTCTTTTCCCGGGAAAACGAATGGAAGTTGCCAGAAGCAAGATCCAAGAGGTTGGAATAAGATCTTGATACCATATCTCTTGTGTGTGCTTTATATAAACTCCTACAGCAAGTGAACAAGGTTCAGTGTCTGCAACAGAAACAAACACATCAGTAATCATTAATCTTTACTAACACAATAACATCAAAACTCAAATCTTTGATTACTAATTCAACTGCTTAGCACAAGAACACATGAAAAATCAAACTTGATCATTAATACATCCGATTAACACAACAACACATCAATGATCATTAATTAATCTTACTAACACAATAACACATCAAAAATCAAATCTTTGATTACTGATTAGCACAAGAACACACCAAAGAACATTGATAAATATCAAACACTAAGACAAACCAAAAGCGAAAACAGAGCATTAAGATCAAAGGTTTCATTTTTTAGCCTGAAAAAGGAGCAGGAACACGAACATGAACTGAAACTCTAAACGATCAGCATCTAACAGATCTCAAGCTTAAAGCTCCAACTTTTTAAAAAGATGAACTGACATAAAAGATGCATATGAGTAGAAAGAGACAATAGTGAGGTTAAATCTGAAATAAAAAAAAAAGGAACAAATTTGACAAAAACCCTAGAGAGCTTATATGCACAAAACCCCATAAACTGATTCTTACAGAATCAAAATGCAACATAAGTGTGATTTCAGGTTGTCAGAAGCATGAACTGTAATGAGAAAATTAACAAAGCTAAACTAGAGCTTACACTGATACAGACAAGATCAGAACATAAAGCTCGCGTGTTAAAAGAAAAACAAAAGTTTTGGTTAGTGAAAGATCATCAGGTTCTTAAGAAGAAAAAGAAACCCATTAGATGCAACGAAGATGGTCAGAAGAAAAAGGAGAGAAAAAAGCTCACTTTTTTAGAGCAATGGTAGTGAGTGTGAGTGCAGGTCTACGAGAAGAGAGAGAGAGAGAGAGCCTAAAAGATTCTTTTCTCCATTTCTCTTTGTTCTGCTACTTCTTCACTGTTTTTAAAAAAACCTTTCTTTTTTCTTACTAAAAGAAATACTTTTATCTATTTTTGCATTTTGCTTTATGTGTTAATTTAATTCTCTATATTTCCCGGCGTAGATTTTAATGTTTTTGGAAGATTCTCATCTACTTTCTCCTCCAACAAAGACCCTCGTTCTCAAGATGGTTGATCCTTAAAATGAAAGTTTGGATGTAGATTTCTCTAATAGTAAACCTCAAATATATTCTTACACATTTTTATAGTCTTTAATTCTAATAATAATTAATTATAAATACCAAATTTTATAAATAATATAAGGATTACAAGGAGTAAACTGATAAAAGTTAATATTAATTTATTTACATATAAGTTATATTGTTGTAAGGACTACAAGGAAAATTAAATAGTGTTTTGAGATTTTAAATAATGAAATCTGAAATTTGAGGTTTCACTATTCAAAACTTCAAAATCTTGAGATTTAAGAGTTTGTTAAAAAGTAAAAATTTGTGAATTTTTTTGTTTATTTTTTTTATTAAAATAAATTAAGCAATCACATGCATAAGGATATAACAAAATTTAGATTTTTCTATATATGTTATATTTTAAATTTGTGAAATGAATATAAATTACTAAAACCATTAAATTTCCACATAGAAGAACTTATGATTAATAGTTTAAATCTTTTATATATTATTTGATAAACATTATGTTATTACTTTAATGATTCGTAGAGAAATAGTAAACACAAAATAAATACTAATATGTAAATAATTTTTATATACAATACATAGTTTGTGCGATGCGTGTATCTTAAAATATTATTTATAATATATATCCATTTCCCGGTTTTTTAAATTTCCCCTTCTGCTTTGTCAAGAACATAAAATAAAAATGTCTATTTTCTCTTATGGTATGTGGCTGAATGTCTTAGAATATCATTAATAAATCATCATATGCAGACATGGGGACAAGGTATAAATATAATATTTAGTCACATCCTTTTGAATTCTGCTTGTAGCCATAATTCACGGTTTAGATACAGGGGAAATGGTAGACTTTTGTTGGGTGTGTACAGTAAGCTAGGCATCCGAATAATGCAAAAAGAGTTAGTACTAATGTTGATTAGTGGTCGTTTTCTAATATTAATAATTTTGATGTTTCCGTTTTAATTATTTGTGAATAAAAAGACAGCAAATCTCTTGATGTCTTTGTAGATCGGGAACACAGGTCATGTCTCCTTTAATTTGCTTTTCTCTCCTGTTATAAATTTATAATGGTTGATTTGTAAAAAAAATAAACATCTTGACTGAATGTATCCTAGAAGAATATTTACAACTAAATATATAAAAAATATGAGAGAAAGACGAAAGATAGTGAAAAGGTTCTCGAACAATATTTTTGAGAAGTTCATAAAAACTTTATTGAGTTACTTATCTCGTAAAGAGTAGTTCAATTTCTAAAAACAAAAGATTAATTTTGGGTCACCTCAAAATCAAAGAAAATAGAAGTAACAGTAAATTATCCCACTGATTTATTTGAGTAGATGGCTTCAACTGATTTTGAAAATTTCATACAAAAAGTCCCGCAGGTGATTTTTTTTTTTTTTATCAAAAGGTCATTCTATTACTCAAACATGAGGTGATCTGGGAAGCCAAACCGGAATAGAACAACCAACAAAACAAATATCTCTATGGAAAAAACGAGCATTCCTAGCTAATCCATCTGCAGTCCCATTGTGGGTTCTCGGGATGTGACAAATCTCAAAGGCAGGGAAGTAAATCAGCAGTGTTTGAATCGCTTCAAGTTCTGTAGCGAAGCTCAACCAGTCATGTAACTCCGTTATCATCGCGATAATGTCCTTGCAATCAGTGCCGAACCTTTGGCAAAAAGAATATTGGAGCATACATTCAATTGCCCATCTAAGAGCCTCTAAGTCCCACAGATGATTACAAATACTAAATTAATATTATTTTATTGACATATATGACATCATAAGAGGAAATGAAATCAAATTTTATTCATGATGCACCGAGAAAAGATTATAGATAGGATGGTATGACAATTTTGCTCTTTTAACAATCATGGTTTATTATCAAAAACGGATATGGTGAATATGGTCAATGAGTTTCTAGCTCATATGATGATCGACTCAATATGATAAATATTTGTCTCATTTTTAAAATGGTAAAACCGAGTCGTATGACATAAACACAGTCAATAGTCTATGCAACGTGGGTTACAAAATTATACCGAAAGTTTAATAATCAAAGCCTTAAATGTATACTTCCACTATTGATTTTAGAAACTTAGTCTGTTTTTTTCAGAAAGATTAATTTTGGATTATATTATAATTTCTCAAGATATGTTTTGTGGTTTTTGAGAAAATAACTCATGGCGATCAAAATTGATATAGACAAGACTTATGACATGGTGAAATAGCTTTTTACGAGGGATGCTTCTAAATATGGAGTTCTCTCCAATATAGATTTTTGGATGATGAAATGTATCTCTTCGGTCAAATATAAGGTAAAAATAAATGGTTCACCAAAAATATATATTGTCCCAAAAAGAGGTTCAGACAAAGTGACACATTATCACCATATTTATTTAATTGTTATATGTACGGAGGCACTAATTATAATTATCAAAATAGAGGAACGGGAAAACACATAACATATCTAAAGATAGCGCGAGTAAGCCATGCGATATCTCATCTCTTATATGCAAGAATGTGAAGTTATTTTGAAAACTTAAGGAGTATGAGAAAACATCAGGTCAAAAGATTTGTTTTTCCAAATCATCCGTACAATTTGGAAGTAAGGTCTTGAGCTTATACGAACGGAAGTGAAAAAACTAATTGAGATCACTACGATAGATGGGACAAGTAACTATTTGGGTATCTCGGAAAGTCTGGAAGGATCAAAGACACAAATTTTTGGTTATCTCAACGAAATAATAAATAATAAGGTAAATAACCGGACATTTTCAATTCCTTCAAAAAGAGAGGAAAAGAAGTATTTATCAAACCAGTGGGTTCAACTATACTAACTCATGTTATGTCATGTTTTAGTATCCAAAACGGTCAGGAAAAATTTACAAGTTTAACTGCGCATTTTCAGTGGAGTAGCAATTTGAAACAATAGAGGTATTCATTAGTTTTTATGGGATAAAATGTGTAGAGGAAATAAAGAAAAAGAAAAAAAAAAGAAAAATGTTTTTAGGATTTACAAGATTTTGATACGGCGCTACTAATGAAACAACTATGGAGGTGGATGAATAAACCAGATTCTTTGTTTGCGAAATTTTTTAAAGGTTGATATTATAGAAAATTAGATTCATTGGATCAAATAAGATCTTACTCCCCTTTTTATGGATGAAAAAATATTACTTCAACTCGATCTCTGATTAAAAAATAGCTAATCAAAATAGTGGGAATGATTATATCAGTATGGAACGATCTTGAATATTTACTCTTTGTCTGAGGCCATCGCTACCAAAAATCAAAATCAGTTTTTGAATCAGTTACTCAAAGTGGATAATCTAATTAATCGAGTGGACCTATCCTGGAATGTGATTGCATGAGGAATATATACATCCAGATGATGTAAATATTATTCGAGGTATGACATCGAGTCGGTTGTCTAGACCAGAATCATATGGGTGGAACTTTACAATATCATGTCGCTGTACATTTAAGTCGGCTTATAACACAGATAAACTATATGCATACAAGTGAATAGATCTGGAAGTCTATGGACCAAACACACGTTTTTTGGTATTTTGTTTGCCAAGTAATATTAGCTTACCGGTCAATAAGAATTTAATATACCGTGGCATTAAGTGTGTTACACAATATAATATTTGTGAATACAAACTTGTGCTTTGTCAAAAGTCATCTCGAATACAAGTGTGTTCCGAATGGCTTCGGTATTTGCGAACATGAATTACTTATTTTGAAGATTACGTAAGGAACATGATTTAAGTTCTTTTCTATGGATAATGTGGCACATCTTCAAAAGTAGGAATGAGAAGTTTATAACAAAAAATGGAAATCCTCAAGAGATCATATGCACTGCATAGGTTGAAGGATATTTATGGGATGAAGCATAATTACTTGATTCAAAATCAACACATGAAACCTTTATTCATCCCTCGAGTTATAATAAGGAAGATTGTACATGGTGCTTTGTAGATGAAGCATAGAAAGATAAGGATACAAGACAAGGATAGTTTTGCAGTGCAAAAGGTTCAACCGATAATATGATAAGGGCCATGAATATCCAAAGAAGTATATTACCTTTACATGTAGAATGTGAAGGTGTGATTTGGGAAATGGAGTGCTTGAAGACCCTTCATTTTAAGGATGTGGTGTTCGCAATGGAATGTTCTCAAATTGTGAAGAGTGTGTTTGCACCGACAGAATGACCGGTTTTCACTACGCACATAGAGAAATTTCTACGATGTAAGGAGTTATTTCCAAACTTCGTTATCCAACATATTCCAAGGGCAAATAATATAATGAGTGACAAGCTTGAATGTGGTGTTCGAACTCAGTCTTGTGTTATGGTTTATTTTGATTTGGTTCCACCAAAGTGGTGTTCGGGTTTGGAGTCTAATAGAATTATTATAGCTTTTTGTTGAAAAAGTTATCTTTAATCATATAACTAAAAAATATAAAAAGATTTAAAGTTTTGTTGTTGTGAAAACTCTTCTAAAAGATTGAGATGATTTTATATATCTAAGTGATATGTATTGAAATTTTCTAATTCAAACCTTGTAAAATGTTACTACTAAAAAAATCTTTTTTACTGCAAACAAATAATCATTTTATATAAAATCAAAAGACAGGCCGGACTAACTTGCCACTAGAAATGTTTTCAAAAACTTCTCTTTTTCACTTAATGCTACTAAAAACTTAAAAGATGAAAGCCTTAAAAAAAATAAACGATGAAGTAAAAATATATTCGATCACTACATTTTTCACTGCATGTCCACAACTCTTTGATTCATATTTAAGCCTTTAAGTGAAAAAAAAATTAAGCAAAAAAAACATTAAAACAAAAAAGAAACTCTTTGATCCAAAACCTAAGTTTAAGTGAAGAGGTTCGTAAGTCGTAATTAAAGAGTGTATACTATTATAGTAGTATCCATCAACTGATCTCAATTTCCGTTGAATATTGTTAACTCTTAACTAATGCAGTTACTTTATTTATCATTAGAGCACCATTAACGATCCAAATATATAGGGTTATCTCTTCCGTATTCCATATTAATATATAATTAAAACAAAAAAAACTTAGCCAATGAAAAAGGATAACTAGAGAGAAAGTACTTTAAAAGTGGTCTATCATCGAATCGTATCTTGTAATTTTTCTACTTCTCTCTTCTTCTATAATTAATTTTTAATATTTAATGTGTAAGACACTTAGTGAGGTACCCGAACTACCCCAAGGAAGATTGTACATGGTGTTTGTAGATGAAGCATGGAAAGATAACGATACATGATAAGTATAGTTTTGCAGTACAGAAGGTTTAACCGATAATATGATAAGAGCCATGAATATCCAAAGAAATATATTACCTTTACATGCAAAATGTGAAGGTATGGTCTGGGAAATGGAGTGCATGAAGATCCTTCACATTACGGATGTGGTGTTCGCAATGGAATGTTCTCAAATGGTGAAGAGTGTGTTTGCACCGATAGAATGACCGGCTTTCACTACGCACATAGAGAAATTTCTACGATGTAAGGAGTTATTCCCAAACTTTGTTATCCAACATATTACAAGGGCAAAGAGTATCATGAGTGACAAGCTTGAACGTGGTGTTCGAACTCAGTCTTTTGTTATGGTTTATGTTGATTTGGTTCTACCAAAGTGGTGTTCGGGTTTGGAGTCTAACTAGAATTATTATAGCTTTTTGTTGAAAAAATTATCTTTAATCATATAACTAAAAAATATAAAAAGATTAAAAAAAATTTTGTTGTGAAAACTCTTCTAAAATATTGAGATGATTTTATATATCTAAGTGATAAGTATTGAAATATTCTAATTCAAACCCTCTAAAATATTACTACTGAAGAAGTCTTTTTTATTGTAAGCAAATAATCAGTTTATATAAAATAAAAAGACAGGTTGAACTAAATTGTCACCAGAAATGCTTTTAAATTTTTTCTTTTTCGCTTAATGCTACTAAAAACTTAAAAGATAAAATCCTTTTAAAAACATAAACGATGAAGTAAAAGTAGATTTGATCACTACATTTTCACTGCATGCCCACAATTCTTCGATACATATTTAAGACTTTAAGCAAAAAAAAAGTTTAACCAAAAACATTAAAACCAAAAAATAAAAAAATAAAACTCTTTGATCCAAAACCTAAGTTTAAGTAAAGAGGTTCGTAACGTGATTAAAGAGTGTATACTATTATAGTATTATCCATCAACTAATCTCAATTTTTGTTAACTATTGTTAACTCTTAACTAATGTAGTTACTTTATTTATCATTAGAACATCATTAGCAATCAAAATATATAGGATCGTCTCTTTCATATTTATGTTAATATATACATTAATTTTGTTATTAAACTTTGAAACAAAAAAATACTTAACCAATGAAAAAAAGAATAACGGAAGAAAAAGTACTCCAAAAATGAGCCGACGAATAGTATCTTATGATTTTTTCTTTTTCTCTCCTCTTCTATGATTACTTTTTAATATTTAATGTGTACGAGACTTAGCGAAGTACCCACACCACCCCTCCCCCCAATTAGTTTGTAAACACTAGTAAATTTGCACGTTGTTTTTCATTTTGTAATAGCACTAAAAAGTTATCTACAAAACTACCAGAAAGAAAGAAAAAGGTTACAATACTTCCATAATCTACAGTGGGTATATGTCTATAACAACACTCCCTCTGTTTATAAATATTAGATGTTTGATATTTTCGATTATCTTTTTAAAAAATTATTATTTTCAGTTTTCGATGTGTAGTTATTGGCTATTGATACTTCTTAACTTATTCTTAAATAGTTATTATTTAAAATTACATATTTTGATATAAACATTAGATTATAATATATTTATAGAAAATTTTCATTTGTATGTTTTTTTAACATCTAATGTCAACAAACAGTGGGAGCTAGGAATATAATACATGTGTATTGGAATTAATATAATATTTTTCCGTTTTATAACTTATACACAACTTCAAATTACAAATGTAAAATTATTTTTTAACAAAGATTTAAATATACAATTATGTGTAAATTAAAAAAAATTCTCAAACTTTCAAATCAACAAAGTTTATATAAATCAGAATATCATATTAAGAGAACAATACAAATTAAAGACGAAAGTGTAATCTAAAATACTTTAAAATGAAGTTATTTTATTACTTTGCAGAAACGGAACTGCCTGAAACTAAAAACACATTATAAAGAATTAAAGACAAACAAAAAAAAAGAATCCTTTCAAAAATCATTAAAAACTTTACCTATTAAACGGAGGAAACAAACCAGTCACAAAATGCTTTAGAAACCTTAGAACAAACAAATACCGTAGTATGTAACTACCATTGATACATGCATTTAAAACTTTCCCATCCTTAGCAACAAAACAATGCTTATGCCACACGTTCAATCACCTGACCCTGACGAAGAGAACTTTGGACGGCGTAGGATCAGGAAGAAACAACCGTTTTTTGCAGGCGTATAGGGTTTACTTACCTTCATGTATTGAGCTTAATGTTCTGAAGAATACAATACTACTTTATTGACTAATTAATCTTTTAATTGGTTGTCAAGATTCTAAAGGAATGATTTTTATTTTTTCATGAATAATAATATTTTTTCATGAATAATAATATTTTTTCTTTTAACTTGTCCTTTTAGATTATCAACCCGACAAAGAATATAAGGTTAGATTATCAAATTGGGGCAACTTGCATTATTTTACTAATATTTTGTTTTTCAGACTAATATTATGATATTGATTAATGTATACTGTATATAGTTAATCAAACAGGAGAGACCCCTTTCTTTCTTTTTTTTTGTCAAATAGGACTTAGAGGAGACCCCTTTCAAGTCTCAATAATTCAATCTGCTATCTATTCATTAGGAACGGAATAGCTAGTAGGTGAATATATTCCATGCATATTAATAACTCACTGCATTTCATTATAAGTGAAGTTTTAAGATTTTTGTTTTGTTTCAAGTTTCTATAGAAATAATTACTATATTTGATGTTTATGATTATTTGTATTTTGTAGTATAATTTTTATTGGTGGAATTAGTTGTAATTATTGTTATTTTTAGACAAATGATGTCAATTTAATAAAAATTATTAATTCTGTTTCATTTTAATTGTCGTTTTAGATTTGCACACACATATTAAAAAAAATACTCAATTTATATATTTTCTAAACAAAAATATTATTAGTAATATACTTAATCGTATTTCAACAAATAATAAATAAATTAAAAATATAAATAATCATATATTATATAAACTAATAAAATTTACATTAACAGTTTAAAACTTATTTATTTTGTAATAAAATTTTAATCTATAATAACAATTAACCGAGAATAGTAATTATTTAATCAGTATGCACAAATTTTAATAGTCTTATTTTGAAACAGAGTGAATAGGATTTTGTCAATATATGTATAGTCCGTATTTATGTTTATGTAAAGAAACCCTTTCTAAAAAGGATCATATATATATATATATATATATATATATATATAAATGAAAATAATCTCCTAGACATTATTTGTGAAGTGATTTGCTATGTGTCATCACCACATTAATTTTGAAAGAAAAATGATGACATCAATGATAACATGGCTTAGAATTAATTGTGACATGGACATAGACATTCATTGTTGATTTATATTTTTTGTAAGTTTATTATGATATTGTAACAACTAATAAATCATCATTAAAACTAATATAATAATAAAAATAGAAATATCATAATTTTTAATTTTTAAAAATGATTTAGTTTTACTTTTATAATTATATAATTTTTATGAATAAAAAAATCTTTCACAAATTTATGTTTTTTAATTTGTTTTCAAATTCGAGTTACATTAGTTTTATCAATTTTAGAAATAATATTAGTTTGGCCTTTTGAAAATTGTATAGCTAAAAATAATCTCTCTTAATTTTATAGAATTTGATTTAATATAATTTGACCAAAATAAAGAGATAAAAAATATTTCCAAAATTATAATTTTAAATGTATACAAATGTATTATTAAATAAATATTTTATTTTATTTTATATATAATTAAATGAACATGTAAAATTAAATATTGTAAGAAAATAATACAATTTATAAACTATAAAAAAGTATTTTTAAATTTAAATTTTAAAACTTTTATTTCTGCACTTGGTGCAGGAAAACACCTAGTATATACACAAATGATGAGCATATCGTTCGATTATTTCCCACCGTCTATATGAGTGGGTGTGCGTGCGCGACATAGACATCTTATATACAATATACATATATAAGCAGCATTAATGTCTGTTTGTACATGATTTGGTCCATCCAAGAGAACACCATCATTAAATGTCAATATAATTGGTAACACGTCCCCACTTTAGAACACCTATACTAAGGCACGCATTGCACATACATGACATAATGCGTATATGTATGTGAGTTTGTCGATACATTGATCTATATAATATATAGTATTCCCAATAATGGTGGTGATGTATGATATTATGTCAACATCATTTTTTTTTTTTTTTATCATTGTTTAAACTCTTTACAAAATATGATTATATGATAAAAGAAAACACACAAGCTAGCTTTACTATGAAATCATTAACCAAACTGTTCTTTATCAAATGCAATTATGTTCTCAGGAACAAGAAACACTAATCATATGGTTTACTAAAAATATATTGGAGGACTTCTTTTGGGTTGCCTTGAATACTTTATTTTCTATTTGAGTGTGATATAGCAATCATGAGAATAGTCCAACCACCTTTGAAATAATGAGAAAGCTACTTGGACGTCTATATTAGCCCCACGTGTCAAGCTTAGAACATTTTGAATTTTTGCTTACAAATTTAATCCAACCAACACCAACCCCACCTCAGAGATGCTTACAAACCATACTCAGAGATTGATTTACAATGGAGAACCTTATTAGATTTCAGGTTATTCTCAAATTATTTATTAATTTTAACGTTAAACAACTACTTTATATATACCTCTATGCGAGATTATAATATCCGGATCCGTGGCGCAATGGTAGCGCGTCTGACTCCAGATCAGAAGGTTGCGTGTTCGCCTCACGTCGGGTTCAAAACCCCGAAACTATACCGGATAACTTTTTTTTCACTTCACAATTACGCGGATCGATATCCTTGTAGAAAAAAGCGAAACGGCATGCATGCTTTTCCACCTTCAGCTTTGAAACAATAAATGGCGTTCCATCTGAGCTAATCGATCAAAAACAACATGTAGTCTCTAATCACTTTCCTTTTTCTGCAAGCCTTTTAGCAAACTGTTGTACTAGTATTGAGGTACTATACGAAGAACAATCACAGTATCACAAACATTAAACGGCGTGCCATCCGAGCTAATTGATCAAAAAACAACACGTAGTCTCCAAAACAATTTTTTTTTTTCTTTGCAAGCCTTTTACCCAACTGTTGGACTACGAGGAACAATCGGGAGCATTACAAACAGAAAAGTTTAATACAATAAAATTAAAAACTAAGCAGTTTCTTCAGGCTTGACAAAGAACTCTATATAAGCAATCCGGCTGGGCGGCTGATAACCTGCAGATTCCACTTGTGGAGCTAACGCTTTAGCAACGGAAACCAAGTGCTGAACTTTCAACATCCCTCCTCTCCCTATTGTCAGCTTGCTTCCCCTGTTTTCTCTCGCAACGTTGCCCGGAATATTCGCTGTTGTCGCCTTCAAAAACTTGTATTTGTACCTGAGAAACAAACAAGATCATTAGCAAATGTAGTGCCATCATCCCTATGAGTAACATAAGCCAAAAGATGTACACTTTGTAGGATTCAAACAAGTAAGAATTGGTTTAATGGTTACCCGTAAGAGACTTCAGTATCACAATGAAAGGCAAGGAGAAGATCTGTGTTGGCATAATACATGAAGTCTATCTGCAAAAACAAGAGTGATTCTTCAACATAAAGACCAAGAAACTAACAAGTGAGAAACAAAACAAGACCTGTAAGTCTCCATGTCCTTCTCCTCTAAAAGTAACACAAGGAGGAGACTCTCGAAGGCTAATCTGTACACTTGATCCAGGCCACTCAAGATCATCTATAGCTTCTTTCAACGCCGCTGACTGATACATTTTACAATCATTAGAGAAAGTTCTGACTAGCACTGATACACTTCACTATCTCATATGTTACCTTTACAGTAAAAGTAAGTGGTGCACTCCCTGCCTGCTCAAAGTTATAGTCCCATTCACTAGTCTCAGGGATTCTAGTTCTTATCTCAGAGTAGATGCATGAGTTTAGAGTATCAACAGACCTAATAAATCAAAAACATCATCAGATAAACTACACGCAATTCCGTAACTAAGAGGATCATTTGTTTCACCATACTTGAGAAGAAGCTCCATGTCAGGTCCTGGATACTTGATTTCTATAGTATTTGAATGTCCAGGAGATGAGAATGTGTTCAAGCAATCCACAAGAAGTCCCAAGCTGATTCCAAATCTAGGTCTTCCTTCAGCTCCATACTCGTACTTGGTGAATAGCTTCTCACACACATGAAACATCAAATACATTAGGGATTCCACAATATGGTGACTCGAATTTGATGAAATCGATACCTCGCGTTGAAGATAGACCTTGGCTTGAAGACAGCCTGATTCCTCCACGATCAAGACGATTCCGTGTTCGGATAGCTCGACTAAAGCATCCTGTGATTGCAATTACTCAGAGAATCGGTGAAGAAGATCGATAACGTAAAACCCTAGATGAGGAGATGGAGATGAGACCTGGTGGCGTTTCCATCGGACGCAAGTGAGGGCGTCGACCATGCCTTGGACGTTGTCGAGCTGGCATACGAGGTCCGGCGCGTCGGGTTCAATCGCCGGCGATGAGTTCATCTCTCTCTCTCTCTCTCTCTGGCTTCTCGTTCCTCTGCTTTCCCGCCTAAAGATTTATCAATATCACAGTCTAATGGCCTTATTGGGTCCTCCGCTTTCACCTGAAAGCCTTTTGAGTGTTAGAACTTGTGATTAGATTAAACTTGGATTCGGCCTCAAATGTTTTTCAACAGATTTAATTATAGCCCAAACTGGTTTCGACATGAATGGTATAACTTGGTATGGTTCGTTCATGATATGGCTGGGCGCTAATCGGATACTTGCCATTTTCGATATAATTGATATTTGATTAACTTATACTAGTAATATAAATATTGACTTGTATTTAATTTGTTGTGAAAGGATACTTTATTCATAACATAGAGATGTGTTTATATAGGAATACATAGGTATGAGTAAAATGGAAAAGATACATAAAGCATAAACCGCCTATGACTAAGGGCGATATGGGCCTAATGGCCGATAATCCTAAGTATAACCTCGGATGGGCCTTGGTTATGAGTGATCCATATAATGGTTCATAACACTCCCCCTTGGATGCCATAACCATAACGGGCTTGTACCATGCTTAATGTTGCCTCATTAAAACCTCTTCATGGAAAACCAAAACCCAGTGGGAAAAATGGAAACCACGAACAGGAAAAAGAGTACAACACATGGACTCCCCCTGATTTGGACATCATAGAAGGTCTTGGAGCCGTCGCATGCCAATCTGGTGCGTGAGCTTCCTCAAGGTCGATGTGGGCAGTGACTTGGTGAAAAGGTCTGCTGAGTTCTCGCTTGAACGAACTTGGACCACCTTTGCTTCTCCAGTCTTCTGTAAATCGTGGGTGAAGAAGAACTTGGGCAAGATGTGCTTGGTCCGATCTCCCTTGATGTAACCTTCTTTGAGTTGGGCGATGCAGGCTGCATTGTCTTCATATAGGACGGTTGCTGGTTCAGGACCATCGGATAGTCCACTATCAACTCGGATATGGTTGGTCATCGATCTCAACCATACTAACTCCCGACTCGCCTCATGTATTGCTAAGATCTCCGAATGGTTGGATGAGGTTGCAGCAATGGTCTGCTTCATTGAACGCCAAGAAATGGCCGTACCTCCATATGTGAAAACATAGCCGGTTTGTGATCTAGCACAATGTGGGTCGGACATGTAACCTGCATCAGCAAAACCAACTAAACAATCTTTGTTCTGGTTAGTATAAAACAAACCGAGATCCTTTGTCCCTTGCAAGTATCGTAGGACATGTTTTATGCCATTCCAATGCCTTTGGGTCGGACAAGAACTGAACCTGGCTAGTAAGTTCACAGCAAAACAAATGTCCGGTCTAGTGTGGCTAGACAAATACATTAAGGCCCCAATGGCACTTAGGTAAGGCACTTCCGGACCGAGGACTTCTTCATTGTCCATCTTAGGTCGGAATGGATCGGTTCCAGGACTAAGGGATCTCACGACCATAGGACTGGTCAATGGGTGTGATCCGTCCATGTTGAACCTCTTGAGTACTGTTTCTGTATAAGTCTTTTGATGCACAAGGATTCCATCATTTATGTACTCAAGTTGTAATCCCAAACAGAACTTAGTCTTTCCTAAGTCTTTCATCTCAAATTCTCTTTTGAGGTATTCAACCGTTTGGGCAATCTCACCAGAGGTTCCAATAATATTCAGGTCGTCCACATAGACTGCTATTATCACGCAGCCATGGTTATCGAATTTCTTTATGAAGATACAAGGGCTGATCGGATCATTCTTATAGCCTTCTTTCACTAAGTACTCGCTTAGTCTCTTGTACCACATTCGACCTGATTGCTTTAATCCATATAGGGATTTGTTCAGCTTAATGCAATGCTGATCTCGAGATCCTTTCTTGTCGTTGAGCTCAATGCCCTCTGGGACTTTCATATAAATTTCATTGTCCAGTGGTCCATAAAGGTATGCGGTTACTACATCCATCAGACGCAGATCCAGATTTTCTTTTATAGCCAGGCTAATCAGGAATCTGAATGTAGTCGCATCCACCACAGGGGAATAGGTTTCCTCATAGTCTATTCCGGGTCTTTGAGAGAATCCTTGTGCTACAAGCCTTGCTTTGTATCTCACAATTTCTCCTTTCTCATTTCTCTTTCTTACAAAGACCCATTTGTACCCCACTGGTTTAACATCATAAGGCGTGACCATTATTGGTCCGAATACATTCCTCTTCTTTAGAGAGTTTAACTCCACATTAATGGCGTCTTTCCATTTGATCCAATCAGATCGTTGAGTGCACTCTAAGATTGATGTGGGTTCATGATCCTCGTCCATTAACTCAAGTGCTACTTGGTATGCAAATATATCATCGACGTCAATGTACTTTCGGTTCCATTGAGTTCCAGACAATATGTAGTTTATTGAGATCTCATGATTATTTGGATCATCAGTACCTTTAGAATTGGCGTCCCAATCGTTTTCTGGTACGGACGGGTCGACCGCAGTTCGCTGGTCGAGCATGGTCGGATCGGGTCGGTACGAGGTTCGGTCAGGTATGACCGTGGTACATCCTGGTACGTCCGGGGTTCGCCCTGGTACGTCCTGGGTACGTCCTGGTACATCATCGGTACGTGTATGATCAGGTACACCCGCGGTACAGTCTTGTACACACGCGGTTCGTGTACTGTCTGGTACGTCCGCGGTACGGTTGGGTACACACGCGGTACGTCCTGGGATGACCGTTTCTCGGCCTGGTACGTCCGCGGTACGGCCCGGATCGGTTTCGACCATATCCGTGTCTGGAATCATATTTTCATATCCTTTCTTAGCACCACTCTTCTTTCTAGGAGTTTTATCCTTGGAACCAATTGGTCTACCACGTTTCAAACGTGGTTTAGACTCAGTAGCAACTTGGTTTGGTCCTTCTTGGACTTCTATTCGTACTGGTGCATTACAAGCTGGAATATGTGACTTTGTCACTCTATTTGGGTCAGCAAATGAATCTGGCAATCGGTTGGCTAGCATTTGTAAATGGACAATCTTTTGGACTTCTAAGTCACAATCTTTGGTCCGAGGATCTTGCCAAGATTCTGATGGTCTATGCCATTCGATTTCTTTGGTTTCTTTAACCAGCTTGCTATTCTCTTCCCCCAAGGTCGGATATTTGGACTCATCAAAATGGCAGTCCATGTATCTGGCCTTGAATAGATCACCAGTAGTAGGCTCTAGATACTTTATAATTGAGGGAGAGTCATATCCAACATAAATTCCCATCCTCCTTTGAGGTCCCATTTTGGTTCTCTGTGGTGGAGCTATTGGTACAAGAACGGCACAACCAAATGTTTTAATATGGGATATATCTGGCTCGTGACCCGTAATGAGTTGGGATGGTGAATATTTATGTTCACTAGATGGCCTGATGCGAATCAATTCAGCTGCATGTAAGACTGCATGGCCCCAAGCTGATACAGGAAGTCGAGACCTCATGAGTAATGGTCGAGCTATCAACTGTATTCTTTTGATAAACGATTCGGCTAGTCCATTTTGTGTATGGACATGTGCCACGGGATGTTCCACACTAACACCCATGGACATACAAAAATCGTTGAAGGCTTGGGATGTAAATTCACCAGCATTGTCTAGACGTATAGTCTTTAAAGGAAAGTCTGGAAAGTGTGCTCTCAGTCTTATGATCTGGGCAAGTAGCCTGGCAAATGCCATATTTCGAGTGGATAGTAGGCAGACATGGGACCATCTCGTGGATGCATCAATAAGCACCATAAAGTATCTAAACGTCCCACAAGGTGGGTGTATTGGTCCACATATGTCGCCTTGGATCCTTTCCAGAAAATTGATCATTTCCTTATTCACCTTGGTCGGTGATGGCCTTACTATGAGCTTCCCCTGTGAACATGCTTCACATGTGAGATGATTTGGGATAGCTCGTTTCAATGTGTGCCCTTTGGAGTTTATGATTATTTTTCGCATCATGTTTGAACCAGGGTGGCCGAGCCTGTCATGCCATAAAGTGGTCATCTCGCAGGTATTAACCTCTGCGAGGCTGGTCTTTGAGAGATATAGACCAGTCGATATTGCAGGTATGACCTCTAGGACCTTCTTAATGCCTTGGGTCATCTGAGTAATGTATAGGAATTCTTTTGTTTCCTCACCCACGGTTTCAATGTGGAAACCGTTTAGTCTTATGTCTCTGAAGCTCAATAAGGATCTCTTAGAGCTGGGTGAGTACAAGGCATTTGGTATCTCTAGAAGGGTGCCTTTAGGCAACACCAAATATGCTTGGCCGTGGCCTTCAATGAGGCTGGCCGAGCCTGCAATAGTATGTATGTTTGCATTTTGTTTGAAGAGATTGATAAAATATCTCTTATCTCTAAGTATCGTGTGGCTTGATCCACTATCCACCACAAGTGTATCCATTCTATTCAAGAAGTGAATTAGACTCAGAGATATAAAATATGCTTGCATAGAATAATAAAATCAAAACACCAAAACAATCATCAAAACTAGAATCCAAAACAATGATGAAGTCATAAAACAATAGAGTAAACAAAACAATATGATATGATGTCGAGATCTAGATCTTTATTTCAAGCAATCTGATGTTTCAAAATCCATTTGGTCATCCTTTTCATGGTTAAGGTCACCATGTTCATCCTCGACCATGTGGGCTTCCGGGTGCTTCCCCTTTTGGCTTTGTTCGTAAAGGTCACAAAGATGTTTAGGGGTTCGGCAAGTCTTGGCCCAGTGGTTATCCATGCCGCATCTAGGGCAGACGGTTCTGGTCGAGTGTTGTGGTTTAGATATACCACCGCGTCCTCGCTCTCGACCATTCCCGTTCCTGGGTCGGTGGTCGAAGCCACGATTGCTCATGGGTCGACCAGACCTATTCCATCGGTTACCCGAGGAGTTGTGACCAGAGTGCTGATTACCCAAGGGTTGCCCACGGCGACCATGTCCTCTTCGACCACGGTTTCTACCATGTGGTTTGTTGCTTTGGACATGGTTGCTTTCTTTCCTATCTCCACTCGCTTTATCAGGTAATGGAGCGGAACCGGGAGGCCTTAACTCACTATTCCTCATAAGCAACTCATTGTTTGTCTCGGCTAGCAACAAGCAGGAGATCAAATCGGCATAGGTGGTGAAACCTTTTTCACGGTATTGCTGCTGTAAAACCACATTGCTCGAATGGAATGTGGAGAAGGTCTTTTCAAGTAAGTCCTTCTCGGATACCGTCTCACCACATAGTCTCAATTTGGAGACGATCTTAAAGAGTGCTGAGTTGTAATCGTCCACAGACTTAAAGTCTTGGATCCTGAGGTTTCTCCACTCGTATGTGGCCTTAGGCAGCAGCACCGTCCTTTGATGATCATATCTGGACTTTAGTGCGCGCCATAGGTCCAGAGGGTCCTCAATGGTAAGGTATTGGTCCTTAAGACCTTCAGTGAGATGATGGCGGATGGTCTGGATTGCTCGATATTTGTTTCTTTCATTCTCCTTATTCTCATCAAGGATGCATTCACCGAGTCCCTTAGACTTAAGGTTGATCTTAGTATCAAGCGCCCACTGCAAGTAATTGTCTCCTGAGAGACGCAGGGCAGCATAGTCTAGATTGCTTATGTTCGACATCTTAGAACACCTTTTGGATCTGACTGGACCACCTTAGAGAGGGATTTGAAGATGTTCCTCACGAGCTACAAGCCGCCAGGGAACTGCTACACGTCTCACGGGTCGCCGGTTTGTCTCGGATCGCCTTTGAACCTCACGAACGGACTCCTTAGGATTCTTCTTCTTAGAACTAGGATCTCCGGTTAGTAACTAGAGGTTTGGGGCTTTCTTTCTATGGTTTTGAACTCGCCAAAGGATGAGAAAGCAGAAGGGAGGCGCCGGGAACAAGGTTTAGGGTTCTAGGTCGGAAATTTCCTTTTTAGAGAGAGAGTAGGGTTTTCGAAAAAGCTTAGGGTTTTCTTAGAGACTACTCGTGCTGATAACGTGTTGTGAAAGGATACTTTATTCATAACATAGAGATGTGTTTATATAGGAATACATAGGTATGAGTAAAATGGAAAAGATACATAAAGCATAAACCGCCTATGACTAAGGGCGATATGGGCCTAATGGCCGATAATCCTAAGTATAACCTCGGATGGGCTTTGGTTATGAGTGATCCATATAATGGTTCATAACAATTTCGTGTATTTGGCTCAAAAACAAATTACTTGCACTACTCTATTGCTTGTAATTTGTGACTTGCTTGCGATTATTTTCAAGTATTTAAGGAATATTTACAAAATAATACTCTACTAGAAATAGATACATAAATTTATTTTGTTTATTCTACTAAAAATATATAAAATATTCTAATTCGAATGTTTGTGTATTCTAAAAAGTAAAAATGATTAAAACATAAATTTTTGACATGAGAGTACTTTTTGCTTTACATAACAATATGTATAGAAAACATAACTTTTCTGATATGAGAGTATTTTTTGCTTTACATAACAATATGTATAGGCAAGTAACAAATATTACAAGTCGAGTAATAAATTTCCTTTTCATACTTGTTACTTATCTTATACTTGCAAGTATCTAAATTATACTACATAATACTTGATCGAACGACGATTACTTAAAAATTAAGATGAATACGAAGTGAATAATGAGTACAAGCTAAGCTAAGTAACGAGTATTGTTACCATGTCCTAGTTCCTGGTACATTTAAACGAGTTGATATCGGTGGAGTTCAAATGGTTTCGCATACTTCAATTGGGAAGGCGATGTTCCCCGTGAATTGACCGTACACATTATCAAATAATCAGTGTAGTTAAAAATCTTTTCTTCTTTAATTTGGTTATGAATTATAGTTGATAACAAATGGCTCTTTTAAAAATAAAAAAAACTTTTCATCTGTTATAAACGTGACAAAAACTAATTTTAAAGATTCACGCACCGAAAATTGAAATTTTCGTGTGTACATAAATTATGTGGAGCTTTCATCACTATCCACGCACAGTAAATCTTACTTTTTAATTTCTATGTATATGATCATTTCGATCAATTGTAAACACACACCATTACCTCTTCCTCGTTTTATATAATAAATTCTCTCTATTTTATATAAGCGTTATCTCCTCTCTACGGTTATAATTTTTGCCCTTATTCAAATTTCGAGATACTATAAAATTATAAGTTATTTCATAACACGTTATCAGCACGATCCCTCTCCAATTTGGTAAAATTTATATATATCATATTTACCCTGCTATAATGGCCGGTATACCGCCTTTATTATTATTTATTATTTTGTAGTGGCTGTTATAGTTTATATTATTTATCTATATTAATGTGGGCGGTATGTCGCCTCGCTAATAAACCTTAATTACTAAATATATTATGATTATTGGCTTGGCTCAGCCGCTGCATAATTTATTTAATGCATAATATTGACTTGGCTCTGTCGCCGCATTATTTGTGTAATGTTTTAATGAAAATAATTTTATCACTAGAATAATATTGATGTTTGCATATTATGAATATTATATAAATGTTTGGTCATCTATATAAAATATTATGAAATTTACTGAATCTGGTTGACTGCTTATTATGATATTTTCAGACTGATTTTCGGTTCAAACGATTTAATCCCAACGGTCACAAAGATATTTTTTTAAAAATTTTACCCTTTTTCCAATGGTCATGAACAATAATTTTCATCTATAAATATACTCATCCTTCGTTCATTCAACTTATCAAAACATATCATTTCCTTTCAAATACTTTCAAATAATTTTTTCCCGATTTTTTTTGTAGAAAGATGATTCGTTTGCTTTTAGTTTTATGTACCATTATAATTATTGCCGGTATACGGTCTTTGCGTTAGAGAATTTACTCCGATAGAATTAACATAAATGTTGCTATGATTTTCTATGCGGTGTTTTTCCTTGTAATTGCTTGTATGATTAATGTTAATGGTTCATTTTAAATATTATGAAATTCTAATAAAAGTTATTATATTGTGTTTTAGAAATACAAATAGCAAGAATTGAGCATCTTTAGTTTCCGGCTCTCAAAATAACTGGCGAAAACTACGTCGGATGGGTCACAAACGTGAAACCATATCTGGTGATGAAAAAGTTAACCAAAACAATTTTAATCGGTAACAAGTCGCCGCCTGAACATACAGCTGAAGCGATAATTTTCTTGAAGAAACACCTCGATGAGAATGTTACGCATGACTATGCAAACATAGAAGACCCAGCTGAACTGTGGCAAACCTTAAAAGAAAGGTTCGATAACTAGAAGGAAGTCAATCTCCCTCACGCTCTGGAAGAGTGAAAAAACCTGAGGTTCCAGGATTTTCAAAAGGTTTAGGAATACAATTCCGATGTACTGAGGATAGTTTCACTCCTGAAGTATTGTGGTAATCATGTCTCTGAAGCAGAAATGATGAATAAGACGTACAACACTTTCCACAAACAGCTTCACTTCCTGCCCAAAATTTACAGAAAATGTGGGTATACGAGATTTTCTGAATTGATGGTTGCGCTCATGTTGGCTTAGAAAAACGACGAGCTTCTGATTAAAAACCACAATTCCCGACCTACGGGAGCCAAGGTATTCCCCGAAGTAAATGCTACGACAATGAAAACTCAGAGAGGAGAATCCAATTCAGTCGGGGTCGTGGCCACCGTTTCCACAACAAACGTGGAAAAACTTACAATCCCAAGTGAAAGGGATCTAACAAATGGGTTAGATTAGAACAAATTTCTAAGGGTAAAGAAACACAAGTGGATACCACCCAACATCATGAAACTGTATGTTACAGATGTGGATGTACCGAGCATTGGTCCCGTACATGTCGCACTCCTCCACATATATATAAGTTATATGAAGCATCCACAAGAGGCAAAACTAAGGAAGTGAATTTAACAGAAAATTTCGAAGGGACATCGTACCTCGAAACCTCTGATTTCGCAAATGAGCTAGACTATATTACTCCAGAAGAGAACTGAAATGCTTATAATAAGACTATTTCGTAGCATTCAGTATTTCTATGTATAATTATTACATTTTATGTTTTAAATAAATAATGGTGTTTTTAACATCACCCTAATGTATAATTATTGTGTGTTTTCTTATATGATTATTATATGAATAAATTTCATGTTTTTCTTTTTATTGATGTTTATTGCAATTGCATAAATGGATCATAATTCTAATGGAACAAAATCCAAGAAACGGATTCGAGAAATTTGTATACCAGATAGTGGAACAACGCACACTATTCTGAGACAAAAGAGATATTTCTCTAATATAAAACCGACAAGAATTACTGTTAATACAATATCAGGTCCTGCAGACGTAAATGAAGGAACTGGTAAAGCAAACTTTACATTACCAAATGGAACAAAATTTTCCATAAACAATGCTCTATATTCTCCAAGTTCTAAAAGGAATTTTTTGAGCTTTAAGGACATATATTGTCACGGATACGATATTCAGTCTGCAAATGAGAATGGAAAAAAGTGCATATAAGTAACTTCTGATAAATGTGACAGAAAACACATATTGGAAAATTTTCCAGAACTTCTTTCAGAATTGCATCATACTTATATCGATGAAATCGAATCTAATATTGTAGTGAAACAAAATCTAGAAGAGTTCACATTATCGCATGATCGCTTTGGTCACCCTGACACTACAATGATGCGTAAAATCATAGAAAGCTCACATGGCCATTCACTGAAAATCCAAGAAATTTTTAAGGTAATAAAATGACATGTGTTGCATGTTCTCTTGGAAAATTGATCATAAGGCCATCGCCAACCAAAATTGATAAAGAATCACCAAAGTTCCTTGAAAGAATTCAAGGCGATATATGTGGACCAATACATATACCTTGTGGACCATTCCACTATTTTATAGTATTAATTGACGCATCCAGCAGATGGTCACATGTTTGTCTATTATCATCTCGAAATGTGGCATTTGCTAGTTTTCTAACTCATATAATCAAACTGTGAGCACAATTTCGTGATTATACTATTAAAAGAGTTAGATTAGACAACACTTCTGAATTCACATCCCAAACATTTAATAAATATTGTATGGTAACGGAAATTGAAGTTGAACATTTTATTGCTCATGTTCAACTCAAAATGGTTTGGGTGAATCTTTAATTAAGCGTCTGCAATTGATTGCAAGACCACTGATCATGAGGTCAAAATTCCTAACCTTTGTGTGGGAACATGCCATTTTGCATGTAGAAGCACTTATTCGGACTAGACCAAGTGCATACCATAAGTATTCTCCACTACAATTAGCGTTTGGTCGAGAACCAAACATTTCTCATTTAAGGATATTTAATTATGCAATATATGTGTCTGTAGCACCACCACAACATACAAAAATAGGGTCACAAAGGATATTAGGAATATACTTTGGTTTTGATTCACAATCAATTATACGATACCTAGAACCACAGACTGGTGACGTCTTTACGGCACGTTTTGCCGACTGTCATTTTGATGAAAAAGTATTTTCAGTTCTAGGAGGAGAAAAAAAACATATAGAAAATGATATCAAATGGAGTGTACCTTCATTGTTATATCTTGATCGTCCTACTAAAGAGTCAGAACTAGAAGTTCGACGAATTATGCATTTACAGAGTATAGCGAATCAGCTACCTGATGCATTTGTGGATACCAAGACGGTAACTAAATCTCATATACGAGCTGCCAACACTCATGCTTGTATCAAAGTATTGAATGATCAAGGAAAAGCAGATGATACACGTGAGTCTAAAACACGCTTGAAGCGGAGAAGATCTGTTGGTTTTAAAAATAAAAATCCTAGAAAATAAAAAGATGTTAAGATAAATGACACGCCCAAAATAGCAGAAAATATTTTGGAAAAAACAAATGAAGAGAACACTAACAAAGTAGAGCATCATGAATTAGAAAGAAATCATGAGATTTCCGTCAACTACATCCATAATAAGAAGATGTGGAATAGAAATGAACATGATGATGTTGATGATGCTTTCTCAATATGGTGTCAAGTGAAATAAATGAGGAAATCGAAGATCCAGAACAAAAATCTGTTTTTGAATGTCAAAAGAGACATGATTGGAAACAATGAAAAGATGCAATACAAGCCGAACTCGATTCGCTTAATAAACGAGAAGTATTTAGATCTATTGTGCTCACACCTGCAGATGTGAGACCAGTAGGATACAAATGAGTGTTCGTTCAAAAGAGAAATGAGAAAAAATGTTACGAGATACAAAGCTCGTCTAGTGGCCCAAGGTTCTTCTGTTATGGATGCAATCACTTTTAGATTCCTGATGAGTCTAGCAGCTGATAAAAATCTAGAGATTCGTCTTATAGATGTCGTTACAGCTTATCTATATGGATAATTAGATATTGATATCTACATAAAAATCCTGATGGGTTTAAAATGCTAGAAGCATTAAGTTCCAAACCGAAAGAGTTATGTGCAATAAAATTGCAAAGATCGTTATATGGGTTAAAATAATTTAGGCGTATGTGGTATATTCGTCTCAGTGAACATTTAACAAAAGAAGGATATGTGCACGATCTTATATGCCCATGTGTCTTCATCTAGAAAACAACATCCGGGTTGTGATAATTGCGGTGTATGTTGATGATCTTAGTATTATTGGAACTCAAAAGAAAATACAAAAGGCATCAAAGTATTTGAAAGGAGAATTTGAGATGAAAGATCTCGGACAGACAAAGTATTGTCTTAGCCTACAAATTGAGCATTATCAAAATGGTATATTTCTGCATCAATCCGCATATACTAAAAGAGTGTTGAAACGCTTTAACATGGATAGTAAGATCACTTAATATTGAAAATGATCTATTTCGACCATCTACGAAAAATGAAGAGATTCTTGGTCCTGAAGTACCATATCTAAGTGCAATCAGAGCATTGATGTACCTTGCAAACTGCACACAACCTGATATATCATTTGTTGTTAAACTTTTGGAAAGATTCAGCTCATGTCCCACGCGAAGACATTGGAATGGAATTAAACATGTCTTTCGTTACCTCCAAGGAACCATCCATTTAGGCTTATTTTATTCTAAAGATTCAAAAGGTAAAATGGTTGGTTTTGCAGATGCAGGATATCTTTCAGATCCACATAAAACTCGATCGCAAACAGAACTACGTTTTTACGATCGGAGGCAATACTATATCTTGGCGTTCTCACTAACAAACGCTCGTGGCCACCTCTTCAAATCATGCTGAGATTATCGCACTTCATGAAACAAGTAGAGAATGTGTATGGTTAAGATCAATAAGCCAACACATCTGTATAAGAAGTGGAATTAACGGAAATACGGAGCCAACTATCATATATGAAGATAATGCGGCATGTGTTGCCTAAACGAAAGAAGGATATATCAAAAGCGATAGGACGAAACACATACATCTGAAGTTTTTCTCTTACACTCAAGAGCTGGAAAAGAATAAAAAGATTAAAATACGATATGTTCGATCATGCGACAATGCAGCTAACCTCTTCACAAAATCGCTCATTACCGCGGTTTTTAGGAAATATGTCCATAACATTAGAATGCGTCATTAGAAGGATTTGTGACTGCTCATTCGAGGGGGAACTTACGTGGTTGTACTTTTTTTTACCTTACTATGTTTTTTTTACAGGTTTTTTTCTAAAATTTTTTTAACGAGGCAACAAGGATGCTAAGCAAAGGACGATAGTGACACCGGTCTCCAAGGGGGAGTGTTATAAACGTGACAAAAACCATTGTCAAAGATTCACACACCAAAAATTGAAATTTTTGTGTGTACATAAATTATATAGAGTATGCGTCACTATGCACTCATAGTAAATCTTACTTTTTAACTTCTATATATACGATCATTTCGATCAATCGTAAGCACACACCATTACTTCTTCATCCTTCTATATAATAAACTCTCTTTATTTTATATAAGCGTTATTTTCTCACTACGGATATAAATTTTTGCCCTTATTTAAATTTCGAGATACTATAAAATTATAAGTTATTTCGTAACACCATCTAATATTTTAATTTAGTTTTTTCTTTTGGTATAAAAAGTTCTGAATTTTGTGCAAAAAATATGGGTCAATTTGCTGAATATTCATAGGGGATGGCAAAATGAAGAATATAGCTATAGGAAAAGTGATGTGACAATTAGAACCAAAGCTGGACAGTTTTCTCCTTTCAATCGTTGGCGCGTGCAGATGAGGCGAGTTACACCTCTGAAACGTAACATAAAACTCTAACAATAACGTGATGAAAATGCCACGTATTATGGACATGAGGCAACCAGACGGAAACATTATACTATATTATATATGCAATAGTATAGAATAGGAACGATCGTATGACACCACTAGCATTTATGCATCTGGGACTGGAATGTACACGAAAATACAATAAAAGAAACAGTTTAGACGCTGAAAACGTAAAAAAACTTGCAAACGTTGGACTGTAGAATATTAGCTTGGAATATAAGGAAAAAGAACATATGCGGACAAGGTTGGTGCCAAACGTTATATTATACTATATATGAAATAGAATAACCTGCGAAGACCGAGAGGAAACAAGATGTGTTTCAGGCGGCATAACATGAGGCATAAACGTATGGGTAAATATGCAGTAGAAAAAATAATGTATGTAGTAAAACAAAAGTAGTCACCTGGTTGGAGCTGTGTATTAGGAAGTTACAAATAAAACTAGTGTATACATGACAAAATATAGGTACAATATAACATCTCAACGAAAACGGAAATTACATGCTTTTGTGAGAGAAAGTAATTGGACATAGAGGGAGCATACAAAACAATAGTCATTGTAGTCCCGTTAAAGAACTATACTTTAATATGTTTAAGATAACATAAGTGTGATATTTAAAAAAAAATAACAGATTTCTGGAATGACATCGCAAAAGGTTATACGATCTTTACACGATAAAGCTACATAAAGGTCATTGTTCATATGCGTGCAGACACAACATTTCGAACCATAATTGTCATCGTCTTCCTATTTAACAAACTATACTATAGTATATCTTATATAGTATAAGTTAGAAAGAAACAAAAATAACAGATTCCAAGATACCATATGAAATGGCTACACTAGGTTTACAAGATAGTAAGAACATAAAGGTCACATTTGAGTTGGTTGCACATGCAACATTTGAAAGCACAATAGGCATTGTATTGTCATTTTTTAAACGATACTATTGTTTAGTAGAAAGAAGTAGCGAGGGGTCTAATATCAATGTATAAAGGTCACATTTGAGTTGGTTGCACACGCAACATTTGAAAGCACAATAGGCATTGTATTGTCATTTTCTAAACGATACTATTGTCTGGTAGAAAGAAGTAGCGAGGGGTCTACTATCAATGTAAAAAGTTCAAACTCAGATAACATACTATACTATATGATGCCTTCTATAGTCACCTAAGTAAATATAAATAACAAGTACATAAGTCTGTCGTAGTTAGTTCTTGGAAATCGTTAATAGGAGACAAGAGTGTAATACAATGGGGAAAGTCAAATATGAAATAGTAAAATACAACATTCAATACTAAAAAGTCAATGTTCAGTTGCTTGCACACCCAACATTTACAAGCACAATAATCATTGTATTGCCATTTAAAAAACTATACACAATATATCTTAGATAGTATAGGTTCGACATTAACAAAAAAACAACAGATCTCGGGATACCATCTTAAAGGGATATACTAGATTCACACAATAATAGCTACATAAAGATCAATGTTCAATTGCTTGCATAAGACGAAGTCTCCTATCTCATAACGAACTGAAACCGGTCACTAAGGCGAAATCTCCAATCGCATAACGGATTTGCTTTCCTGCAAACACCTACCATATTTCATACTTCTTACGTGTTACCAACTGGCGTGACTACAAATGGTGGGCAAACAAGACTGAAATGTATGCGTCCCCATTAGCATAATCTGCAGGATCTTCAAGTTTGTCAACTGCTCCTGCTGAGCATCTGAAAAAAAAATTGTTTTTATCACCTCTTTCCAGCGCAAATTGAAGTAACTGTTAATTCTTTTACATGCGCCTAAGTCCATCCCGCTAACAAAATATGAAACATAAAAATTGTACTATACTGACAAGTGGTATAGAATAATCCATTGATACCAATATCATATTAATAAACGTATTTTTTTACTAAATACACTAGTCAATCCAAGCAATATAAAAATACTCAATTCATGGAACACAATAAAGGACCAAAACATATTGCAATCTGCTATTATCAACTGCTCTAGTCAACCCAAGCAAAATTTAAATATAACACACTACTATACTATTTATGTTTCTTTTATCGTATACTCTTATCATTTACAAAAATAAATCACTTTCTCCTTCATCTACGAATCCATAACAGCAGAAATCAAACACAAACACATACATGATCATGTCACGTTTTCGGAACCAAAATAGAAAAATCTTATATTATGTTACAAAACTAAAATTAACTAAAATTTGTGTCACATTACCTTTCTCGTCGCCCTGCTAATAACCTTCTCCCAACCGGATCTGTAAAATAAACGGTGGTTCCGATTTAACTGTCTAAAAAAATAGAATGTTGTGGCTTCGATACTTATGTTGTGTCCCCTGTGATTTAAAAGCATCTTGAAATTACCTTAATTCTTTAGCTTGTGTTATGCAATCAATCACGTCGCCTTGAAACCAGAAGGTCTTCTGTAATTGTTTTGTTCACCTAGATCTTCTGTTTCACATGCGATAGGTTTGTAAATGATTTTTTTTCAATTTTCAGGTTACATAAAAAAAAATTTGCAGTCTTCTACTCGCATAAAAGGGTATTGTTGGAATATTTCATAAAATTATACAAAATATCATAGCGTAGTGGTTGTTATGGTTATATATCTAATTTTTTTTTCTTATATACATTACGCCTAATTTCTCCAAAAATATTTAGATGAATAAAATAAATATTTTTAAAAGAAAAAATAGCCATCCTTTTAGAAAGTAATGATCCCTTGTCGAATAATATGTTGACGGTTTTTTGGATAAGGAAAACAGAGTTCCTGGGAAGCTCTTTTCAATGGAGGTCCTTGCGAGCTCTTCATTATCCCCAATTTTCACTAAGCCTAATCACATAAACCCTAATTTCTCAATCCAGGTACTTTTTTTTCTTGAGCAAAATTAAATCCTTTTCAGTTTCTATCACGTGGAAGCCTGTAAAGAGAGTTTCAAGCTTTGCAGGTGAAGTTTTGGGTATCTCAACCTTCAAAGATTTTGAAAGCTAGCAACTTTAGAAACCCAAGGAGGAGCAATGCAAACCCAGGACTCGTGTTCCTCTGTAACAGATGTTTGTGTCTGCTCGAAAGAAATGATCATAGGAAGTTTTCTGGGAAGTTCATGATGAAATCTTCAGTCAGTTTCAGAAAGAATGTCTCCGTGGCATTGGTTCGGCTTGTTTCTGTTCTGCTTGTCTCGTCCATTTCTGTCGTTGCCACTGATTCACCATCATGTAAGTATATTCTTTTACAACCATTTCAGATTAGGGGATTACAAGTTGATGTCTTTCGTCTCTGTAGGGGGTCTTAGTGAGGAGAATCTTCTCTTCTTAGAAGCTTGGAGGACAATTGATCGTGCATATATCGATAAAACCTTCAATGGACAAAGCTGGTTTCGTTACAGAGAGTCTGCTTTACGCAATGAGCCCATGAACAATCGTGAAGAGACATGTATGGCTTTTGAATATTGAAAAACAAAGCGTTTAACCTTTTACAACTTGGTTCTGATTTTTTGTTTGTGTTTTAGACATGGCTATCAAGAAAATGATTGCAACACTGGATGATCCTTTTACTCGGTTTTTGGAGCCCGGAAAGTTTCAGAGTTTGCGGGTAAGAGTTCCTGAGAACCGCTGCTTTGAATCTAACTACTAGATTGTGTTGTAGTAAGATGTAGTTAATGTTTTGGTTGAAGGTAGTCTGGAACTCAAGGTGCGGTTACGGGTGTTGGGCTGTCTATAGGTTACCCTGCTGCATCAGATGGGTCAGCATCTGGGCTTGTTGTTATATCAGCTGCTCCTGGTGGTCCTGCAAATAGAGCTGGAGTTTCACCTGGAGATGTTATCTTAGGAATTGATAACACAACCACAGAAACTCTAACCATATATGATGCTGCACAGATGTTGCAGTAAGCCAAGTTTCCACTTTCATCTCTAAGAAATGAGGAAGCTTCATCATGCTTTGTTTAAAATGTAGGGGACCTGAAGGAAGCACAGTGGAGCTAGCCATTCGCAGTGGACCTGAAACGAGAGTCTTATCTTTGACGTATTATTCTCTTCCCACCACCTGCATTGCTTACTTTTATCTTTCTTCATTAGGTCACTCCTATTATTGTTGAATTCAGGAGAGAGCGAGTATCTGTGAATCCGGTGAAGTCAAGATTATGTGAACTTCCTGGCTCTGGAAGTAATTCCCCAAAGATTGGGTATATCAAGCTTACAACGTTCAATCAAAATGCTTCTGGTATGATGCATTCTTTTGGACATTATCTTACAAATCTGTCTACATTCTTGTTTACAACCTCTCAGTGTCGAACACGTTTGTTTGTAGGTGCGGTCAAAGAAGCAATTGAGGCCTTGAGAGGCAACAATGTCAATGCATTCGTCTTGGATCTTCGAGACAATAGGTGATATGATTATATAAACCCAAAAGAAGTGCTTCTCCTTTTGTTTTTGCGACAGCCTTTTTCTTGAACACTTGATATTTTCTTTTGCTGCAGTGGCGGTTCTTTCCCTGAAGGCATTGAGATTGCTAAGTTTTGGTAGAACCACATCAATCAATTCATCTATAGCGGCATAAAGACTCACACCTTCTCATAATAGAAACTTAACTTGTGCTATTCACAGGTTAGATAAAGGAGTGATTGTGTATATATGCGATAGCCGAGGGGTTAGAGATATATATGATACTGATGGAAGCAATGCCATAGCAACCTCTGAGCCTCTTGCCGTCCTGGTATAAGCTTTCCTCCAATCAATCTATCTTCATGATGTAAATGCCATGGAATATATAGCACTCAACACAATCTTGTTCCTCTATCAGGTTAACAAAGGCACCGCAAGTGCCAGTGAGATACTGGCAGGTGCCTTGAAAGATAACAAACGCGCTCTGGTATACGGAGAACCCACTTATGGAAAAGGGTAAGCAAAAGGCGTGATCTTGATTCTTCTTATTCTCCTCAAAAACTAAGCCTTTCTAATATTTTTGAGACTCCTTTTTACACATTTTGCAGTAAGATACAGTCAGTGTTTCAGTTATCCGATGGTTCGGGCTTGGCAGTAACAGTTGCTCGATACGAAACACCAGCTCATACGGATATAGACAAGGTCTTTCTTGCACATATTTTGATGTTCTGTAGTGCCACCCTTTGTACACATACATGTTCTTACTTTCTGTTATTTATGTACTCGTTGCTGGTGTTGGAATAGGTCGGTGTTACTCCTGATCATCCGTTGCCAAAGTCATTTCCGAAAGACGAAGAAGCTTTTTGTGTATGCCTTAAGGATCCTACAGCTGCTTGTTATCTCAATCAAGGCCTCCTTTTCTCTAGATGATATTTGATTTGTTCATATTCTCTAGATGATATTGATTTGTTCATGTTCTCTAAATGATATGGACTTGTTCATACTTTGTTCTGGAGCATATGAGTAAAATTCATTGACTCAAACCTTTGTATTCATCCTCTTGAAGATTTACTTAGCAACATGGTCAGCTAATCGAAACCAGGAATTTCACATATAAGAACACACAAATAAAGGATTTTCCCTTGCACCATCCACTCTGGTCTGCAACAAAATATATTACAAGAGTCAAAGCAATAACACACTCTGACACCCTCAAACCAAACCAAACTACTCCATAACAAGAGACCAAAGACCAGTAGTCAAACAGACTAAATGGTAGTAACAAAGAGGACAGTGAAGTGACAAACATACACCCATTAAGATCTCTGAGAAAGATTGATGATGACAGCACTTCTCCATGCTTTCATGAGTTCTGGAAAATCAAACTGCGAGCACTATGATAACAATCAGGAGTACGATACCAAAAATCACCATGAGCAAGCACATCTGCAAGATAAAAAAAAACAACACCAATAATCATTTTATAGGATGCTCTGATTATCATCCAAAATCTGAAATAACAAATTCACGGTATGATCAAAGGTTGAATTTCGTTTTTACCAGGGTTGAACTTGATCTTTGTGTCTTTGAGGCTTTTACAAGATGAGATTTTCCTAGTGCTGTTGCGGCTTGGGAGTTATCGATGTGAGTACCAATATCATCTGCGTACAAAAAATACATGTTTTTGATTGAGGATATGATGCCATAAGTGGTGTTTTATATAACAGGACATTAGAATCAGTTTACCGATCATGGTGCCTTGATCATGTACCAGGACAGCTAAGTCTTTGAATATCTCATGCACCTCGCCAATTTGCTGCTGGATTTCTTGTATCCCTTGCTCTCTTTCCTCAATTATAGCCTCATTGAATACAATCTCATTGTCCAACAGTACAAGTTCTTGTCTGCAACAAGAAGAAGAACAAACCAATTAAACGATAAGTCATCTCAGTAAAAAGACAACTATAAGCTTACCTTTTTGATTCAACAAGAAGCGCACGCTGCTCTGAATGCTTATCTGCATGCACATCTATCTCACTGGATGTAAAGCTATATTGACCACAGCCAAGAAATCAATACACAAAACCACAAAACAAAACATAAGCCATTTTCGATGATGTGCACTTACCTAGATTGAGGAGATGGTATGGTCACAAGAGGAGCGTAGACAGTTTCTCTTTCAGCAGCAAGACGCTGAGCCTTTTGAAACTCTTTCAATACAGATTGAAAGTCTTTCGCAAGCTTAGCATCCACAATCCTCTTCCTTTGCTAACAAACACATACACACGATACAAAACAAAACCATTCAAATTCAAATAACAACAGAAGAAGAATCATATACAAAGACACTCACGTTTACACCTCTCTGATGATCAGTTTCACTAGCTTCTTTAAGTTTAACTGATGTGTCTTTAACCAACTCTCCGATATGCAGTCTTGTCTTGTGCCTAAAACAATTAATTGAATTTAGAAACAGTTTCAAGATCACTTTAGAGGAGATAAACCTACAGCTTGTCTCGGAGCTCCGGCGTGTCTTTGGGAGTACCGAGAGTGTTGACGAGGCGGTGGAAGCTAGAGACGGCTGTGTTGATCTGGAATACACCGGAAGCTACGGCTTGCGTCGTGTCTCCTCCATTGATGTTACTTGAAGAAGCTAATGATCTTCCTCTTCCCGTCTCTAAATCCTGAAAACTCATCTTCCCCTTTCTCGAAGAACCCACCACGAAAAATTCGATCTTGACGGTAACGGAGATCGAGGGAGGAGCGAACGTGACCGAGATTTTCGATTCGGCGGCGGAATTCTCTCTCTCTCCGACAGTTAGATTGAGAAAACGTTAATCGCGGAGAGAGAGAGATGAGAAACGTGAAGTGTCACATTACCTGTATGAACGAAAAAGTTTGTATCTTTTGGGTTTCTTTCATTATCTACCCTCGCTTTTTAATAATATTCTAAAAGGTGACCCGATAGTTTTGACTATTAAAGGTATATCCTCCTCGGAGATAAATGTTATTAAGAATCTTAGCATAAGATCTTCAATAAATTATTTAGCTACTCCCGATGTGAACGCGACTCTGAGCTTAAAACACGTGGGAGACTATTATTGGTAGATAAATTAATATTTTGGAACAAGTAGAACAAATTTAAAATAATTATAAAGACAAATATCTCAAATAGATCTTTTTAATTTTTTTTTATCACAAAATAAATTTTTAAAGAAAAAAATAACCAAAATAATATTTTTTTATTTTTTTTTAAAATGATATTTTTTTTAATTTTAAAACTCATTCCAAAAACCTTATCCAATAACTTTAAATCCTAAGTTTAGATTAATTACACAAGAATTATAAATGCATATTTACATTTTTTATTAAAATTTATTTTAATTTTTTTTTTTTAAATATTATTTTGGTGACAACATTTTTTTAGGTATATTTTAAATATTTTTTAAATTTTTTATAAACATATAGGGTGCACATCATTAAATTGAATTAGATCTCAGTATAGACCTTTACGTGCATAAAAAGGGTCAAAACTGGAAGAAAAAAGGAAAAAGATAACTTACTACATTACAGACATTTTATTTTAATTTTGTACGCAGCGTAGGGAGACGCTTATACCCCTGGCACGTGAGAAACTGCATCCAGACCAAAAGCACGTGAGAAACCCGAAGACCTCTCACGTCGTCCGTTTTCCGAGGTGTGTTAAAAAAGGGGGTCTCCCTCCTCTCACAGCAAATCCGCTTCCCTTAGATTTTTCTTTCTTTTGATTTTTCTTCGTTAACGTTTCGTCGTCAAAGGTGAAAACAAAGAGATAAAACAAAACTTACGTTTCGATCCGCGTCAAGCGATCTCCGCCATGTCGGTAAGTTCTTCTAATCGTTCCTTTGAAAACGAACTAGTTTCGGTTTTTTTAGTTTTTTTTTTTTTTATTTCTCCCGACAAGATCCATGTTTATTTTTGATGTTGAGGAAGATGTAAACAGATCTGTTGCTATGCTGTAAGATTTGTACGAAAATGGGTGTTAGATTCTGGCTGCAAGTTTTGATTTTGTAATCTGTAATATGCGATTCATTACCCAAAAGGATCAGTTTTTTAGACAGAGATTAGCTCTTCTGTGGTTCCTTTTATTATAATGTAATGCCATTGTGATTTGTGACTCTCATCTTTTCATAGTTACAATCTTTATGAGGTTGATTCAGGCGTGTGTTGTCTGTCTAGTCATAATATTAAGTGTCGTGACATTGCAGATGATGACAACTGTCAAAGTGAGCAATGTTTCTCTAGGAGCAACCGATCGTGACCTCAAGGAGTTCTTTTCCTTCTCTGGCGATATTCTCTACCTTGAAACCCTCAGGTTTGCTTTGCATCTTTAACTCTTTTCTTCTTCAGCTTCTTTACTCTTTTCAACTACGTTTCTACAGCGAGACAGAACGGTCCAAACTGGCATATGTTACTTTCAAGGATCTACAAGGAGCTGAAACTGCTGTTCTTCTCTCGGTATGTTCACTGCTTCCTCTTATGTTTTTCAGGGACTGAGTGTTTATGCGTCTTTTTTTTTTACTTCAGGGAGCTACGATTGTTGATTCTTCAGTCATTGTCACTATGGCTCCTGATTATCAGCTATCTCCTGAGGCTTTAGCTTCCTTGGTAAGCTCTTTAATTCAACATCTAACTTGAAATGCAAACTCTTACCATTTCATTTCTCTCTCTCCCTAGGAACCTAAGGATAGCAGCAAATCTCCTCGGGGTGGTGACTCCGTGTTGAGAAAAGCAGAAGATGTTGTGAGCAGCATGCTTGCAAAAGGATTCATTCTAGGAAAAGATGCAATCGCCAAAGCCAAGAGCGTCGATGAGAAACACCAGCTAACATCCACAGCATCAGCCAAAGTCGCATCTCTCGACAAGAAACTCGGTTTCACTGACAAGATCAACACTGGAACTGTCGTGGTGGGTGATAAAGTCAGGGAAGTCGATCAGAAGTACCAAGTCTCTGAGAAAACCAAATCAGCAATCGCTGCAGCTGAGCAGACTGTGAGCAATGCAGGTTCTGCTATCATGAAGAACCGGTATGTTCTCACGGGTGCCACGTGGGTCACTGGAGCTTACAACAAAGTGGCTAAAGTTGCTGAAGAAGTTGGACAGAAGGCCAAAGAGAAAGTTGGTATGGCTGAGGAAGAAGACAAGAGGAAAGTGGTTGATGAGTTCGCCAGAGTTCACTTGTCTGAATCACCAAAGGCACCATCATCTAAGGAAGGAGACGTACATGAACCAAAACTCGCCGAATCTCCTGAAGCTAAAGAATCTGAACATCACCAGCCGCAGCAGCAGCAGCAACAGTCTCCTCCACCTGTGGCTCCGGCCCAACCTTCAGTTAAGTAAAGACTAAATACATTTCTGTTTCTTGTTGTAAACGGTAATACTTTGAACTAATCTTTCTTTGATTGTTGAAAATGGATATGGAACTTTTTATTTAGTACCAAGACTTGTGTTCTTGTAACATTGGATTCATGGTCGGTTTGGTACTTGTTAGACTGGAAAAGAAAAATCAATTTTCTCGTCTCTGCGTTTGTAACAATTAACAAAACCGATATCCAAACTAAATCTGAACTGAAGAATTGCGAATTTGATCCGAACCGTTTTGAGAAGAAAAATACCTATAGCATTTGAAAATTTTTTGTCAGAAAAAATAACCTCTATATAGAAAAAGATGACCAAAAAGAAAAGTTAGTTTGATAAAAATATATTACGAATAGTACAAAATTATGTTATTTTGCTGTATGGTTGTTAGTTTACTATTGATGTTCTTATGTTTGTGAATTCAACACAAGAAAAGATTAGCTTATTTGAATTATAAAACCATTAAAATAAAATTCGAAACATATAAAAGATGAATGAGAATTCGACCAAAAAAAGCACGAACTTTGTACGAATTGCTAAAATAAACATGAACTTTAGAGCTGACCAAAAAACACCACAAACTTTTCATTGACTTTCCAATTAATTCAAGATCTTTTCGTTGACTTGTCAATGAAAGTTTGTGGTGTTTTTTGGTCAGCTCTAAAGTTCATGTTTATTTTGGCAATTTGTGCAAAGTTCGTGCTTATTTTGGTCGAATTCTCAAAGATGAATTAATCCATTTAGAAATTAGGGGATGGCGTTTGGATACCCGTTCGGATTCGGATCAAGTATTTCAATTTTTTGGATATTTCAGTATGGGGGAATAGAACCCGTTCGGATATTTCCGAAGTTCGGATCGGGTTCATGTATTTTTAGTTCGTGTTTAGTTATTCTGAGTCAAGTTCAGATATTTAGACTTTCAAAAAATTAATAATTCATTTTATAAGTTTCTTGTATTTAAAAATATAATTTTGTTGTAAAACTTAAAGAAAAGAATGGGAAATTCGTGTATTGCATGTTTCATAAAGTACAAGAGAGTTTCATTTATATAGGAATTACAATAGACCGTCATATAGATAAATGGAAAGAGTACAAATCCTATTGTAACTAGGAAAATGAAAGCATCCAAAACCAATATGGAAAATGTTTAGCCGCCTAACCCTAAACTTATATGGTCTTAGGTTTAGTAAACCTCTATGCAATATGTTTATGGTATGTCCGGTTATGGGCTATCTACAAAATGATTCATAACAAATTTTCACTAATCTAAGTTTTTTATTTTTTAATATATTGAATGATTAATAGATTTAGAGATAACATTTCAAAAAAAACATTGATTTAGTTATTGTTTTTAAATTTTGGATGTAACTTTGTTAATACATACAATAAAAAATTTGACATGTATTTTAGTGAGTATCAAATCATTTTGTCCATAATTACATATATGTTATATGATCTTAAAGTTTGTTTAACATCAATATAATTTTTTAAAATATAATGAGAGATATAAACTAGAAATATAAGGTTAAGTATACTTATGTTTGGTTATCTTTAGATATCCATTCGGGTTCGGATATTACCCGTTCGAGTTCGGATATCCAATCTCTCCTAAATCAATACATGTTCAGATATTTTGTTATATCGGTGCGAACTTCGGTTTGGGTTTTTTGGGTTGGTTTGGATATGGGTTCGGGTATCGCTTATTAGAAATCATCAGAAGATAATGCAAAATAGATATTTAAAAAAAATTAAATTTTAGAATAAAATAAAAATATATTTCTATTAGCCTAGAGCATCCAAGACCTATGAAAAGATTCATACTAAACATCTTTTAGTCATTTTTTCTCTTTAGAAGTTACTTTTTTGACAAAAAATTAATGTTATTATCGAAATTTCAAAGATACAGCCATAAATAGATTTTTTCTTCGAGTATTCCAATAAACCGAAAGTATCAATATTCAGAAATTCTTTCGTAGAAAATATAAGATAATTTAAATCAGTGTAATACAACTTAAAATTATATCACATAACGTTTATAACTTTATTTTCTTAAAATTAAATCAACGAATTAACCACAATAATTTTTTTTGTACCAAATTTTTTGAAATTTATCAATTACTAACGATTAATTAATATAAATGTAAACTTTAATGTAATTATGTAAAACAAGTTACAAAAGCAATAGTGTTTTAAAGTTTCATGATATAATATATCAAATTATAAATAATATATTTAATAACTTTTTATATTAACTAAGTATACACAATTATAAGAAATACAACTGTACAAGCATCGATGTGAGAATAAAACTCTTATCATATTTAAAAAAAAAAGTAATTACAAAGTAGTACCTTGGACACTGATACTGTTCCTAAGTACATGATTTTAAAATTAAAAATTATCAGATACGATTGATGTATTAGTTAAGATAAATGTAAACTGTAATGTAATTATGTAAAACAAGTTACAAAAGCAATAGTGTTTTAAAGTTTCATGATATAATATATCAAATTATAAATAATATATTTAATAACTTTTTTATATTAACTAAGTATACACAATTATAAGAAATACAACTGTACAAGCATCGATGTGAGGATAAAACTCTTATCATATTTTTAAAAAAGTAATACATAGTAGTACATTGGACACTGATACTGTTTCCTAAGTACATGATTTTAACATTAAAAATTATCAGATACGATTGATGTATTAGTTAAGATATTAGCTGATAATAAATGAGAATATTGACCTCTCACAAAATAAAAGAAAGAAATTATTAAGCAATAAAACACAATCCTAAAACATATTTTGTAAAAAAGTGAAAGAAATAACATATTATTCATGGTTAGAAAATTCTTATTTTCAAACAGTTATAAATAGTTTCTGTAAGCACATCATTTAGTCATTCAAAAAGAAAAGAGACTAACTAGCACAACAAAAAATGGAGAAAACAGCTTTGATATTTGTTGGTATTCTACTTCTTTCAACGTGTGAGTAAATGAAGTTGTATTTTTCTTTTGTAATTAATTATTCATCTACCTCATCATCATGTTACATTATTATATATATATACAACGTCAATTAATAGACATGATTCCGGACAGGTACACCGATTCTGGCACGTAAGTGTAAGAAGGACTCCGACTGTGCTTCAGTCACATGTCCATCCGCACCACCCGTTTGTTTTAATGGTGATTGTGAATGCCCTCCTGACAAGTATAGGGCATTACCTGATGATACCAACTGTGGTGTGGCTAGGTGCATTGACGATTGCAAGGCAAAAGGAGAAGTAGCTTACGCTTGTATTTTGAACCACTGTTACTGTCGCAAACCTCCTATGTAGATTTTATGAAGAATTTACATTCTCCTAATAAAATAATAATAATAAATAACAAATTCTCTTTCTATATTAAATTCTATTATAATAAATTAATTGGTTTCTTACAAAGTTTTAAGTTTTAAACGAACTAGAATTATCACTAAATCAAAATTATTTTCTGACATGAATAAAACTAAAGCATAATTATTTATACGAATATCACTGTAATTAAGTTGATATCAAATTAATTTAAGTTTTCAATAACATTTTGATCAAATAAATCTAGATACTAAATATATTCAACAAAACGAATATATAAGGATCTTCATTTTTTAAATTTAGACATACAAACTTATTTATGATCTAAATAAATATGAATTATTCAAACTTTGAAAAGTAACAAATGCACATTAATGTTCATCTTATTCTCAACAGATTATTTTTTAACAACTTGACCCAAACTAAAACCTTTGTATCTATTTTAATACATGGCCAAGTTATGGATATAATATATCAATATAAATATAATTTTAATATCTACATACAGACCAAAGATCACACAGTTTCAATCTATCATCAGAAAGATATGATTAAAACAATATTTTCAGTTTATTCATTATTTCTTTAAATTCATTCAATATATACCAACTTTAATGTAAAATTTCCAAGAACATTCAGACTAATATGATGAACACATACAAACTGTGTCCGACCCTTGTGTATTTAAGGCTACAAGCCAAACACAAAAAAATGGCCGAAAAATATTAGGTACAGAGATAGCTTCGAACACATGACATGCTGAACACATTTTACGTAAATTTTGTGACTGGTTAAATCTTTATTTAAATTACAGCCGCAAGCTGTAATCACTTAATTTTTAGAGGAGAATCATTTTCTTGCTCGGAGATTGTGGCTAAAGCTGTTGCAGATGCAAATGAATGGTTCACGGCCCAGAGGATTGAAGAAGAATGGGAACAGTTGGAAGAAACAAGTGCTAGAAGTGGTAAGGAGAAATGGAAACCTCCATGCCAAAACTGGGTGATGTGTAATATTGCTGTAGATTGGGCTAAGGAGTCAAGGCTCACGGGTGGAGCATGGGTACTGCGTGATGAGAGGGGTGTAGTGATTTGTCACAGTCGACGGTCTTTTGGTCACTTCCTATCCAAACAGCAAGCGAATTTGGCTATTGTATTGTGGGCAGTTGAAAGCATGAGAAGCCAAAAGGTTGAGCGAGTGATCTTTGCTGGTGTTTTTAAAGATCTTTTTGGAGCAGTCTTAAGGCCTTTAGCTTGGCCTTCCTTTTGTCAGGATGTTGATAATTTTAACAGAGCTGTGGGAGGCATTAGAGAGTGGAACACAATGGTTTTAAATCAAAGTATGAATAGAGGTGCTTCGATCATTGCTCAAAGTGTAAGGACTTTCGGTTTCTCTCAGTCGTACGTGGCTGTTGGTCATCCAAGTTGGTTACAGGAACTCTTTGATGATGAAAGGAGGGCCCTCTAAGTGTTTCTCTTCCTGGCTTGTTGGGTGTTATTGTAGACTTTCGTATTTGTTCTTACTTAGTTATACCAGGGGTTTTTTAGTGGTTGTTAGCTGAGAGCGCCTTGTTGCTCTGTTCTTGTAAGAACTGCTTTTGGTTTAATCGAATATCCAGTGAAAAAAAAAAATTACAGCCGCAAGCACGTGCTTCTTATGCTTTGCGCCAGAGACGCCTCTGACTGTGTGTCTACATGTTTCATCACATATTCATGAATTCCCCACTTTTAGTCATTACACGCATTATCCGTTTTCTTGAATTCATCATATATGAACAAAAATAATACATACTATATTTTTATTCATGATTACTACTGCCAAGAACGTCAACATACTAGAACCGAATCCATATACTTTAATACTTCTTTTATATACTTTAATACTTCTTTTATATACTTTAATACTAATGTAAGAGTTCTATATGCAGCAACATGTAGACTACATATTTACTTTGTTCCGGTTCAGCGACGAATACAATATAATTAGAAAGTTGATACAAAAGTTAGACAAAAAAAGATGGTAAATAATTTTTTTCATGCTAATGTGTTTCCCTTACTGTAAAATAGGTGAAGAAGTAAGTATTTTAACCGAACTAAATTTAAATTAAACGGAACCAATTCAACAATCGGTCTTTTTTTCCTTGCTAAATAAATAAGCTGAAAGCAAGTAAATATAAGGGTTTTTAGTAATTAAACCCCTCAACTAAAGATGAATCATAAAATAAATCGTGAACTAAAATTTTTATAAAAAAAAAATCATCAACTTTAATTTCATTAACGTTTGTTCCCCTCCGTCTAAAATATCGTGACGGAATGTGACATATGTTAACGATTTATAAGTCGAGGGTTTATAATCTTCAAAACTTAGTTGATGGGCTTTCTTACAATTCAAAAATAGTTGAGGATTTTAATAACTAAAATGCATTAAATATTTAAAAGCTTTATTATATTTTATGCATTGTATAAAATTGAATTATAAGCTTTTAAAACTAATTTATAAATTTTTATACATTATTTATCAATTTTATAACTGATTTATAAAGATTCATAAGTATTTTAATATTTTCTTACAAATGATTAATAAGACTTCATAAAGCAAGATAATATATATTAATAGGACAAAAGTACAACATATTGGTTTAGAATTCCAATAGAAGAAGAATAATCTCTGCATTATTTTGCAGAACAGATGGAAAATATAACTCAAATGTCGAAAATAATGGAAAGAGGAAAAAAAAATTAATTTCCTACTCTAAATAGAAATTTGACTTCATGAATTAATTATTTTCAACACTATTAAAGCCTATTAAAACTTAATTTTTAAATACAACGTCGCGATTGTAAAATAATTTATGTTTCATTTTCCTTTTTACCGATTGCCTTTCTCTTTGACCTAATATAACCGACTGTCTTTTTTTGACTTCATAAATTAATTGTCATTAACAATGCATTATTTGACACTGGTAACATTGCATTTAAATTTTTTAAGTTATATTAGATTTTAAATAGTGTTGACGATAATTAATTTATAAAGTCAATAATCTTACTTAGAGTAAGAAGTCAATTATTTTTCTTATTTCCATTATTTCCGACATTCGAGTCATACTTTCCACCTTCTCTCCAAAATAATGCAAGATTATTCTTTTTTTCATTGATTTCTGAACCAATATGTTGTACTTTTGTTCTATTGAGATCTATTATTCTCTTTATGAAGCCTAATTAGTAATTTGTAAAAGCATAATAAATTTTTGTACCAATTTGTTTTTGAAATTTATTAGTTACTAACAATAAATTAATATAAATATAAACTATGATATAATTATGTAAAACAAGTTACAAAACAATAGTGTTTTAAAGTTTCATGATATAATATATCAAATTATAAATAATATATTTAATAACTTATTATATTAACTAATTATACATAATTATAAGAAATACAACTATACAAGCATTGATGTGCAGATAAAACTCTCATATTTTTAAAAAGTAATTGCAAATTAGTACATTGGACACTGAACTATTTCCTAAGTACATGATTTAACATTAACAATTATCAGATACGACTAATGTATTAGTTAAGATATCAGCTGACAATAAATGAGAATATTGACATTTCACAAAAGAAAAGAAAGAAATTATTAAGCAACAAATCACAATTATAAAACATATTATTTTAAAAGTGAAAGAAATAACATATTATTCATGGTTAGAAAACTCTTATTTTCTAACAGTTATAAATAGTTTCTGTAAGCACATCATTTAGTCGTTCAAAAAGAAAAGAGACTAACTAGCACAACAAAAAAATGAAGAATGTGATCTATGAAATCACTCCACAAACTTATAGAAGAAAATATTTACTATTTCACCTCCAGGTTTCGGACGTTGGATTCCGCCTAATTTATCTAATATGCTTAAAAATGCTCGCAAGAACATCACAATTATGACGAGTTGGGGGACTAACTGTTGGGGTCAAAATCGGTTACGACGGAATCAATGTCTGAAACTTACCGGGAAAATACGTTCTTTTTGTAAGAAAGAGATAATGCTTAAAAGGGGGAAAATATCCCCAAACGACAATACATCGAAACGACTAAAGGACTCGATAATCTAACTGCCTCGACGGAGAAGATGGCCGAGCAAGACGTCCAGCTCGTTGAACCGGAAAATCAAGCCACATGGGCCGACCGACTCTCCATACGGGCAAGTTGGACGGCTCGAACCAACCAACTCGCCCTTATCGCGAGTTGGACAAGTCCAACTCGCCATACGGGCGAGTTGGGTGGCACAAGAAATCTGATTCGCTCGTTCGGCAAGACGGATCAATCAATCCATTTTCACCTCGCCCCGTTAACTCTCTCTCTCGATACTTGATCGAACTTATCTTTGTTCTATCTCGATCATGATTGACATTGGAACTTTACCAAAAGAACTTTTTTTCTCGAGAAAGAATCGGATAAATCGTATGAGACGGTGACGGTTAAATAAACACCTAGAATCATACATCCCATACAAAAGATCCTAACTCTCGTACGACATCGTTTTAGCAATGCTACTTCGATAAAATCGTTGATACGCCTAAGTCGGAAAATGGTCCGATGAGGTTTAAAACTCTGCCAAAGGCCTACTCGCGATTTTACCTGAAGTCAAGGCCCAAACTTTGTGACGGTTTATCTTTTATTTTGCAGGAAGGGATAAATGTTAAGTTTGAAAGATAAATGTCAAGATCGGAGGATAAATGTTAAGTTTCCGAAGATAATCTTGAAGATCGAAAAAAAAGAAATATTTCCGCGAATCGATAAATTCGACCAAGGGCAGAAGGGGAAAGAGAAAACCGCCTCTGGCTGTGTATATAAAGACTTCGAGGGTGATGATGCAGAGAACACATGAAAATCTCCACTCAGAGCAAACATAGCTTAGCACTTAGAGCATTTAGGTAACTTTCCGTTTTTGTTATTTGAACTGCGACTCAACTAGGGTTTTGCAGTCTTAGGTTATTAGAGCTAGGGATCTCGCCGACAACTCTCATAGCTGAGGGTCCTATCATGTGGTAAATGCTCATACGGAAATTCAGAATAAGACATCTGTTTGCTCTCTTTTTGATTTATACTTTTCTTTTCGATATTTACTTTGTAATCTGACTGACTGACGTGTGGTTTAGCAGATATCTGAGACCTCTGAGAAACTAGGGTTTACCCTGCGTTCCTAATTCAATGGAAATCGACAGTGCGAATTTTGGTTCCCACAAATATGGGAGTGGCACAACAGGTATTGACATAAGAAGATCTGAGACTCTTGAACAAAATCTATCTTTCTCAAACAGGATCGTGTGATAAACTAATATGGCAATATGAGAAGTCTGGAAATTACTCAGTAAAGAGTGGTTATAAAAGAGAAATGGAAATGTTTGGAGAAGCATACTAGAGATCTTACCACCTTTTGGTGATTCTGCAATGAAAATGCAAATTTGGAGACTTAATATTCTTCCCAAGTTAAAGCATTTCTTATGGAGACTCATATCCCAGGCTCTTGGAACAAATACAAGATTGAACACTCGACGCATACCTATTGATAAGTCGTGTCCAAGAGGTGCAAGCTCCCCTGACACTATCAATCATTTGTTCTTTATGTGCCCTGTCTCGCAGCAAACGTGGAGATCAAATCAGGTCACTCTTGGGTTCCCCTCGTCATTCAGGAATGACAATAACAACAACATGTGATGAAACCAATATATTTTAGAGAGACAACAAATTTGCACTTAAAAAAACAAATAAAAGAGAATAGCTAAGGAGTTGACATGTAAAATGTGGAATGATGTGTAAAAAATGAAATGTTTTGATTGGTAGTCCAACTTTTTCATTTATTGACACCGTCAAGTTTTTAAAAAGCTGAGGTGTCAACCCCTGAAGATGCACTTATGTTATTATTGTGTTGATTTGATTTATTACATGTTATCTTAGTCCTTTTGTATTGGAAATGATTGGTTGTGATGTGGTGATCAGATCTCTAGTTGAACTGAAGCTTTATTGTTGGTTCCAAATCTTGATGGGGTCTGGAAAATTATATGCGAGAAGCCAAGACCAATAGTCACATTGTTCGGTACCGAAAAGAAATGACGTCACATAAAGGAGAAACAAGCATGATTTCACTCCGTTTACTCGAACTAACGAATATCCAATGTAGTTGTGATATTCTCGGATACAAGTAGAAGAAATCCCAAGATGGCCATGGTCGACTGAGAAAGCGGATGAGAGAATATCAGACAAGTCAATAACTTGAGCAAATGTAAAAGGATGAATAAGGCGAGAGATGAGGGCATTCCCATATATATATACACACATACAATCGACCTCGATCTCTTGTTAGGGTCAAAATCGGTTACGCCGAAATCAACAGCTAAAATCTTCCAAGGAAAATATGCCTTAAACGAATATGAGCCAAAAATGTCGAAGAACTACACTGCATAAGCCGAGCCTATTTAAATCAGGATATAAGGACAAAACTCTGTATGTTTCATCCCTGATAGAAAATGAAAGAGTTTCTATCCAAACATGGAAATATCAGAAAAATGTTCTTGCAAAAGGCTTTTATGATAAATGACGAATTTTGTGAAACAATATTCTGTAAAACAAAAGATCTGAAAGTTTACACGGAAGAACCTCATAGAAAATTTTGTGAGATAATGTTTCGCAAAACAACTTTTAAGAAATCTTTGCGGAAAAAACTTGCGTAAAACAAACTAAATAGTTTTGACAGTCTACGGAATGATCAACGGATGAAATGAGAACGAAAGAAAGGCATCACCGCCCCTCATGAACTCAGTGTTGCCCAACACCCTTCCCTCTCTCCTACATGTCGCCACACAACCCTCTTTCTCTCTACCATCTCGCCACAAAGATTCTCTCACTCCTCCATGTCGCCACAAACCATATATCTTTGTACCATGTCGCCACAAGCCCTCTCTAGCTCTCTCTACCATGTCTCCACAAAACCTTCTCTCACTCCTCCATGTCGCCATACACCTTCTCTCACTCCTCCTGGTCGCCACACAGCTTCTCTCAATCCTCCTGGTCGCCACACAGCTTCTCTCACTCCTCCTGGTCGCCACACAGATTCTCTCACTCCTCCTAGTCGCCACACAGCTCCCTCTCTCACTCCTGGTCGCCACAAAACTCCCTCTCTCACTCCATGTCACCACACAGCTCGCTCTCTCACTCCATTTCGCCCGACACCATCTATCCTTGGTAAATGTCGCCAAACAGGATTCCTCATCACAAAATAAGGCTCTCATTATGGTATCCTTTGAGTCTCGATCGAAAATTTATTTCGTTTTGTCGCAATCAGAGTTCCCTTTGAGATTTTAAGAACAAAACAAGCAATACATTGTTTTCTCGTAAAATTTCAAGTCACACCTCAAGATGATACTGGTTAACTTAACACCATCATATTCTCGACTAAATGAATTTATTTTATCAGTTCATAAGACCAACGACATAAAAAGCGTACATCAGACAAATGGACGGTTTCTCGGCGTATAATTGTAAAAACACATAAGTAGTAAAGCGGCCCGAAACGGCCTAAAACACGACAACAAAATCCACTTATGGTTTTTGATGAGAATAAGCCCGAATGCAGTGACGTTTTATTCGACTATGATAAAGGAAAATGGAAGAAGAGGATAAATATGAAGTTTCCAAGATACACATGGATTTGGAGAAGATAAGGAAAGATCTCCACAAAAGGATAAACTCTAATCAAAGTCGGAAAAGGAAAAACGGCTGACCTTGGATGCATATATATAAAGAGGACTAAGGCGAGGAGCTGGGGGACACACAAAAAAATTGATAACAACTTAGGCACTTAGAATTATTTTTTGCAATTTCGTTTTTGGTTAACTTGCTGCGACTCAAACTCTATGTTTAAGGCTTTATGTGGTTAGAACTAGAGAGCTCGCTGACAGCTCTTGCCACTTGAGCCATAGTTTTTAGATATAAACTATTAATGATGTTTGACATGGCTTTGAAATATTTCCTCATCCAATGATTTGGGAGCTTCTTATGGTAAATAATTTTTTTGATTAAGTCTCCTAATTTTAGTTGTCTATGTGGCACCAAACTTCTCTTTCGTGGCATTCTATATGCCTTTTTGCAGTTTCATACTCTTCAAACTAACACATGAGATCATCATGCATACAACTCATCAATGCTATTCTTTCTTTTCCTGATAATATATGTCACTTGATATCTCTCATGTTCAGTTGTGGTACCCTGCTCATAATCTTCCATAAAATTTGAAAGAGTCTTTTTCACATTTTGATCTTCGAGGAAATAGTATATTTTTATATCAATTATTGTAGTTATGACCGTCTAATTTGTCTCTCCAGTTGAGATCAACAACGATGTTCTTCCAAGCGAATGACATACCTACTTGAACATCTTAGAAACGTTGATTTACTTTCATAATATTACCACATAACATATAATTTTCAATGAATCAATTAGTCTATAATAATTTGATTTAAATACAAGATCGATGCAAAATTGGAGAAAAAACACAAACATGGAATGCAAAAGTTTCATCCTTGGTTTTTCTTTATTTTTATCCCTTACTGAAAAACATGTGAAGAAGAAAAGTTTGAGTATTTTAACTGAACTAAAGTTAAAGCGAACTGAACCAATTTAACAATAGGTCATTTTATATGCTAAATAAATAAGTTGAAAGTAAATAAATATGAATACTTTTATTTCAATAATCAACATACAGTAAAAATTCTATAAATTAATAATATTGAGATTATGTTATTTTATTAATTTATAAAGTTATTAATTTACATTAAGTATTTTATAAATTTTTTATTTTAAAATATATTTCTTACAAAATAAAAATAGTTGATTTTACCTTATATAAATTAATTAAATTTGAGAACATCAACTTTCATATTGTTTTTATTATTTTATTTGGTGCATATGCAAAATGTTTTATAGAATTAAATTTGGTTTTAGCAAAAGTATATTGAGGTGTTAAGAGAAAATATAGGTGAATTCCATTTTGAATATAAAATTTTTTTTTATCTGTATCTATATAAATTAGATATATATATATATATATAGTAATTTATATAGGTTTTTAAATTATATTATCATATCATTTTATCGATTTGTGTTATATTTTGAAATTGTTCAATTCATGAACAAAATTATATTAATTTATCATGTTTATTAATTTATCGATTTTTAATTTATCGAGTTTCTAATAGTTACTTAATTTACTTATAATTTAAAATCAATTATGTTGGTGTTAGTAAATTGAGCTATATGACCAACAAAAATTTTCTAATTAGGTAACTAACTAAAAAAATATTTTGACCAAGATATTCAACGTATTTTCTAAAATATATACCAAACTACCCTTGAAGACAACCGGTTAACCTCTTTTCTTTCTTCATTCTCTTATGAGATATCTGCAAATAACATTTATATCTGTTTATGATTTTGTTGTTATTTTCATCATCAATTTATTTGTGTTCATTTTTTTCTGGTGGTGTATCTGATTAGCGATTACTCTATAGAATCAAAAAATCAATTCATTCCACCTATTGTTTTCATACTCTGTTTTGCTTATTAATTTTGCAAGCAAGACTCGAACAACCACATCTTAGCGTGGATCAGGGATATTATGTAAATCTCGTGATGAAAAATAATGGTGGTGGACCGATGAATGTGTGTTGTGTCAGGAAACATATGAGGATATGTAGAAGAAGATTCGGTGACTATACTATGTTCAATGCAAAAAATATAACATAATACTATTCGCGAAGTACAACTATTTCTGTAAAATTACTATATTATTTAATATATATACTCCCGTTGTATTTATATACTATTTTGATGAAATGGAACATGATGGCATATTAACATTCATTTATAAGTAATATAATGTTTATAATGTTTTATTTATTTAATGATTGAGCAATGTTATTCCTTTTCACCCTCAAACTACCAAAATAAATAATTTACAACAATTCTAGTATATCTATACCATTTACATTAAATGGAATAGCTTAATTTTATCTACTCATAAATTCTTCATATTATAACTACATATTATATTTTAAATTTGGGTTCAGATTTGATGATTATAGTTTAAGGTTTAGTATAGGGCTTGGGTTTAGTGATTCGAGGTTAGGGTTATTATTTAGGGGTTTGGGGGTTAGGTTTAATATTTAGGGGATGTTAGGGGGTGTTGGTGGATCTTTAAATAGAATACCAACTTGAATATACTCAGTTTACTTTGTAAGACCATTCTAATTTATATAATGTATCATTTATGTGTGTATGTAAACGGAATAACCCATTTATACTATACTATTTACAAAGAGTCTATACCATTATTTTCTACCTGTAACATAACGACATCGATGGTGTTTCAATCGTTGTTTCTCTTCCTCTGTAAACTGCGATTGCATCTCAACCTTCTTGCATGCGTCTTCTATCATAAATACCACAAGACCATATGATCAATTATCCAACAAAATACATACTCATCATCAACAACATCCTCTTTTTTCTCGTCCATATGTCCTTCATCGTCGACGTCATCTATTTTCTCTTTGTAACTGATTACCTGAAGAAAAAAAAAGTATAACCGTCAAAATCAATTTACCTGAAGAAAAAAGAGTATAACCGTCCACAAGACCATATGATCAATTTTCTCTCACAATTGTACAATAAATATTATTGAGTTAATAACGTCAAAATCAATGCCATATTCTTCATTTCTTTCCAAAATTGGTTAGACAGATTAACCCTAGTAAATTTTGGCATATATATATAAGGAATCTCAAAATAGTATATTGTACACTGATACTCTTTTCTAAGTATAGGATTTTAGCATTAAAATTTTCAGATTATTATTAATGTATTAATTAAGATATTTGCTAATAATTAATGTGAATATTAACCTTTGACAAAAGAAAAGAACATATTATTCTTGGTTTTTAAAAAGTTATTTTTCACAGTTATAAAATACTCATTAAGTACATCTTTTTAGTTATGCACAAAGAAAAGAGAGTAGCACAAAAAATGGAGAAATCAGCGTTCATATTCATTGGTATTCTACTTTTTTCAACATGTGAGTTTAAATCAATTTATGTTTGTTTTGTAGTTAACTATTCGCCCTCCTAATCAACATGATTCATGACTATACTGTATATCAATAATATACATGATGTCGGTACAGGTACACCGATTCTGGCACGAACTGGATATCAACCTTGCACAAAGAACTCTGATTGTGCTAGAGTCAAATGTCCATCACCACTAGGACACCCCACGTGTGTGAAGGGTGGTTGTGAATGCCCTTTTGAAGAACATAAGGCATTACCTGATGATACCAACTGTGGTGTGGCTGCTTGCAGTGACTATTGCAAGGCAAAAGGAGAAGTAGCTTATGCTTCTCTCTTAAACCAATGCTATTGTCGTAAACCTCCCATGTAGATTTTATAAACTTGCAAAACAAATCTAATGGTGATCATTGCTCTCTGGCAACGATGCCAAATTTGATATGTGCTCAAATTACCCTAGAGCTACTAATAACTCTTTCAAATAAGAGGTTTCAACTGTAGTACTTAGGGATCAAATCCACATAAAGTAAGGGCATACAACATATTTGATAATCAACTTAGTTAAGCTAGGCAAATAATAAAACTTTAAAATAAGTAAATAAGGAAATAGTTGGTTTGTAAGAAAATAAAGAAAATAACTAGATCTAGGGTTTTCAGGTAATTATAATGGATAGAAGCCAACGGGTTTTCAATCATAAAACACGAATTCAATTAGTAAAGATACTATAAGTTATATTTATCCTATGGCTAAGCTCAGAGTCTACAACTTTCGTATGCAAACTCGGAATGACCGTCGATCGGTGGTATGTAAACGACATCAGTCGATGGTATGCAAACGCCATCGGTCGATGACTTTCTTAGTCAAGCATTAAACAATCAGATTCGATTGATTCACTTAGAATCACTAGACCATTCTCTCAATTGTACATCGTAATTTAAGCTCAACAGAGATATTTCAAGTATTGATCATGTAATCACACAATTTTCAATATCCCAATATCATGGTTCTAGGTAGCTAATCAAAAACACAAGCACTAAGTACAAATCCGATGATAGATCTAATAATCTATGTAGTAATTCTATTGTTTGGCTAAACATATAATAAATCCTAAATCTAAAAAGGTGACTACTCAGACATAGCTAAGCAAAATATAATCATAAACATGAAATAATGCATAAGATAAAGAATTGGGATAGAAAGTGGGTTCATATACAAAGCTTGAAGAAGTGTTGATCTGCTTCCCAAAAACCCTAAACTATTCTGTTTATTATGAAATGTATGAAAGCTTGTAAAAAGTCTTTTTCATAAAACACTAGCAAAAACCATATAAACTAGGTAAAAAACGTCCATGGGTAATATTGTAAATTTTGTGACTTGGGATCCTCTGCATCGATTGTCGATCAACGGCAAGGGTGAGTCGTCTATCGACTCAATACTCTGTCTCGATTCGTACTTTGCTGAATTTGACCAGCGACAGGGTTTCTCTCTTTATCTCTCTCTGAGCTCCAAAAAGCCTCGTAATCTCTATAATGATACAAAATATACATGGACCTAAAAAGACTCTAAAACACATCCAAGACATATATAATAGACTCCAAATAGGGCCTATAACATGGTTTAAAAGTAGTAAATATTGGGACCTATCAATGTCTTTCTTCCTGAAATTTGTTCCAAAAGCCTTTAAGTCTGCAACAGTTTTGAAAAGCTTGGCAGGAGAATGGGCGTGTGCCTTTCATTTGCCTTTAAGCTCAACCATGTTGCCACTATGATCTTTAGCTCGGAGAAGCTTGTCATCATTTTGGTTCATGGATTTCATATGAATCCTCATGATGAGCTCCTCGAGGCCCATCTTCTTCTTTTTGTGTTTAAGGTAGTTCTTGAAATCCGCATAGCTTGGAAGAAGCTTTTGGATGAAGCTAAGAGTTGTCTATGTCTTGCCAATAAACATTCCTTCAACAGCGATTTTATGGCAAATGAGCTGGAACGCTTCCACCTGATCTATGATGGGTCTTGAATCGAAGTCATGGAATTTTGTAACCACAACTTCTGGCAGCCAGCGTCCTCACCTATGTACTTCTTATCCAGTGATCTCTAGAGCTCTTTCGCTGTGGGAATCTTACAATATACTCGGTAGAATGGGTCAATAAGGCGACCCAAAATGTAGCTTTTGCATATGAAGTTGGAATATACCCATATGTGAACACTTGAGAGAGTGTGCACATCCTCAATCCCGTGAGAGATAATGGGCTTATCCTCCTGGATGAATTTGTCCAGCTTCATCAGGGTAAGGAAGAACATCATCTTCGTTTGCCATGTTTTGAAGCCTTAGCCATCAAATTTGTCTGACATTAATCCTTGTGACATTACGCCAGGAACAGCCGGAAGAGTTGGAACTGCAACTGGATCACTTGTGATCCTGTTGAGCCCACCTGATAAAAATCAGCACCGAACAGGCTCGCGTGGTTTCATCGGCAACATTTCCCATTGGAAGGTTAAGTGTTGTTGCCGCAACGATTATCGCTATTATTCCAGTGGGTGTCACAGTTGCAACAATTGCTGCAATGTTGAGTGGAGTTTGATCATCAATGGTGTTGTTATTGGTATTGGTAGTCATGTTTGAGCAACTATTACTCTTTCTATAATTATAACAATTAGTTGACATAAATTATTATTTGAAATATCGTTTAGAATATTGGCAACTGATATAATTATTTCTAGTTTAACTTTTTATTTTTAGATCTAATTAAAATAAAATAAAATTAAAAATTATCGACCAAGCAAATTATAATTATTTTTTAAGACTTCAAAAATAATCGACACGAAAGGAAAAGACACTTAAGTAACTTCTCGTTTAATATATAATTTCAATTTTACTTTTATGTGCTCTTATATACACTTTTAAAATTCTAATAAAAAGATTTTTTAAGAAATAATAAATAAATTTTTCCTTTTTTAAAAAAATAATAGAAATGATTTTTAAATCATATATTTACATTATAAGACATTAATAATTATTATAATACTTTATATATGAATTTATATAAGAATATGAAATTTTTTGAGCACAATTAAAGTTACTTATATGATTTTTAAAAAATATTATTCATTATTTTATATCGTTTAAAATATAAAAAGAATTAAAAATATTACTCTTTCTATAATTTTGACAATTAGTTACCATAAATTATTGCTTTCAATATCATTTATATTATTTGACAAGTGATATTAATTTCTTATATACTTATATTTTATTTTATATCTAACTAAAATAAATAAAAAAATAAAAATCATCAACCAATCAAATTATAACAATTTTCTCAAAACTTCACTAGTGATTGACACGCAAGTAAAAGTCAGTAGATTGACTCCTTAATTAATATATAGCAGGAGTTAACAAATATATGATAATTAATGATTCTAAATAATAAAGATTTGATAATAAGTTTTGTATCATTCATCATTTTTGTTTAGTTTTATATTCTTCAAAGAAAAAAATCACATTAAGCATATAATAAATAATAATAATTTTCTTATATGCTATATTTTTATTTTCTTAAATGATTATAAATTACCAAGACTGTTAAAAATTCACATTGAAATTCTTATGATCAATATTTTAACTTTTTTATAATATAAAAATTCAAATGATCATAAAATCTTATACATATGAAATCTAATTTGATATATATTCTATATATATATATATTCAATATTGTTTAAATTAAAATATATATCATATATAAATACATAAACATGTTAATTTCAAAATTTGCATTGAGTAGGGAACTTCAACTAATAAGTATTCATATTAATAAAATAATATTTTTGTTACATCAAATATAAAAATGTTAATAAAATCATATGAGTTCAAAGCCTCAATTAATAAACATTCAGATTAAAATATACTATATATTTATCTCAATATCATTTAATTTTAATTATATACTATATAAATAAATAAATGATTTTTTTTGATTTTTTACCATCTCATATGACTGATGTATTAGTTAAGATATGAGCTGATAATAAATGTGAATATTGTTCTTTCACAAAGAAAGAAAGTAAATATGGAGCAATAAAACACATACCAAAACATATTGTTTTGAAACTGAAGAAACAATTATTAGTGGTCAAAAATACAATATTCTTACACTTATAAATAGTCTCCCTAAGCAAGCATTTAGTTTTACAAATAGAAAAGAGACTAACAACACAAAAAAAAATGGAGAAACCAGCTTTGCTATTCATTTGCATTCTACTTTTTTCAACATGTGAGTTTTTAAATCAAATTGTATGTCTTTTGTAATTAAGTATTCGTCCTTTTCATTAGCATGATTCATGATTTCGTACAGGTTCACTGATTCTGGCACGGACTTGCACGACAGACTCTGATTGTGCTTCACTCCTATGTCCATCAATAGTAGGACATCCTATTTGTGTGAATGGTGATTGTAAATGCCCTCCTCACAAGTATGGGGCATTACCTGATGATACCAACTGTGGTGTGGCTAGGTGCATTGACGATTGCAAGGCAAAAGGAGAAGTAGCTTATGCTTGTATTTTGAACCACTGTTACTGTCGCAAAAAACCTCCTATGTAGATTTTATGAAGAATTTACATTCTATACTAATAAAAATCATATTCCTACAAATATCGAAGCTCTTTTTATTAAATAGTAATATCAGTTGTTTGGAATATCTAATTTTGTTTTTTGGAATATTTAATTGAAAACCCACCCTTGGATGTTTGTTTTCAGTATTTTTAGATTTTTTATTCCCTCACATATATCTCGAACGGGTTGAATGGATTTCTGCTTGTAATTGTAATTAGTGAAAATGTAATATATATTTTTTTAATTTTCTTTGGCCTTGATTGATTGCGGTAAAATAAGTTCGAGTTGAGCCGATAAAAAGACATGATCGACGCCATTTTTAGCCATGATGAGCTATTATACAGTGAAAAATAATATCTTTGAGATTTCATTTAGAAATGAGAGAGGAGAATTTTAATATTTAAACATAAAACAAGAAAGAATTTTTTTATCTTGTTTTGGTAAATAATAGAGGAATTAAGTGATTATCCGCGCATGAAATTTATATACTAATGACCGTTGAATACTAATTTTGATCGTTTAACCATCATATCTTAACTCCCCAAACATATAGTCATGGACCGTTAATACAAGGTTGATGAGTAGAGTCATGTTTATTGATATTATTTTTTAAATTATTTAATTTACATTAGGCTTCAACAATATCATCTGAATTTTATAATTCATTATCTCACTTCACTATGAAGAATTATACTTTTGCAATGATATAGTCAAACAAAACTTGAGATTCGCGCTTGCGCGAAGTGAACATTAATTATGTATACAAATTATTTATACATATTATTTTTTATTTTGTGTCTATTTACATATTATTCTATAATAAATATATTAAATAATTGAAAAGCAAGTAACTATTACGTATATAATTAAATTGAGATAATCACATAAATAAAAACAATTCCTCTTTTTCTTACAATAATTTTTGTTAGTAAAAAATCAAAATAATTAATCATTTCTTTTATATGGTATATAATTAAAATTAAATAATATTGACATAGATATATTGTATATTTTAATGTGAATATTTATTAATTGAACTCATATGATTTCATTATTTTAATATGAATATTTATTAATTGAGGCTTCATACTCAACTGAAATTAACATGTTTATATATATATATATATAATCTTAATGTATATTAAATAAGACTTGATATTTATATGATTTTATGATCATTTATATCTTATTATAACAAAAAAGTTAAACCATTTATCACAAAATTTTAATGTGAATTTTTAACAGTCTTAGTAAATTATAATCACTAAAAAAACAAAATATAGCATATAAGAAAAATATACCTTTTTATAATATGTTTAATTTGATTGTTTGCTTTCTTTAAAAAAATATAAAATTAAATAAAAATGATGGAATATAAAAAAAATTGTTATTTAATCTTTATTATTCATATTTCTTAATTGTCATATATTTATTAATCATATTAGATAATTCCGTAGATTTTAGTTAAGGAAAGAATGAAAAATATTCTTTTATATACACTACTAATTAATTTGATAGTTAATATAATAAAAAATATAATATATGTTTATATTGACTAACTTATTTTCTAAAAATTTTAAGAATCATCGTAGTGATGACATCTGACTACCAAAACATATTGTCATGCTTCACAAAGTTCTTTATCACAAAATAGCACACATTAGTTAAAATTACCAAAATAATATTCATTAAACCTAAATGACAATTATGTCTTTACTCTACCTATCTCTCTTTCTCTTCTTTCGAGGACTGAGTCACCCCGTGTGGTAGATTTATGCACTAATCCCATTTCGAGTGAAGCTATGGTTGTATGTTTTCTTCTTCTCTTTTTATTTTAAAAATGGATCTGATTCTTCAAGTTAAAAAGTGTAAATTATGTATGAATTGCAATATAATCATATTATCAACTAATAACAAAACAGATATTGTATAAAAATCTATAACAACTAATAACAAATTAAATTATATTCTTGTAACATTTTGTTGTAATTTGAAATAACCAATATATAATAATTTTCAATTTCTATAGTTTGCATATTTTAAAAATTTGGATTCATTTACTTATACTATAGGTTTGTAAACATGCATTATTTTGTATTATTAAAATTAATTAAATTTAATAAAATTGTCTTTGTATTAACTTTTTAACATATTTTTTTGTTTTATACATATTCTACGTATATCAAAAAATAATAATAATTATTATAAAATATTTTGAATTTCAAGAGCTGAAAACAATTTAAAACACGTGGTTGTACTAATTATATTTTATCCTCTAATTAATACTAATTACTTTGATTATTTAATTAACATTTATATGTTTATAAGAATATAAAAAAATCTATCTGAATGTATACAATGCCTACAAATATTTTTTTTTTCATAATTGCTTCTGTATTGTAATTAGTCTACCTTTAGAGGAAGGATGGTAAATAAATACCGGCAGGCGTCCCCAGGTTTTATAATATATTTAAGAGAGAAAAAATAATCATTGAATAATTTTATGGGAGTTTTGCTAAAATGACTCAAGAACTAAAATCAAATGTTAATGGAATATTTTTTTGTCAAAGATATTTTGCCATATTTTTTCCATACAATCCTTAGATTTTTCTAATATTTATAAAAATGCCACTCTAATTTATTTATTTTAGTTTTTCAAATGACAAAAATCATAAATATTCTAAACATTTATTCTTATTAATAACAATGCCACTATCATCAATTTCGCTAACAACCATGAACAACTATTGTGGAGCACTTAAAGCAGTTGTTAAATAAAAGAGCACTTAAAACATTCAATTTTCATCTCATTTCTTCTTATTCCACACCAACAAAACTTCGTTTCCTTCTTATCCTCTCTCCACTTTCAATTAAAAAGCTCCGATAACTTTTTTTTTTCATAAACACAACTTTTACATTTTGGTGATTCTTCATTAATATTTCTCAAAAAATATTTTGTTTTCTTGTATTCAGAGTTTGGACGGTGGAATAGGTTGGGAACGAGCTTACACAGAAAAATAACTACTCACATGCTTTTCGTCATTATCCAGATTTGTGTCACGTTAGTAGAATGTTTTGTATGTATACTCTTATATGTAAATTTACTGTACAGTCTGCTTGTCAATGCACATGTTAGTTTTTTGCAATTGACCAAACTTATATTCTTGCAATGCAAACTCACTAGAAGTCTAAGTCTTTACCTTTGGAAAAAATCAGTTGATTTACAGAAAAATCTATATATAGGAGGTTAGTTTAACATTTGACCAAACTTTTGAATTTTCATAGCAAACTTCATTGGGAGTTTGCATAAAGCAGACTGCGCCGCAACTCTGCTAGAAGTCAATATTTCATTTGACCAAAACTTTGACCTTTTTTGAGTATACTTGCTCTACAAAAATATGCTAGTTTTGTGTTTGACTAAAATGTTAATCGATTTACCTAAAATTAACTAGAATGTAGACTTTATATGTTGTCTACTAATCTTAGGAAAATGTCTACTATTTAGTTTTGGTCAAACAGAAAACGAAGCCGTCGTATTTGAGAATATAATTTATATGAAGTCTACACAACTGTAGACTTTCATTGAAATCTACTCATATAAAGTTAAATTTGGTCAATTACAAAACTGACTTCTTCTTTTTCTCTTAAGTGTAAACTGCATATGAAGTTTGCTATTGAAAATCAAATATTGTGTGAATTCTGGTCGGTTACAAAACTAACTATTTTAAAGTGTAGACTATATATGAGGTCTACTCGTATAAAATCACATTTTAAAAAAAAAAATACAGAAAATAACTTATAATTTGGTAATTGCAAAATTTAACCCAAAGAATAGACCTTTGTGACAGTCTACATTTGTAGATTGTACCGGAAGCCTATCGTTTTGCAATCTTTGTATAGCATCTTATGAATTTACTATGATTAATAAAAATTATTGTGTCTATGTCAAGAGCACTAGACCATTTTCTAATTCTATCTATATATGCCTGATACATCTTGTTGACTGAAAATGTCACATCTCAGCCTGTCGGTATGTCCTTTTTGTTTTTAATAATTTGGACCAAAATTCATCTTTCATCTTCATTTATTTTTGGTCCATGTAGTAAACCATATAATTTTTTACCTCATTTTCTTATATGTAGAAGTTTCCTGACACTTTTTTCTCCCATCACAAATCTAGAGTGAAGCCAAGCGGAGTTCCAAAGAGATATGTAAACCCTAAGCCTGCGTAAAAAAAAAGGAAACATAGAGACAACAACACACTCAGAGACGCTAGGCCTATACAGTTACTGAAGAAGAATGAATAATGAAGCTTATCTCTGCATACATACCCCCTTGCAACTCAAGAGGCATTCTAACGTCTTTTTAGATGAAGCAATTAGCTCATCATATGCTATTGAAACCTTCTCATCTTCCGAACGAAAAGACGTTTTGACATGCTCCTAGAAAATCATATAATTATGTCATAAGTATCATGATGACACAACCAAGGATGGAGCAGGAGAACGAGGAGAAGAGATAGCTTACTTGTGGCAATCTGTTTGAACTACTAAATGATTTCTGAATTAATAATCTGATCACTAGAGTTTTGTCCCAAAGAACCTATACATAGAGCACAAAAGAGAATCGTCAAAAACAGATACAATACAATTACATGCATTTTAGTAGATCAATGTTAGACCTTCTGGTTATTGACTACTTGACTTATCTACTCTCTCTAGATACAATACATGAACACTTACTGTTCTTGTGAGAGAAGCTCCTGGTACTCTTTTTCAAGCTCTTCCATTGCAGCATCTTTATTGTCATCACCACTTTCACTCTCTTCCTCATTATCATCATCAGAATCATCGCTTTCTCCATCAACATCTTCTTCCTCACTTTCTTCTTCTTCGTCACTCCCTGCCTCATCCATGCTATGATCTTCTTATTCACCATCCTCTATCCCATCAGATAATTCATCTTCTTCGCTCTCCCTTTCCACCTATAACAGAATCATCAACCAAATTAACTCACTTACACAACCATCTAAACTAACTTAAACATTCATAAAGTCTTGATCTTTTACAAACGCAACAACACAACGTCGTCGAACACCGATTCACCTAGACGACATCGATACCGCAGGGACGAAAACCTCAGAGCAAGGGAGAGAAACGACATCAACAGAGAAGGAAAGAGCTTGATTTTCGATGGAGAAGATAGGGAGGAGATCGAGCTTTCCAAGGTGATTTCGAGAGGAGGAGGAAGAGAAACCAAAGTGATTCGGTGGTTTCACCGACGAAGGAGAGAGAGAGACATTAAGTTGAGGTCGAGTAAAAACATGCCACGTAAGGGTTCCTTACCACGTAAGAGAGAACCCGGTTCTCTCTTTCCTTTTTCTTTTTCATTTATTTTTTGCTTCTTTTTTTTTAGAAGCCCCGATGGACCTGGTCTGAGAGTTTTTCAAAGTTATATGGTGAAATAAGTCAAGAACTTAAAGTTTTATTCTCTTCCGTAGGTATTAACTAATACATTATTATATGTAACGTACATAAGTTCGAAATTCAGGAGAATAAAACAGATAAATTACACTCTGGAAATTTTAACGTTAACTTACTACTTACAAAAAAATGCATTATAAACAAAAACCAAACTCACTTTATTCATCGGCTGATGTTAATTATACGTTAAGTTTGTTAAAGTGATCACATCTGCGTCTCACTTCTCCATCTTTATCGCCTTTAACGCCGACCATGCCTAGTTTTTCCATGGCACGTGCAAAATCCTCGAAGAAAGCCGTCTGGTTATCCGCATATAAATCCACAAACGGTCTCGTGCCATTGTCTTTGAACAAGGCGTGGTCGGAAGCTAGCAGTCCAAGACCTCTTTTCAAGTTCTTGAAGTACATATTATCGAACTTTCCTGGCGTTATCGGGTCTAGAAACGCCGCCATCGTCTTATTTACCGTGTAATCCTTGCATAGATCTTTAAGACGATCTGCGTATCGTGAATCGAGCTCTGGATCAGCCCGTGGTCCAAATAACCGGTTGCTGAATTCTATGCAATGAGCAAATCCCACAGTGTGCCCGCCGCTAAGTGCAACCATTTCCTTTAGAGAGAAACCATTCTTTTTGAATATCGACATCATTTCGTGGACCGTGTGATTTGCTATGGGTATGTTCCCATGAACTTTATGAGCTTTCGACTCAAACCCATCTTTACGACCTAACTTGACTTCATAGTAAGGTCCACCAATAATTGTGACAAGGTCACGCGTGGACTGAGCCAGGATGTCTGCGCATGAAACCACACCGGGACAAGACAACTCAAGATCAGTCTTGATGCGTGCAACGATGTCAAACGCGTCTCCTGGAAGCGACTCGTTGATTTCATCGTCACGTTCAGCTTTGTTGAAAGAATTTGTAGCGACTAGAACGGACGCGTCGCATCCTTCTAAGAAACAATCGTGGAAGAAGACACGGAGCGTCCCAGCAGCTGTTGTAGGCTGTTGTGCTTGCTTTCTTGTTACGGTTTCACGAACAATTTTACTGAAATCGGGACATGTTTTTTGGTAATAATCTTTAGTTAAACTTGTCTCCGGTGCAGACAATGTGGAGGGGACAAAGGCTAGGACGAGGAAGAAAACGTTAAGAAACGATGATGTCAACATTTAAGAATTTTCATGAGACGTATATCGATTTACGGTTATAGTGCTCTCGTAAAATATGGGGATTAGAAGTTAAATTAAGAGATGTCTACGAGGTATAATTGTTATCGAGGAAAAAATGAAGCTTGTACGTACGTGTGGTTGGAGTTACCGCTTTTTTCTTATTCTTCCTATATTCGTAATTGCTCTATATATAGAATATTGTAAATTATGAAGGTTCTTAAATCATTAATTGATATGGTTTGGCTTCTACGTTAGTTAAACACAAACATGGATGGAGTGGTAATAAAATGGGGAAGGGTGAATGTTAAGTAGGAAAGAGTTGGATATGTAAAAACCTTAAGGCTAGCTATATGTTTCGCGTTTAGGTCAAAACTTAAGGTTAGCTATATGTTTCGTGTTTAGCTCGTGTATATTACGTAGGAACCTTATTTTATTACAACGGGAACAACTGATATTTGTAAAAATAATAATAATATAAATTAAAATTACAATATTAAAATAAACGAATAAAGAAGAATTGTAGAGTCGAGATGATTAATCTCTTTCCTTAAATCATTACACGCCCCGTAGTGTGACGGTTGTATAGCGCTCAGATTCCCAGGATACAATTGTATATGTTTTTGTCTCCCATTACCGAAAAACATAACATTTTCGAACCTGACTTTTGTTTTGTACTGTCAAACTCAAAAAAAAACTACCAAATATTCAAGTGAGAGAGAATAAACATTTGTTGTTGAATATATTTTTTTCTATAATGCTAAACAAGCTCTTTTATAGAAAAATAATAAGAAGCATAAGTTTCATTTTCAACATAGAAATGAAATCTCCATGGTGCACTAACGAAGACTTTAACTTTTGTCAATTATTTTGTGAATTTATTTCACATTTTGATGAAGAAATTAAAGATTAAAATTATTATTGTTTGAACAAATCAAACAAATAATATACTTTAAGATAGATTTCTTTATATATATATATTTTATCAATATAAAAGATCAACATATATTTGATTTATAAGATTAAGTTAATGAACATGAAGTCCAACTAACAAATCAAAACCCAAATCTAATCAAATATTCAATGTGTGTATTTATAAGTTTCTCAAATCACACACATTGGACCACCATTTCTCATTCAAATAAAACTCATTTTTGATATATAAATACACTATTCATAATGTTAAAAAATAGTTCTAACATATTAACCAATACAGGCTCGCTCGCTGGAGATCAAGAGGATTTTTTTTTTTTGGATAAGTATGCGAATTCGTTATAAGAATAATGGACAAGAGATACAACAAACCTTTAAGGATCAAATTCTACTACATCTAAGATGGCTAACAAAAGCATGGGTCAAGGAAAGCTCCAAAAAAGCTAAAAATGACTTTCAACGACAATAAGATCTAGTCAACACTGGAGATAATGATTAGAGCTTAACTATATAATTCCTTAGCTGCTATTCGATTACCAGTAGATTAATGGACACCTTGCTGCCGGAACCTGGAACAAGGACATTAATCAGGGAGCAAATCAAATGGAGAATAATCCCAGGGGCCAAGGATTATCCCGAAGGCGAAATCGAAAGGACGGAAGACGAAGCGGGCTTGGCAAGGTCCAGGTCTGGTCCCATTCCAGTGGAATCCAATCCAGACGTCGAAGTAGCTCCAGAGAAAAACACGAGGGAGGTTCTGTAGACCCTCCAACAAACTAAATGAATCGAGCAAGTAGACGATGGAGCAGAGCTGTCAGAAGCAAGCGAACATTAAATATCTCGAATCCGGTCCCTTCACATAAAACAGATGACTCGGAAAATAACAGCATCACAACGAGGAGGAGGCAAGGCACAACATCCATTAATCTCCTTCTGGAACCGGGAAGAACAGAGGAGAAAAAACTCCAAAACCAGACGACAAGAGAAGTCGCCATGCTAACAACTACAGGAATCATACCAAACAGAAGTCCCCGCGAAAGCCTCACAATGCCATTACATCTCAGATCCAAAAATCAAGAAGGGAAAATCCTAACAGAGCAATCGAACTGCATGATAGAGGGAAAGGCAAAGACACCACAAGGCAAGAGACTTAGCGGCAGCGAGGTGCTTCTAATCCGGCGATTGCTCAAGGTTGAGACCTAACTGTTGAGGTCAAAAACGATTATATCGAAATCAACGTTTAAAATTGCGTTTCCGTTAGAAAGCTTTCTTGATGCAATCTCGACAAAAGTTCATGAGCATCGAAACAACAAAATGAGCAGTCCAACTCCCCCCCCCCCCCGAGGCGAGTTAACCACTCCAACTAGGACCAAGAGGGTGCAAATGGGATGTGACCAAAGGGTGCAAATGGATTGTAACCGAAATTGTCCAAATGGGTTGTAACTAAAAGGGTGTGAATGGTCGTGACCAAAAGGGTCCGAATGTGTCTTAACCGAAAGGGTACAAACGAGTCATGACCGAAAATGTGTGAATGGATTGTGACCGAATGAGTGAGTCTTGACTGAACGGGTGCAAACGGATTGTGACCGAAAGCGTGCGAACGGGTCGTGACAGAAAATGTGCAAACGGATTGTAACTAAAATGGTGCAAATAGGTCATGACCAAAAGGATGCAACATATTGTGACTAAATGGGTGTGAATGTGTTATGACCGAAAGGGTACAAACAGGTAATGAACGAAAGTTGTGATCGAATGTGTGTGAAAGTGACGTGACCCAATAGGTGCAAACGGGTCTTGACCAAAGGGGTGTGAACATGTTGTGACCAAAGGGGTACGAACTTGTCGTGAACGAAAGGGTGCAAACGGGGCATGAACAAAACTGTGCAAACGTATTGTGACCGAAAGAGTGCGAATGAGTTGGGGCCGAAAATGTGTAAACGGGTTGTAACTAAAAGGTTGTGAATGGATCGTGAGCGAAGAGGTGCGAATCTGTTGTGGATGACGAGGTGCGAACGTGTCGTGACCGAAGAGGTGCGAACGTGTGGTGATCGAAGAGGTGCGAAAGGATCGTGTGAAAGGGGTGCGAATATGTCATCACTGAAAGGGTGTGAATGTCGCGTCACCGAAAGGGTGCAAATGTACTGTCACCAAAAATGCGTGAACGTAATCATCACTAAAAGGGTGTGAATGTAACGAAATATTGCAACTTTTGGTGATTACAACATTTGGTGTTAATGATTGCAACTCTTGACTAACCATTGCAACTATTGATTTTAATAATTACAACTCTTAACTAACTTTTGCAACTATTAGTGTTAACGACTAAAACTCTTTGCTAATCTAACCATTATAATTGTTGGTTGTAACTCTTAACACTCTATATAAGGAGTTGTAGGAATTGACAATGGATAACAAAAGAGAAACCAATATTTAGTTACAAGGAGAAAGAAATATTCATTGTTCAAAGATCATCTAAGTTTATTGAAAAAACAAATATAAACACTAAAGTTCCTTTTGTCTGTCTTCTATCTTAGTGTAGAACAAGAGTGAGACTTTGATTGTCTTATCATAAAAAGAGATTCCGTATTATCCAAAACATGGAATAAGGTTGAAATACTCTTTAAGGAAGTGACATCGCGTGTGATTAAATCATTATCCAAGTTTGAAATTCACACATCTTCGGATTTCAACCTAACTAAGAAACAATCTAATAACAAACTTGTTTTTTTTCCACCAACATCATCATTTTTATCGGGAAAAATCAATATAACATTTCAGTTTATCACAGTTTTGCAATTTAATATAAAAGACTTTCTTTCATTTGTAACTGACATTATTAAACTGTTTTAGCAAAGGATGTGTCATTTTCTTATAATATTAAAGTGTATATTTTCTTTAACCGAAGACGTCATCAATTTATTATAGGAAAAAAATAATATTCAACGGTTGAGTTTGTTCATAATCTCTAATTTAATGGTTACAGTTTCATTTATGAACTCGAGTACAACATCATAGTTTCACTTAAACAAGAAACACGTTGATTATTCAAAGAGTTGAATATTTTCTAAAACTTAGTCATTTTACTTTTTCATTGAATATTTTCTATAACCAAAAGTGTATATTTCAAGAAACTTAACCATTGAACAATTTCATAATAAAAATCTTTTATATATCTGATTAGTTAAGCATAAAACATGTTCACTCCTCAAAGAGTTATAACTTATAATAAAATTAACAATGTATCTTTTCACTAAAAAAGTTTCATGATAGAAAAATTTTATATGTTAAAAAATATATAAATATTTTTTTTAAACATTTAGTAGATAATCAAAAAAATAATAATGATCGGTGTTTTAATAATATTTATAATAAATTTTAATAATATTATTTTATCTTTAATATTTCTATTGTTAACTATATTAGTTATATATATTTAAAAATAGTTATAAATTTTTATTTTAAAATTAGTTAATATGTAATTATTTAAAATTAATATTGAAAACTTTATATTAAGTTTCCCTTGCGATTTAGCAGTTGTCCACATCCTAGTAGAAGTAAAGGGAAGAGGAAAAAGAGGAAAAGGTAATAACATACTATAGTGTTCCATTAAAATAGAAAAATATATAATATGACATTACATATTGGTTTTTTGACAAGAACATAACAAACATATAAAAAATATGAGAAAAATCTAGAATTTGGTCATAAAACTCTAGACAAATCAGTTCATATCAAATTTTAGCTAATATATATGTGCATGTATGGTATCCCATTTGAAGAGATTATTAAACGATATCATACGAATCTTATTATATAAAGCTTGGCTCTTCAAAGTCGGTAATTAATAAGATCACAACATATGTCAAAAAAATCTTAATACTATGACATGCATCAAAATATGATACATATCTCTTTTGTTTAGGGCTTAAAAAAGATTTGACAAAAAAATTATTATTACAAAAAAAACAAAATTAAGGGTTTTTTAGGATTTTAGAAAAGAAAATTTACTATTACATAATATTTTACAATTATCATTAATTTAGGATTTAAAAATATGCATGAATCACCACAAAATATTACTTTCTTGAACATGTGACATTAAATTTCATTAATATTCATCACAAAATCACAGACAACATGAAATTGCTTACATATAATCTTAAATAAAACTAAAAAAATATTCTTGTGGCAAAACGAAAAATTCTCCAAATAACAAAATGTTTGCCAATTTTTAACGATATTAAGCCTAAAAATATAAATATTGATTATTTAGATATTTAAATTATTTTTAAATAATTTTAGTAAAATTTTAAAAATATTTTAATTGATTTAGAGATATATGTATAAAAATACAATCTCTAGGATACTTTAAACATATAACTAAAGTGAGTGAAATCGATAATCAACAGTGCCTCACAAAGAGAATTTTAAGATGAATTATATTGACTTTAATAATTAATAAGACTAAGAAATTAAGGTAAAGCTAACATTAATTAATTTTAAATTTTATAATTGAAATTATATCTTTATTCTTTGAAATACATTTATTTGTTGGTCAATTTTTATGATATTATTTTATAATTCAATATCTAATTAATATATATAATTTCTTACTAAGGGTATCATGATTCTTAATCAAACCAATACAGAAAATACACCCCTTGATTCTTAAATAAAATTATTACAGACTTTATTTCTTATAAAAATAAATTTACTTTAGATATGTCACATATAAGGTTTAAACTTAATCAAATATGATTATGCCAATAATACAATTTATTGGTACTCACTCGTAACCCCAAGTCTTAAGCTTGGGTAATATTTGCATGGTATATGGGTCATGGACGTCCACAGCTCCGTTGAGCGGGTGTGGTTGGGTTTGAATGGATAGTTTGGGAAAGGTTCAACTTATAGGTACGCAAAATTATATACGGCGAGTGTTGGAAATGGGATCTGCCCCTCAACAATGTCTATTAAACAATAAACTCAGCCCATTTAAAAGAAGATCACAAGGAAACACTAGATTTCATCCTTCTATAGATAAGGAGTCACCCCCACCTTGTTTATGATCTATTCACTACAGGAAATGTAGGTATTAATAGCGGCCATTAAATACTATTAGTTCGATATAATAGCATTTTCTGAAATGCTCTGACATCGCTCGTTATAATAGGTCTGTCACTTTTGATAGCGGAACTTTTCTATGCTATAGTTAAATAAACATTAATAGTGTTAGTTTCTATGCGATTGTTAATATTTATAATAATGTGATACGAATGTTATTAAATCTCATCAATCTGATTTTACCTAAAGAAATTTGTTATACAAAGCTAGCAAATATTTAGGGTTATTAATTTAATTATTTAAAATTAATTAATTAATTTAAATAGTAAACTAAATTAAAATTAAAAATAAATTGTATTTATTAATTAAAATCATTTTTACAAAACTAAATCAGAATTAAAAAATAAAGTAAATTGCGATACATTAAAACTCTCTTCACTAAACCTAAGGTCATCTTCTCTGTAGCCTTAATCTTTCAAGTCGCCTCCTCACTGGATCTCACTGATCTTCTTCTTCCAACCATCGACGCTTCAAATTCACCACCATCGACGTTTCGAACTCACCACCATCTGCTGTCCTCCTCCACGAACAAACGAGAAACAGCATTGAATTTAAGTATTTACTAGATAACAGAGCCAAAACAAAAGCAAGACCCACCTTAAGAACCGTCTTCTTCGAGACAGATCTGAATATTCTTAACGTATTTGTGCACTCATCACCACGAATGGAAAAATTATTGTAGTGGAGCAAAAATATCCTGCATATAACATCACTTATTCAAGGCCACAAAGAGAAACATCCAGAAAGAAACTAAAAACTGTTAGTGTGTACTTAAGCAAGCAGAATAACACCAAATGTGTGGAAAAAAGTGTAAAAACATAAGAGGACAAGGTAACTAGTTAGTCTTCATAGGGTGCCAAACGTGTTAAGCTGCTACAGAACATCACAACTGCTCACGAACATTCAGTTCTGTAGGGTTGTCTAGTATTTGGTTGGGTTCATTTCTTTAGTCTCTTTACATTTGGGTGAGAAATAAAGCAAAATCGACTCTCAATCTACACAATATCTATCATCACACCTATAAGTATCAAGCTGCAAGTAATCAATCACATGAACAGTGAAGATTCTTAAGAGGCCGCTTATACGCCACATTAATATGAATAGATAAAGTATTGTGCTTGAAACCAAAACAATGATGAATATAACAACACTTAGTCAAGAAGAGCACTTTATGTAATCTCAGCACACAAGAAACCAATCAAGAATAAGGAATTAGCTATAGAGAATCAAACATTCTAGAATACGCAATGCACAAAGTGAAACTGACACAATCCATCAGTAATCTCCACACCACCAACAACTAGAAAATGAGACCATGCCGATCAAACCATACGAATTCTAACCAACATATTAAATGAGATGCAGAAAAAGGAGAACAACGTACAAACGAAGGGGATGATGCAGAGGAAGAGAAGAAGCCCGGGAGATCTGGTTAAGACATCGTTAACCGGAGGATTAAGAACAATGACGGTGAGGAGGAGCTGAGCCGAGAGAATCCCGTAGACCATACGGTTGAAAACCCATCAGAATGCGGAACAAGCAGGTGGTAGGGTATATCTGCAAAATGATGATGAATATATATCAGCCAATTGGAGAGAGATCGAAGGAGAGAGATCGAAAGAGAGAGAGAGAGAGAGAGAGAGAGAGAGAGAGAGAGAGAGAGAGAGAGATGAGATGAGATGTCGTGGGAGAGAAAAGAGAGAGAGAAGTGCAATCTTGTCTTCAAAAAAATTGACCAATAAGAAACAAGCACAAAGTTAACCAAAACTTTCACTTGTGACCATTTGATTAAAATTAATCTATGGCCAAAATTGATTATTTCATATAATAGTTATTTTAGTAATTGTAATTATATTTATGATTAAATTTGTTTATATAACAATTAAGTTATTTCTTTACATTAACAAAACTAATGATACAGAATTATGGTTTTGAAAATTTGAATAAAGTATATAGTTTTAGATTAGATAAAAACTTTGAAGTTTATGTTTTATGGTTTGAGGTATCAAGTTTAAGTTTGGAGTATGGTGTTTGAAGTTTGGAATTTAAGATCTGAGAGTGAATTGTGAAAAGATTAAATTTAGATTTAATATTTAATATTAGATTTGAGGTTTGGGTATGGATTTGAGGTTTGGGTATGGATTTGAGGTTTAGGGTTTAAGGGTTTGGAGTTTAGAGTGTTGGTTTATATCAATTTTTAAATGATGTTATTATTTTCATTGATTTGTTGGATGTTGGAGTTCAGGGAATGTTTAGGGTTTAGATCTTGAGGTAAAAATATTATTTTTGCTTTTCTAATTTGTTATTAGTATTAGATCTTCTTTTTATCATATTAGTTGTTGTGTTATATTTGAATTTTATGATGAAATATTAAAAATTTAGGGTTTAGGGGGTATGATTAAGGTTAACATTTTCTATCAATAGCCATATAAGAATATCAGCACTAAAAATATAAACCCTATTTTATAATAAAATCTTAATTATAATTTTTATCCTTTAATTTTACTCTCCAAAATATAAATTAGAATACAATTATTTTGCAATAGATGATGATTTTCTACATCTAATTCAATTATATAAATATATGATGATATATAAACTATTATATAACAAAACTCTAATTATCATCTGTACATTTCAATTTGATCTATAAATAAAAATTTATATTTCAATAAACTTATAAAACATACATTATATACACATAAGCCAAACCAAAACTCTAATTATCATCTCCACCGCACGACTCCTTGCCTCCTCTGTCGTCAAGCTTCTTGCACCGGACTTATAAAGGGAAAATGATGTTAAGCAGAGAGCCATGGAGAGTGATCCTGGCAGGAACTTGTTGTGGAAGAGTTATTATAGTCCACATAATCATGATCACCATTTTCTGGTTTAGAAAAAGAACAAAGCAATTAAGATTTTTCAAAGCATCATGATCTCTGTAAGTATATGCTATGATGTTCAGATTTACCATTACTGGTGCTATCTTAACTCAGTTTTCTTGTAGTGATATGGGATTGGTGGTGAGATCCACTACATTTTCTAGAGAGAGAATACTTCTAGAGAGAACCACCTAGATACATGCCTTCATCTAGGCACTTGTGTTCATTTGTCATGAACTACGATTGGCATGATCCCTATTCAAAAGGTACGTAGGCAGCCCTTCACTAAGTCCTGCTATAATCTATAAACCCTCTTTTACTCTCATCAGTCGAGTTCAAGCTCAGCAAGAAGACTTCTCTTAATCCTACCATCAAAATCTGTCTACTTTCAGTACAACACCAAATTCATTCAAACAGTTGGCGCCCACCGTGGGACATGGGGAAGTACCTTCAAAGAAGCTCAAATCCAAAAGAAAAACGAACAAATGACAACTTGTGTTCGTTTTCTCGTCACTCTTGCTCAAAAAACGAGTAAATGACAAGTTGCGTATGTTACTAAAAAAACAAGTAAATGACAAGTTGCGTCCGTTATTCATCACTTTTACTCGTCCAAAAATTGATTAAACGACAAGTTTCATCTGTTACTCGTAACTTTTTACGTTTGAGAAAAATAGTGAATGACAAGTTTCATCCGTTACTTGTTACTTTTACTCATCCAAAAACGAGTAAATGACATTCTATCATATACCTCGGCCTAAAAGTTGTGTTGATCATAATCCTTGGCCTAAAAGATGAGTCTATCTTTTGCTCGTTTTCGAGTTTCAACCATTGCTCTCCACTTTTACTCGTTTAAAAGAAAAAACCGAGTGAAAGACAAGTTACGTCAATTATTTGTTACTTTCACTCGTCACATGCCGAATAGAAAAAAAGGAGCCAAGACCGAGAAAAGAACAGAAAAAAAGAGAGAGACCACGCAAAATGTTTGGTATGCGCTTTGCTCAGCATCTCGTACTCAACAACTTCGTTGAATTCCATTCCTCAACAGTCTTTGATACTGGGTTAAACATGTCAGTTTGGGCACAGAAAAGTATAAAGAAGAGGCCCAACAAACCCGATAACATGAGTGATGTTCGTTTCATCGACGCAGCTTCCTGCGTCCGCGTCTGCGGCTGAGACTGCGGCTGCGTCAATAACGCAAGTTGTTGTTCGTTTGGTTGCCGCAGGAAATTGACTCAGACGCATGAAAATTGACGCAGACGCAGGTTATGTTGTTCGTTTGGTTGACGTGGAAAATTGACGCAGACGCACGCAAATTGACGCAGACGCAGATTTTGTTGTTCGTTTCGCAGTCTCTGCGACTATTCTTCATTTAATTCATATTTAATTTTTATAAATTTGTACAATTATAATTTAAATTTGTATAATTCATATTCTTCATTTAATATGTAGTTTAAATATATTTACATCCAGAAAAATAGTTTATATAATTGGTAAGAAAATTTTAAACAAATATTATATAAATATAGCAACATCTTTTTATCAAAGTTATAAATAAACATAATAAATGAAGTCTTAAATAAATAAAAATAATACACAAAGTCTCAAATAAAAATTATATACCAAGTTTAGATAAAACTAATAATCAAGTTTTTAAATAGAAAAACAACAAATATAATAATACACAAATATAATAAAAATAATACACAAAGTCTCAAATAAAAATAATACACTAAGTTTAGATAAAACTAATACATCAAATTTTTAAACAGAAAAGACCACCATCATCATCACCTTCTTCTTCATCACCATCAAAAGTTGAATTACTCCCTCATCTGCTGCTATATATCTCTCCAATTGCATTTGATGCCTTAGAGTGTATTCACATGCTGCTTGCTATCTAGCCTGTCCAGTGTACTTATCCAACTCTTTTTACCATATAGAATGAACCAACTCGTTGACACTGTCATTCGCAGTAACATCTTTGGAAGCAAAAAAAAAAACAATTTGTAGAGTGATTTTCACCTAGTCATGATAAAACTAAAGAAAACAATGAAGTAGCAATTATTATGTTTTGGTCGTTCCAAGGGTAAAGAAAGGGTGTGGCACTATGCTTGACTTGCACTAAAGCTTTCTTTCATTGCAGGAAATGGGTTTAGGTACTTGATTAAGAACTCAGCCTAAGTTTAAGTATAATGCAATCTTATTCCTATCCCATAATGCAATGTTATTCAAGTATTCAACTTTTGAAAGTAAAACAGTAGCTAAGGATCATATGAAACACAATACATTGAACCCACCAAACCATATGTGACAGAGATGAAACACGTAAAGGATCTATCACCTTATCTCTATAAGGTGAACCAGTAGCTTCAGACAAAAGCCTTGGAGGGTCTGAGACTAGAGAGCTTGAGAGAGCCTGAGACCTGCAAAAACCAGACATAAAACCACAATGAAATCAATGACCCAACCCAACAAACACAAACATATCATAGCACAATAGCCAGAACAAAAAGGAAAACATGTAATGGTACTTGAACACATTCCCTGCAACAAACTTATAGCAGAGAGAATCACAGTCCTAAGGAAAAATTAGGCTGGATGGGAACTCAAGCATAAACAATCTTCACAGAGCATCTCCTAAGTCCTAAGCACTGCCTTTGAAGGGATAAAACGAAATCAGAGAGGAGGCAAAGGCAATACGCAGACAACATCATACCTGAAGGTCTGAACTTGAGAAGGTCGTCGAGAGAGAGTGAGCTTGAGAGGGTCCGAACTTGAGAGGGTCGTCGAGAGAGTGTGAGCTTGAGAGGGTCTAAACTTGAGAGAGTCGTCGAGAGAGTGTGAGCTTGAGAGGGTCGTCGCGATCTGTCTAGAGAGAGCTTTGAGATGCTATGGAGAAGAGAGAGCTTCGAGATGAGATGCCATGGAGAAGATAGAGCTTCTAAAGATGAGAAGCTTGCGTCTATTCCTCTTCGGCTGCGTCACTAGAGTAATTAGGTTAGTTTTTTTTTGTAAATAGTGAGATATATTAAGGGCAAAAACGTAAATAAAGTAAGTAAACGCAGATTTCTGGCGTCAGTCGCTGATATAATCCGGCGTTCAGATTTTGCAGACGCAGACGCAGCTTCGGACGCAGCGTCTAGACGCAGTTCACTGCGTCAAACAAACGAACAAGATTTTGAAAAAATATTGACGCATACGCAAGAAGCTGCATCGATGAAACGAACATCACTATGAACAAACGTTAGCTCTACGTGGAAGTCAAGACTCCTTTGTTTGGCAAGATAGTTTTGCTCTGCGACAAATTTAGCTATAGGGAGAAAAGCATTGTTACTTCAGTAGTTATTTGCTGGGAAATATTCCCTCGGTGATCAAGAGGCTCAACCTCATGCATGAACGTCACCAATCGAGAGACTCGGGCTCATACACGTTCCTAAGCTTTAACACGGTATCACGATTGATAAAGAATAATACTTCTTTATGAAAAATGACTGTGTATCACTCTTTCTTAACTCGTTACACAAGCTAACCCAAATCAACGGTAATTAACCAAAGACCCAATGTACCAAAATGAATAGCCAATATCCTCCTACGACTGTTACAAGTATTTATAGACCTTTACAAGACCTGATAGCTCAAAGGCCATAACAGACTTCTAACTGCCATAACAGATTCACTAACTAACTCAACTGACTCTCCAACTAACTCAGTCTTCAAGCTTGTATCTCAGCTCGTGTCACGTGAGAGTCATCAACATTCTTTTTCAATCTCTTTCGGTAATAGCATCTCTAGCTCTTATCAATACCCCTTTCGGTGAGATTGAGCTTGTCCTCAAGTTCAAAGTTGGGAAACTCCTTGGCAATATCCTTCACCCTAATCCATGCACTCTCGTGAATGGGCAAGCCCTTCCACTGAACCAGAGCCTCAAGATGATCTTCTGCATCATAACGAGTGCTCTGTATATGTTTTGGCTCTAAGATAAATTCCTCCTTCTCCTCGAATAAAACCGGTAATGTCGTGACCACATGTTCCTTGCCCAAGACCGGTTTTAATTGGGAAACATGGAATACCTGATGTATCCTACAAATATCCGGTAAATCCAGTCTATAAGCCACATGACCAATCTTCTCCAGAATTGTAAAAGGACCATAATACTTGGCTGCAAGCTTCTGATAAAAAGATTTGGTTAATGACTTCTGCATGTAGGGTCCGAGTTACAGAAAAATGCTTGCACCCACTTCAAATACCAAATCTCTTCTCTTTTTATCAGCATTGTTCTTCATTTCAGACTAAGCTCTAATCAAATGGTCATTGGCGTCTCTCAAAATGGCATCCCTAGTTTTTAACATCTCTTCCAATTCACTGATGTTTGTGGAACCGTTATACCACAACAGACTTGGAGGATCTCTACCGTATAGCACCTTGAAAGGTGAAGTGTCAAGTGATGTATCATATGAAGAGTTGTACCAAAATTCTACCCACGCAAGAAATTTGTGCCATTGTTTTGGATGAGTAGATGTGAAGCAGCGGAGATATGATTCTAAGCATCTGTTCACGACTTCAGACTGGCCATCGCTCTGAGGATGATATGCCGTACTAAACTTCAAATTTGTGCCAGCCAACTTGAAGCATTCCCTCCAAAACTCTCTCAAAAACAATATGTCTCAATAAAAAATTATCGAAGTGGGGTAACCATATAATGTAACCACCTCTTTGATGAATTTCTCAGCCACACTGGTTGCTGTATAGGTGCCTCAATCCCAAAAAATGTGCGTATTTGCTGAAACGGTCTACCACCACCAAGATAACATCCCTCCCTTCATATTTTGGTAGACCCTCGATGAAATCCATTGTTATTTCAGACCACACTTGTGTTGGTAGAGGTATTGGCTGAAGTAAACCCGCTGGTTTCAACGTCGAATATTTGTACGCTTGGCAAATAGTGCATTCAGAGACATATTTCTTGACATCATCTTTCATTTTAGGCCAATAGAATATATGTTGGATCCTATTAATAGTCTTCAGAATTCTCTAGTGTCCACCCATTACTCCATCATGATACTCTTTTAGAATAGGTTGAATGAAAGCCGAGTTTCTTGGCAGCATCAAACGTTTTTATAAAACAGCCTTCCTCCCACTACCGTATATCATTTTTAACCGAATCTCCCAACAACACTTCCTTCATCAACTTCTGAATTTCCTCATCATCATCGATCTCATCCAAAATGTTATGCATCTGTATACTAGAAGATGTAGTTATGGCGTATAACACCCCCTCCGAGTTCACTTGTCTATCTATCATCTACGTGATAGCCCATCTGCAACTTTATTCTCCACTCCTACTTTGTAAACTATCTCAAAGTCGTATCCTAATAGGTTGGTTAGCTATTTCTGATAATCCATAGAGATGTCTTGTTGCTGCAGTAAAAATTTAAGGCTTTTCTAATGTGTATAGACGATAAATTTCTTCCCCATCAGATAGTGCTTCCATCGTTGAACTGCCATGACTATGGCCATGAGCTCTCTCTCATGGATTGGTTTGATTTGTTCTCTGTCTGTTAAACCCTTGCTAAAGTATGCAATTGGTTTCAAATTCTGCATAAGTACTGCTCCAAGACCATACCCTGATGCATCATCTTCAATTACAAACTGTTCCTCAAAATTTGATAACGCCAAGAGCGGTGCAGAAGTCATAGCTGTCTTAAGATTTTCAAAGGCCTTATGTGACACCCCTGACCACTCAAAGTTATCTGCCTTCAACAATTCAGTTAGCAGTCTTTCTAACACTCCATAACCCTTCACAAAACGCATGTAGTAGCCCGTCAAACCCAAAAAACTTCTGAGTTCTTTTACTGAATGAGGAGTAGGACAACTCTTCATTGCCTATGTTTTCTTGGAATCAGTAGATACCCCCTCTGCTGATATTATGTGTCCCAAATACTCTACTCTCTCCTGACCAAAAACGCACTTCTTCTTGTTCGCATATAGCTGATGTTGAATCAATACATTCATGACCATTTGAAGATGCATCACATGTTCTTCCACTGTATTGCTATAGACGAGGATATCGTCAAAGAATACTAACACAAATCTCCGCAGGAATGGTTTAAAGATTGCATTCATTAGCACTTGGAAAGTCGTTGGGGCATTGCTCAATCCAAACGGCATGACTACAAATTTGTATTGTCCCTCATGAGTTCGAAAGGTGTTTTTCCCATTGTCATCTTCAACCATCCTTATATGGTGATACCCTGAACGAAGGTCTAGTTTCGAAAACATCGTGGCTCCATTGATTTAGTCTAGTAGTTGATCTATGACTAGAATTGGAAACTTGTCTGGTATTGTAGCTCTGTTTATGCCTCTATAATCCGCACAGAATTTCCATCCTCCATCTTGCTTTTTGAAAAGTAATACGGGACTTGAATAAGGACTTCTACTAACCCTTATTGTCCATGCCTTTAGCATCTGAGACATCATCTCCTCTATCACTGTCATGTGAACATGCGGGTAACGATATGGTCTTGCAGAAATAGGTTTTGTTCCTTCCCATAGCCGCATAGCATGCTCATATCCTCTGATTGGTGGAATTTCTGTTGGTTCTGCAAATACCTTTCCAAATTGTACAAGAACATCTGAAATCTTCTATGGAACTGTTATGTTTAATGTCCCATCAGCTGCAAACAAGGTTATGGTGTTGTTATACCAGTCAATACCCTCTGTTATCTCTGCTAGTTCCGTATTGCCCAGTTGATGTTCATGATCTCCCTTCAGTGTAACTCCTTTTGAACCAACATTGAAAGACAGCTCCTGATTAGCCCAATCTACTTAACACTTCCCTAGTGTTCGCAACCACTGAATTCCCAAAATTATATCCACACTGCCAGGTTCCAACACGATGAAATCTGTGGTGATTCTTATCGACTGTAATTGAAGTGACACTCTTTTACATATTCCCTCTCCTTTCACTGAAATTCCATTCCCCACCATTATTGTATACTTCTGTAACTTGCTGATTTGTAAGTGAGTCTTCTCAACAATCTCAGAAGACACAAAGTTGTGTGTTGCTCCACTGTCTATAAGCACTACCACCTTCGTTTTCCCCATTCTGCCATTTATCTTTGTTGTTGTTGGTGACGACCATCCCAAAAACGAATGAAGTGATAACTCCATCACCGCAGTCATTCCTTCTCCTTCGCATGCTTCATAAAATTCTTCTTCAACCAAGACAATTTCACATCCTTGGGTTACCATCATTACCTGAAGATGTTTATTCTTGTTGTTGTGAGTTTTTGACTATCTTTCCTGACACTTATAACATAAGCCATTTTTCTTCTTGAATTCATACTCAGCATCCGATAGTTTCACTTGACCCCCTTGTCCAATATCCGAGGAACTTCTTTCTCTGACTGTTTTTGCCCTTGTTCAATTTGAAGTTACCTTGGCTTCCAAGTTGTAGCTGTTGGTATACTTTGCGGATTCGTTGTGCTAAATTGTCTCCCAAACTTGTGTTCCTGACTTCTCATGAGAGTAAAAAGTCTACAGAACTCACTGTCTTTCATCTTCATTACTGCCTCAATGTGATCCGGAAGTGTTTGTGGTTCTTTTAGTTTAATAACCTCTTTCAGTTCTTGTTTAAGGCCATTGAAAAAATATCAATCAGATTCTCTTCTCCTACTCTGACCTGTGAAGCCAGTTCCTGAAATTCTCGCACGTACTCTGCAGCTGATCTGGTCTGTTGTAATATGAACAATCTCTTTCCTGGAGTTTTCTCAAACGATTCCGCAAAACGAGCTAACATTCTGCGTTTGAACTCATACCATCCTGTAAACTGCATGTATTCTAGCTCATAGTTGAACCAACCCAACGCGTCTTCGACCAAACTCCGCACCAAATGATAAAGAATAATACTTCTTTATGAAAAAAGACTGTGTATTACTCTTTCTTAACTCGTTACACAAGCTAAGCCTAAATCAATGGTAACTAACCAACAACCCAATGTACCAAAATGAATAGCCAATCTCCTCCTACGACTGTTACAAGTATTTATAAACCTTTACAAAACTTGATAGCTCAACGGCCATAACAGACTTCTAACTGCCATAACCGATTTGCTAACTAACTCAACTGACTCTCCAACTAACTCAGTCTTCAAGCTTGTATCGCAGCTCGTGTCACGTGATAGTCATCAGCATTCTTCTTCAATCTCTTTCGGTGATAGCATCTCCAGCTCTTATCAACGATATCGTCAAATCTTGCTCGGCAACCATCTCTTGGGAATAAAGAGGATCAAGATCATGGGCAAACGTCACCAATAAAGAGGCTCGAGCTGATGCACGTTCCTAAGTTCACTTAGAAAAGCTCGAAACTGTTTGATCCTGGCTCAGACGTAACACGCCTCTTGGCAATCACGAGATCCCGATTTCCACCTAGGCAAGGACATGTGCTAAGATTCCGTCATTAATCCGAGCAACAAGAATCAAGTTGCCTTTGTCCATGAACTCGTCAAGCCATCAACACCGTAACGACAATACCGTTCTCTGAAACACGTCACACAACTTCTTCATGGGTCTTGAGTTCCACAGAAACACAATCATGTGAGATTGAGCTCGCTGAAACTTAGCTTCTGCCTTCTAGAGCGCCGAGTCACAGATTGTACAAGAGCTTACACATGGCTGAGTAAGGGAAGAAGTTTTCAAAACTTCATTTTGATTGGGCCCAACATCCTACTCTTGCAATTCATCGAAAATTTACTCGGAAAACAAAGTCAAAATTTGGTTTTTTTAAGAACTTAGCTCGTTGCTTGGTAAACAAGGTTCTCCATTCAGACTTTGGAGTTGCTTGCCAACGAGAAACTATGAAGCCCACAAGGTCTTGGCAAAAGGCAGTGACCGGCTCTGTCCCTCTTTTACGAAACCACTGTAACGAGTTAAACAGAAAAAAATATTTTCTTTGGGGTTGCAGAGCCTGCTCGAAAACAGTATCATAGTTCGACCTCTGCAATTACTCGGCATCTCATTCTCAACAAGTGGAAACTTAGTGTTGATCACGCTATATCTTGAAAAGGCCCAACAAACTTGTCGCTCTTTGTAACAGCTCATGTTCACGATTCACGTCAATGTGCTCCGAGTAAAATCTCTAGCCAACTAAAAGCTCTCACTTCAAAGTTCTATGGATTCCGTAGACATCTCACTACATAGACTCTCCTTGGGATCAACTCGACGATCAATACTGTAAGACCCGCCTCCCCCAAAACCAATCGGGGTTTAGAGCGTGGACTTAGGAACACGCGACTACGCCAAAAGACAAGCCAACGTGTCCCCCTGATGGACTGAGTTACTCTAGACGCGTTCCTTTATGTTTAAATTCACCAACCAAACCGACATATTCTATTCATAGTCCTGCAAGAGGAAAGGAAAATGAAAAGGAAGAGGAGGGTATGAGTAAATGGATTACTCAGTGAGATGGCTTCTATACTAGTCTCTCTGCATGGCCACCCATATAGCTAAATGCAGAACAAGGATTAACTAGTTGCCTAAACATTCATACGACTCATTACTTTAACATTTCACTTTGCTTTACAGATAAGATTATCAATTAACAGTTCTACAAACTTCCTACATTTCACTTCACTTTGATACGATTATCACATAACAGTTCTACAAACTTCATAACATTTCACACATGTCACACATTTCACATCACACCACATCCGTCATGGAAAACTCGTGACAGTTTAGTGGGTACAACCACGCCCCCACATGGCGGACCTCTTTTGCACACGTTGATGCTTTACTACGTTCTCCCCTGCGTCGGCGGCCCTATGGTGGGTACAACCACACCCCACAAGGCGGAACCTATAGGATACAACTACGCCCCACAGGGCGGAACCTACCGGATACAACCACGCCTCTGTGTGGCGGATACAAAGCGCATAAACTACCAATCACATACAACACATTGTCCCGTCCTAACGTTCAATCGTCTAATCGATTCAATCCATTCATCTATCATCCTAGTCGTTCAATTCTTTCTAACAACCTAGCTCGCAATCAGTTCGTAAAAAATCATCACACAAAAATACAATCAACCACATTAACACAATCAATCCATTAAGTTTCTTTAATAGTATGAGCGTTATTATGCAGTATGTCATATGCATCTAACAACCTAGCAACCGTTATGATCTATCACCCTAATCAAGACTAACCAGACCTAATCCAACATCAAGTTATATAAGAGGTCAAATGAAGAAACTGGTTTCTAAACTAACCCACCTAGATGGAATATCTGAATCTAGATCTAAGATGCAAATCTGAACACGGGAACGAGCAACGACGAACAACAACATCTCCAACACCACACGACAACATGGAGGCGGCTCGAAGAACTCGCTACGGCTCCAGGGTGGCAAGGAAACGACTCGGCGCGAGGAGAGAGAGATACGATGAGGAGAGAGAGAGAGATGCAGAGAGGAGAGAGAGCCAGCTAGAGAGAGAGGAAGAGAGAAAGAGAATAGAGAAAAAGGTACCTTTGACGGCTAGGGTTTCAGGTCTTTGAAACTTTAGAATCTGCAAAGACTTTCTAATGAGGAAGAAAAGAGAGGCAAAGTCCCTATTTATAATAAAGGAGGTGGAAACTGAGGTTTAATCCTATTGGACCCTGGACCTGATAGGCTTTTCTTTGCAAAACAAAAGAAATTTTGGGTCAATGGGATAGGGATCATACAAATACACCTCTCCACCAAGCAGGTATGAATTGTGCCCCCAGCTCGTGCCAAACGACAGTTTAAGCTTGAGCTTATGCGGTTACTCGGCTTGAGCTTATGCGGTTACTTGGCTCGAGCTCATGCGGTTGAATGCCAAGCAACAGCCTAGCTGACGTCACCTCTGTCATGTGCTTTACTCGTAACAATCATTGTTGTCACAAGTCATCTTTGCTCTCGGGCTTAAAACGAGACTGTCAGCGACTTTGAGCCCCGACACTCGTTATGGTTAAAACAAGGTTCGCGCTCATGCAGTTCAAGGTCGAGTAACAGCCTATTCGACTTCAACTGCCTCATGTGATTTACTCGGAACAAGCGTTGCTCGCCCTTAGTCGCCGAGTGGGACGCAAAATCGATCGCCTCTGAGTGAATAATCTGAAGCTGAGTTTGTTGCTTCCAAGTGTGCTCAAGCACAAGTTAAAGCATGTCTTGCGCTTGACCTCTATTGCTCGTCATGGTCTTTCTGACCTAAAGCTCTCCAACATCCTTCGGAGCAGTCATCGCTTCATGCTGTAATCACCGATCACAGACGACACGTCTCCATCACCTTGCCTCATTGTAAAGTCAATCTATTGTGGAGTTCATTTACACGAAAGAGGAGAAGGAAAAGACAGAATTGGGAAACATGGTCTTCACTAAGTGGGGCATGTGGAGAATTCCTTTTTCGTTAACAATTCTTTGACAAACGTGTTCCCAAATGACCCAGTGAAACCTACATGGGACATATACCATTTATCATGGCCCAAACACCAAACTCACTAATTAAGGTTCCGACAAGAGTGTGATCAAGAATATACTTTGAAGCTTCACTTGCATCAAGTTGCTCGACATTTCATCAATTTGCTCGCCCTATCAGCTCAGATAATCAGACCACGTCTTCAAGCACTTACTCGGTGTCTCATCTTTTGCTCGACACCAAAAAGACACTTGCGTCCACTGCATGGTACTTTTACTTGCCGCGAGAGAACGACAACTGCATCTGTTACTCGTCGCTTCAAAAAAAACTTGAGTAAATATAATTCCAAGTCAATTTTTACCCGGCCAAAAAAATAGAGTATATGCAGTTCCCAATCACTTTTACTCTCCTTTCAAAAACGAGTTTGCTCTCTGAACTGTTGATCTTATTGATCCACCCAACTCGCCCGTTTGGCGAGTTGGTCGGTTCTTGTGGTTCGATTTGCTCGTTCGACGAGCTGAACGTCTTGCTTGGCCAACTTCTCCGTCTGGAGAGTTGGATGATCGAGTCTTCTAGTCCTTTCATCGTATTGCCGTTCAGAGATACATTTACTCGAGGTCTTAAGACAAACTCTTCCTGATGGCTCATTTATGCAGACCGTCCCTTCGTTGTCAGCCGAAATTTGACTTCGGTTATTTTCCCGTCCTTTTTTTCCGAGATATTATCTCTTTCTTTCACAAAAGGCGCATTTCCCGGTAGATTTCTGACGTTGATTCCATCGTAACCGATTTTGACCCCAACAATTAGCCTCCAGCTCGTCAGAATCGTGAGGTTCTTGCGAGCATTTTTTGGGCATATTTGATGAATTAGGTCGAATCCGACGTCGAACGCCTAGAGGTAAAATCGTGAATCTTTTCTTCTATAAGTATGTGGAGTGGTTTTTCAAATTCTTCACTTGCACATTTCCACAAGCTTTTTCAAGAATCAAAAGATTTTCTCCTCTCTTTCCTTCTTTTGGTAAAAAGAAAGTTATGTCTTCGAGAAGAAAGGTTTCCTCAAAGTCTCGTCGCGACCGTTCTTTCCTTGATGGTTCCAGCTCGCAACACAATGATGTTGGGCCAAAGGTGGAATTCTCGGCTCACTTGGTTGATCATGAAGAAGCCGAGGCGTACAGGGCGGCCAGGGGGAGACATGAAACCTCCCAGACCTGGTACGTGGGCCTTGCCTTCGTTTCATCCCAACCTCGTAGAGGGTGGTCCCAGCAGAAGCTGTCCGAATTGGCTTGCTGCCATCTGGAGCCATTGATGAGTTCCTGAATTAGTCGACTTTCGTCTTCTGGAGGTTGGAAAGGCCGCTGAGTTTCCGCCCGACGGTTACTTTACGTGTTATGAGGTATACCTGATGCAGTGCCATTAGTGATTTCCTATTCCCGAGATCATAGTGCGACTTCTCGATTGCTCCAAGATATCAATTAGTCAAATAAACCCGTGTGGTTTGCAGCATATTGTCGGGATTCTTGTGCTGAGTTACGAGTTGGGTATGACCCTCAATGCCAACCATCTCGAGTCTTTGCTTAAACCAGTCGGGAAGTCGTCCATAGTTAAGTTGAGGCCTCGGTCGGGGACGATGATCATAAGCGAATTCATGTCGAACTATCATAACTGGCGGAAGCACTTCTTTTTCGTCCGCGTTGACGATGCGTCTGTAGAATCAAATGGTCTCTCCCTCTTTAGGACTAGATGGGGTTTGAAAGGTATCAATGTGCCCCCCCCTCTCATTTTTTATTACGGTTTTGGTGAAGTTTGATCTCTAATATGTTCGGTTTACATTTTATTTTTAGAGACTAATCTTTTTCATCCGAGTCCGGAAGGTCTGGATACCATCCAAGACTTGCTTCACGGTCGCCCGTGTTTTTGGACAATGTGTAACCCAAAAAAGGTATGTCGTGTTGTTGCTCTCCATTGTTCTTGGTACCAGCCAGGTCTGCCGGTTGAGGAAGGGTTGGAGGCGAGCATGGACGGATTCGTTCTGTGCGTGGTTCACATGAGAGATGAAAGACCGAAGACTCACAAGGACAAACACATCATTGTCGAGGATGAAGCGGCTAATGAGTGGTGATCCTCCGACAATATACTAAGAGAGTGCCTAAATAGTCAAGTAGGTGGGAGTAGTGGTGAACGGGATGATCTCGATGAGCTGGTTGGTTTTGACTATCCTCCGGGTGTAGGTGGGTCTAGCGGGACCATGGAGTTTACCCAGGCATCGAGGATGGTCAACGGGGTAAGTTTTTATTATTCTCTTTCGCGGACGAGCTTTTTCTTGACTTTGAGATACTTCGTAGGGTCTCCTTATGATGAAATGAGCACTTGACGCGAGCTGCCATGAGGCATGCATGGCTCAGTTCAGGGATGAGACAGCCAATAATGAGATTTCTTGTCTGAGAGATGAGTTTGAAAGTTCCCGTCGTCGTGAGAGCGAGTCGGTCGCGACGGAGGTTCGTCGTGCTTATAGGAGAGGGAAGAGAGAAATGGCTGAAGTCATGAAGACTAGTCGCAAAAAGTTTTCGCATGAATTCGTGGAGCTTAAGAAAGGTTATAAGGACTTTGGGGATTATTGTGAGTGTCGCGGCGCTGTGGGCGGACTATACCTCACGCTGGCCCATGATTATTCGTTCGGTGCCGAATATGCATGGCTGATCGGGCGCATGAACGAGAGGGATATGGACTTTGCGATTCCTCAGATCGAGGAGAGGATTTTGGAACAGTGGGTCTCGACTCCTGTTTCTCCCGACACAGTGAAGGCCGAGGCGGGGACTACCGATGAGACGGGTGAGGTAAACCAGCCGACGGCTCCTCTAGATGTCAACGACTATTCGCTCAGTAGATCGATGACTGGTTGCTTTGATTTTGATGAGTAATCGCGAGGTCGCGACTGATTCGAGAATGTTGTCTTATGCATTATTGTATGTTTCTGTTTTGTTCGTTGTCGGCCGACTATGGTCGTATGTAGCGGGACTGGCCGAGTTTGGCCTTGAATCCCTATCTTTTATTAGCTTTCATTCGAACAATGCTTGTTATGATAAGTGGTTGTTTAAAAAGATGTTTGGAATTTGTTTAGTGTAGAAAGAAAACTGAAGTTGTCATCTTGACCTCCTCCCTTTTTGCGAATCATCCTATTCGTTGTTCGTGCGAGATGTTCGAGGAGTTTTCGAAGTTTTGAGAACGTTTAGATCCAGATAAAGAGACATGCTTTTAGGATCTCGTATCTTTTTGATATCATGCCTAGAGACCAGTATGTTGGGTTTAGGGCAAGACCTAGGTTTACTTTCAGTTTAAGGCTTTGTGATGACTAATCGACTCTCGTTTTGCCTATTTCGATTTTAACCTGACTCCGGTCAGATTTAAAGTCCGCGAGAGGTTCTAGGCTTATATGACTTGTCTGGTCGGAGTCGAGCATATCTTCAGGGACAATTTTTAAGTCTCCCGAAAGTGCTGACCAAAATTTCGGATTTCTTTTATAGTGCGCCGTTTATCCTAGTCGGATGTGAGAGGATCTGTCCTTAGGAAGGACCTGGGTGCGTTTGTTTAAGATGGCCAAAGTGCTTGGAGGGGACAATTGCCGAGTGTTTTATAGTTGCCATTGGACTGGGGGTGTGTTCTCGAAAATTCAGACGACGTGTCGCCTATTTTTTTCGAAAAAATTATTTTCTGTAAGTAATGCTTTTAGTATATGGGACCAGGGTCTCGTGCTTCGGCCGAGAATCGAAATTGATGATTCGACCGAGATAAGATAGTGTGGAGTTGATCTGTTTCGAGGCAGAACGATTTTTCGCGAGCTTCCGTTTCTGGGATGGTGCGATAATTGTTTTGCTCGTGTATGGATGTATAACATAGTGTTTGTTTGCGGGATGAGAGAGAATTTATGAAATTATAAAGAAGTCTTTATTTGAAAATTTCAAGTACCACGCAAAAAAATTATTTCTGAATGTGGGAATATACGATTATTCTTATATGTACCCATCCCCCCCTCTTTTTAGAGAGGGGGATAACTGAACTCGTCTTTTGACGAGCTGCCTACCTACCTCTTTAGAGGATCAAGCCATCTCATAAATCTGCTTGTTTGGGCGAGTTTGTTTACTCATCCATTGTGTTTGTGTCGACTGCGTCAGTTGATGGGTCGACGTCTTCCGTTGGACTTGTCTTATTTGATGAGCTTGTCATGTTGGGCACTGGAACTGGTTGTTTTCTAGCCGTTGTTAGAATTGACGGTACTGGGTCGTCTTTGCCCGAAGTACTCTCGGCTGATGCTTGGGCTATCTTTGGGCGCTTGGTTTTTGCCATCGCGGTGTTCGAGATTTGTCTTAGCTTGTGCTCGGCCAGGAAGGAGCATCTCGACTACTTCTGGCAGCCTCAAATCATGGGAATCCCGTTATGAATTGGGAACTTAATGCCTAAGTGATAAATCGATGGGATTGCCTTCATAGCATTTAGCCAGACGTGCCCATGAAGACGTTGTAGATGGCCGGGTGGTCGACGATCACGAAATCGACGATCTTGGTGTTTTCTTTTGCCGCAACGGGTAATTTGATCAATCCAAGGGTCATTGATGTTGTGCTAGACAGGCGATCCAAATTGCGGATGAGATCTTTCACATTGGATATTTTGGAGAGTTCTCCAGAGAGCAGCTTTGCGGCCAATCTCGCGCCAAGAACTTTGCAGTTAATGGTCGAGTGTCCGCACGTTTGGTGAATGCCACAGAAGGCGTTTTCATCGTAATTTGGATTTTGGGTCCACGCGTTACCGATCGTCCGTCCTTGCTCCGATCCAGAGTTAATAGCGTAGTTATGCGCTCCCTCTGTTTCTTCTTCTCCGCGCTGGGCGCTTTTGTCGTTGCGAGGATTTTTCTTTTTTAACTTCTGATCCGACCCCGGATCCTTCGACGCATTCTTTGTTGGCTTCCATTTCTGGGACAATACCTTCGTCTCTTCTTTGATGATGATGTAATCCGTGGCTTTGTGAAGCGAGTAATGGATTGTACGCGGCTTTTCCAAAGAAATCCACTTTCTGAACTTTGACTTGAACCAGAGCATCTTTCAAAGTGCGTTTATCGCGACTTTGTCGCTTATCCCGCTGACTCTAGCCATGACGGTTTTGGAAAAACGTCGAGAGAACCATTCTACGTCGGAGGTTTCTCGATCTATGAACATCGAGTATAGTTTGAGGAATTCTGAGGCGAGTTGGCGGAAGCTTCCGATGGAGTTTTGCATGAGGCAGAAAACCATTCTAGCGCTGCTCCGCGGAGGTTTTCTACAAACAGGCGGCATTCACCGAAGTCTCTCTCTTTTCTCTGGACCTGGCTCTACCCATCAAGACCTGAAAAGGCTGTAGGTGTGCCTTCGGATCAGTAGTTCCGTCGTATGGCATCACTTTGTCCTTCCCTCGATCTGAAACCCTAGTTTCGGTGATACGAGTCGTAAAGGGTGTTTTACGAGCCTCTTCTAACAGCAGATCGATCTCCGGTGCGGTGCTGGTAGCGTGGTGGATTTGGGACTTCACCGCCCTAACTTTGGCCACCGTTTTCATGAGATCATTGCGGAGATTGCAAATTTCAGAACTCTTAAGCAGATTTCTGAGTTTTTCGGTGTTTTCTGCGAGTGCTTCGAGTTTTCTCCTCGGCCAGATCTTTATGTTCATTCCAGAAGATAGCTTCTTCTTCTTCGTTCATAGTGTTGTCAAATCTGCGGATTTGGGTTGTTCCACGCGGAAAATGGCCATGTTCCTCGCTGTGAGGGGTTCAACCTGTTTAGCGAGGGAGTTCATAACCTTATCATGTTCTGTCGACTTCTTATCAAATGTGGAGAACATCTTCTTCACCTCCTCGAACGCTGCGGTGTTTGCGTCGGCGTTGACTGCAGTGACGTTCGTTGCTGGAGCGTTATCAACGTTTTCGTCGATGACATCGTCGTCACGAGGCTGTTGGTTGTTGAGATCTGACATGGTTTGATTGAGCGTTGATGGCTGAGAGTTAGATTGATTTTTACCCCCCCCCCTCCCTTCTAGCGCCAAACTGTAGGAACCGAAATTCGCACTTTCGATTTCCGTTGAATTAGGACCGCATGGTAAACCCTAGTTTCCAAGAAGTCCCGGATATATGCTATGTTTGCTCTGAGTGGAGATTTTTGTGTGTCTCTCTCATTATCACCCTCGAATTCCTTATATACTCCTCTAGAGGCGGTTTGCCCTTTCCCCTTCTCCTCTTGGTCGAATTTATCGCTTCACGAAAATATTCCTTTTTTCCTCCATCTTCATGATTATCTTTAGAATCTTAACATTTATCCTCTGATCTTGACATTTATCTTCCGGACTTAACATTTATCCCTTCCTGCAAGATAAAAGATAAACTGTCACAAAGTTTGGGCTCAATTTCGGATAAAATCATGAGTGGACCTTTAGCCGAGTTTTAGACCCTCTTGGGCCGTTTTTTTTTACTTAAGCGTTTCTATGATTTAATCGAAAGAGCAATATTAAGACAACGCCATCCGAGAGCTAGGATCTTTCGTATGGAGCGTGCGACTCCAGGTGTTTAGTTAACAATTATTGTCTTATACAATCGACCCGATCCTTCAACGAGAAACGATTTTCTTTCGGTAAAAGTTCAATGTCAATCCTGATCGAGACGAAACAAAGGTAAGTTCGATCAAGTTTCAAAATAGGGAGTTACAAGGACGAGGTAAAATGGATTGATTTATCCGACTTTCTGAACGAGCGAGTCGGATTGCTCTTGCTACCTAACTCGCCCGTTTGGCGAGTGGGGCTTGTCCAACTCGCCGAACGGGCAAGTTGGTCGTCTTGATCCACCCAACTTGTCCGTTTGGCGAGTTGGTCTTGTCCAACTCACCAAACGGGCGGGTGGGTCTTCTTGATCCACCCAACTTGCCCGTTAGGCGAGTTGGGCTTGTCCAACTCGCCAAACAGGTAAGGTTGTTGAGCCATGTCGTCCTACTCGTCAGTTAAGCGAGTTGGACTTGTCCAACTCTCCAGACTAGTCCAACTCGCCAGACGGGCGATTTGGTCGGTCCATGCTGTCCAAGTCACCGAAAGGATGAGTTGGTCGGCCTGCATTGGCCAACTCGCCGAACGAGCGAGTTGGTCGGTTCTTGTGATTCGATTTGCCCGTTCGACGAGTTGGACGTCTTGCTCGCCCAACTTCTCTGCCCGAGTAGTTGGATGATCGAGTCTTCTAGTCATTTCGTCGTATTGCAGTTCGGGGATACATTTATTCGAGGTCTTAAGACAAACTCTTCGTGATGGCTCATTTATGCAGACCGTCCCTTTTTGGTCAGCCGAGATTTGACCTCAATTTTTCCCGTTCCTTTTTTCCAAGATATTATCTCTTTCTTTCACAAATGGCGCATTTCCCAATAGGATTGTGACATTGATTCCGTCGTAACCAATTTTTACCCCCAACAAATAGATTTATGTAATCCTAATGCCTAAGCTAGGCAAGCTATAAATAGAAATTTATTGTGGGTTTTATCCGAAAAGGAATTGTCTAAATAAGTTAAGTTAATTCAATGCAAAAGATAGATCTAGGGTTTCATACAAGTGAATTATAGTGGATATAATGCAGATAATTATTAATATGCGAGGATATGAATTAACTAGTTTGACCCCTTCTTGTTCCAACTCTCATATACGAACAGAGGAGTCGACCATTGATCGACGGCTAAGGCTGAGTGTTGATCAACGCTATCAGACAGGAAGTCCGTCCGCTAGGTTAATTAAACTAGCTCTCGCATGTATGTAAAACCTAGCTCAATGGAGTGTGAGAACCAAAATTCACACCGTCGATTTCCGTAAATTAAGGAAATTCAAGAAATCCTAAATTTCCCTAAGGTCTCGGATTCTTTGCGAGAGCCAACGACAAGTAATCGAGTAAACGCAGAAAGTATGAAAAGATAACGAAACGGATTTAGAAATCAATAGATCTTTATTTTGAATTTGCGTACGAGTGCTCTAGAGACAAATGCTTACATGAAGCTTGTCTGGAAACGGGATCACAAAGGAATTCGTATAACACAAGCAGTAAAACGAGACTAAGTTTGCTAGCTCTACCACCTATGTCAAGAGAAACCTGTGTGGCTGCAACTCGTTTAGCAATAGACAAAAAAGACAAAAAAAGGTTTGAAGGATTTGGGACTGGACCTTAAGAAAGGCTGCCTACGTACCCCTTTCGAGGATTAAGTTGGACGTACTTCAATTGAAAGAATGAACCAAGAGATCGAACTGCCGGAGCAAGTTCGTTTGGTATTGAGTGTCAGTCATAGAAACCAAGCTTGTGAAGAATAAAGCTTAGGATTTCTAAGTGCGGTGAGTTGTATAGTCTAAGGAATCAGAATCATTGAACAAAGATGAAGAAACGTCTGGGTATAACTTTGCGGTTCTAGTCACCTTAGTTCTAAGTTTTTCTAAGCTAGGAATTTCTCTAGGTATAAACATTTTCATCCATGCGCCTTTTGCTTTAGCTCCCCTTATATATGCCTTCTGGGTCGGTTCTCCTTTCCTTTTTTGCCCTTAGGTCGAGTTTATCGTTTCGCAAAAATATTCATTTTTATCTCGATCTTCGTCATTATCTTTGAAACTTGACATTTATCTTCCAAACTTGACATTTATCTTCCAAACTTAACATTTATCTCCTTTTGCAAGATAAAAGATAGACTGTCATTTCAATTGGGCTCTTTTCGTGTAAAACTGCGAGTGGCATTTTAGTCGAGTTTTTGACCTTCTCGGGCCGTTTTTCGACATAAGCGATTTCACGATTTCACGATTTTTTCGTATAGTGCAGGCAACCTTAGGTGTTTAGTTAGCTGTTGCCGTTTACACGATCAATTCAAACTTTATACGAGGAAACGAGTTCTTGCGGTAAAATTCCAACATCAATTCCGATCGAGACAAAACAAGAACGAGTTTGGTCTGATTTTGAAGGAAGGAGTTACGAGGACGGAATGAAAATGGATTGATGCATTCAACTCTCCGCGGGGCGAGTTTGATTGCATGTCTAACCCAACTCGCCGAATAGGCGAGTTGGTCGTCTTGTTCGATCCAACTCGCCCGTTCGGGGAGTTAGACTTGTCTAACTTGCTGAATGGGCGAGTTGGTTGTCTTGTTCGGTCCAACTCACCGAATAGGCGAGTTGGTCGGCCCACACTGCCCAACTCGCCCGTTCCGCGAGTTGGACAGTTCCAACTCGCCGAACGGGCGAGATGGTCGACCCACACATCCCAACTAGCCCGTTCGGCGAGTTGAACTGTTCCAACTTGGTGAACGGGCGAGTTGGTCGGCCCACGTCACCCAACTCGCCCGTTCCGCGAGTTGGACTGGTCTAACTAGCCGAATGGGCGAGTTGGTTTGCTCGTGCGGTCCAACTCGCCCGTTCGGGAAGTTGGACGGCTCTCTTGGCCAACTCTTCCATTCGGTGAGTTGGACAATCGAGCCTTATAGTTGTTTCGATACTTAGGGATCCGTTTTTCTGAGACCAAGAGTAACCTTTCTCGAGGACTTATCGTGCAAACCGTCCTTGGGGATCCCTAAGCATTATCTCTCTCTTTTCGCTTTTCTCGCTCTTCTTTTTTCAAAATATTATCTCTCTTTTCAAAGAGGACATTTCTCAGGAAGTTTCTGACGTTGATTCTGTCGTGACCAATTTTGACCCCAACATGGAGTCAATTCTGGCACAGAATCTTCTCTCGTAGTTGTCCATGACCTAAGTTTGAGTTTCTAGTTCGCTACTCTAAAACGCAAGCATTAAACACAATTCCAAAGATTGATATCTCTTCATCATATCAATCCTATTTTGGGGCGAATTCATCAATACCATTATAAACCCTATATCTAACAAGAGAATTACTCAGATATAATATTAAAAAAGCATGATAAAATGAATAATATAATGAATAGCATAAATAATGGGGTTCCAATACAAATCTCTAAAAAATTGTAAATAATACTTTTTGTAATATGATATTTGTCTCTCTCTACCTAAACAATGGCAGAATCTTTATAAACTAGATCAAAACTCGTTTAAGGGCTTTTTCCTAATTTATCTTGACTTGGGCTTGAAGTCGGTCAATACTCCTGCGAGTAGGCTGTCGATCGACAGCAAGGATGCTCTGTCGATCTATGGCCATGCTTGACTTTGACTTAGACTTAGTTGACCGTGAACAATAACTATATATCTTCTGTGAATGCTCTAACAAGCTCTATTATCTCCATAATTCTCCAAAACGTACATTGACCTGAAAAGACTCTAAAATACAGTCTAGACATACATAGTAGACTCCAAATAGGGTCCAAATGATGGTCCAAAACTCGTAAAAACAAGGTATAAGAATTTCCCCAGACTTAACTTTTTGTTTGTCCTCAAATAAAACAAAGGTAGCATGTGAAAGAGGTTTGAAAAGCGGGAACTCACATAATACATAAGCATAACTATCACTCTTACTATATCGCAACCACATCGAATAATGCTAATCAAAGAGAAACTTTATATGTCATATCCTAGTATAGCAAAGAAATCTATTCTACGAGCAACTCAACAAATACTAATTGGACTCACCCATCTACTGATCTCATTTCTTTACATAAAAAGGAAGTACATGCTTTATCTTGGGAGTATCGATCAAAGGACACATGGACTCAACTCCTCCAAACCTGCATGTATAGGTATAAAGTCTTTCCTGATCCCTTTCTTCCCTCTTCTCTCTCAGAATCTTTTTTGATCTCTAAGAGAATAGATTGATTTGATTTCCTGATATGCAGAGGGGTAGGTACATTACCGATGACCCCATTATTATAATTCAAAGGAATGATCACACATTGTTGGAAGCGAGGGGTAGGTATATTACCGACGACCCCACTATTCGCCTACAACTTTGTCATCTAAAAAAAGATTACAAAAAAGAGAGAGGAAAAGGATTAGAAAAATTACTTGTGATTCAGACACTTGCTTGGGTAAGAATCCATGTGTCTCTGATCGATATTCCCAGGATAAAGCATGCACCTTATATTATGTATTTAAATGAGGATAGTAGATGGTATGCATATAGCTTCTAGTAGGTTATGGTATGGAAGATTGATTAGCTAAGAAAAGTACATGGAAATACTCTAGATGTGGTTGCAATATATACTTAGGTGAAACAGTGTTCTAGGGAGCTGGTAAGTCTTTATGTTTTCAAACATTTTTCTGATTCATTCTATGTTTTACTTGAGGGCAAGCAGAGGATAAGTCTGGAGAGTTGATATGTCATGGTTTTTACTTGATTTTACCCATGATATGTATACGGTTTGGTACTCATTCAAAGCAATTGGAGCTTTTAGATCATTCTGGAGCATTGAAGAATGCTCAGCCAAAAACTCGAAGTCAAAACCAAAAACCGTTAAGACCATCGATCGATGTCTCACCCTAAGTGTCTAAAAGAAGTAGTCAAAAAGGAAATCATGAAACTTTTGGAAGAAGGCGTTATTTACCCAATATCATATAGTAATTGGGTCAGTCCAGTTCATGTTGTCCAGAAGAAAAAAAAGGAATCATGGTGGTGAAGAATGACAAAGAGGATTGATCTTGATGAGGACTCTGACCGGAAACAAAATGTGTATCGATTATAGGAAGCTAAACGCCGGCACATGAAAAAGATCACTTCCGTCTACCTTTTATTAATCATATGTTAGAGAGGCTCGCATGTCATCAGTACTATTGTTTTCTCGATGGGTATTCAGGATTTTTCCAGACTCCTATACATCCCAACAATCAAGAAAAGACCACTTTCACATGTCCTTACAGAACATTCACATAGCTTAGAATGCCCTTCGGACTGTGTAACGCTCCTGCAACATTCCGGAGATGCATGATGTCTATACTCACTGACATGATTGAAGACTTCATGGAAGTTTTCATGGATGATTACTCAGTTTACGGCCCAAATTTCAAAACATGCATGGACAACCTGTGCAAGGTGTTGGCAAGATGCGAAGAAAAGAATCTAGTCCTAAACTAGGAAAAGTGTCATTTTATGGTCAACAGTGGAATCTTTTTGAGACACAAGATCTCATCAGCCGGTATTGAGGTGGACAAAGCCAAAATCGAAGAAATGACAGGTTTACCACCACTCACAAACGCGAATGACGTTAGAAGCTTCTTAGGAATCGCTGGATTTTATAAAAGATTCATAAAATATGTTAGCAAGATAGCTAGACCTCTTACAACACTCCTATGTAAAGAAGTGAAATTCAACTTCACACCTGAATGTTTGACATCTTTCAAAAAAATCAAATCAGGCCTCGTACCTACTTCGATTGTGCAAGCACCATATTCGAGTTTACCTTTCAAAATTATGTGCGACGCCATCGATTTCGCTGTGGGCGCTGTACTCAAACAGAAAAAGGAAAGAAATTTGCATGCTATATACTACGCTATTAGAACTCTCGATGATGCACAACAGAATTATGCGACAACAGAAAAAAAGAATTACTAGTTGTGGTATTCGCTCTCGAAAAAATTATCTAGTCGGTTCAAAAGTAATCGCCCATACTGACCACGCCGCCCTGAAGTACTCAATGAACAAAAATGATGTGAAACCTAGGATTTTTAGTTGGATACTCCTCTTACAGGAATTCGACATAGAAGTCAAGGATAAGAAAAGAGTCAAAAACAGAGTTACAGATCACCTATCTCGAATAAGAGTCGAAGACGACGTCCCTATCAACGATCCTTCCTATAGAAGACATCTACCAAGCAGATTCAAATTTCACTGGTCATGTGAGTTCGACGAAAGAGGAAGAATCGATCGATGCCTGCAAAGAACCATCGATCGATGCAATCCCCGAAAGCAAGACGAGATGGCTATTCCACTCGATGCAAATGTTGGATGCAATCCTTCGATACCAAACAGTGATTCTCCCGAAGATAGAAGTTTAAGTCGCGGGGTGTGTGCTATGAACACCTATGATAAACCCTGGTACGCATATATAGTGAATTATCTTGCAGTTGACATAGATTAGAACTCTTTAAAGGATACCACATAAAGAAATTTCTGAGAGAAATCCGGAGATATCACTGGGACGAACCCTACCTTTACAAACATTGTTTTAACGGCATATACAGACAATGCGTTGCTGAAAGCGAACCGCGTATATTTTGTATCATTGTCATGGATCTGATTACGTTGGGCATTTCACCAGTTTTAAGATAGTGTCAAAAATTCTACAAGCAGGCTTTTGGTGGCCAACCATTGTTCGAGATGCTCAAGCCTACATAGCAAAGTGCGATCCCTGTAAAAAGAGAGGAAAAATCAGCAAGAGACACGAAATGGAACAGAATTTCTTACTTGAAGTTGAAGTGTTTGATTGTTGGGGCATCGACATTATGGGCCATTTTTCCTCTTCGCACAAAAACAAATACATATTAGTCGTTGTAGACTACGTATCCGAATGGGTTGAAGCATTAGTCACTCCGAAAAATGACGTTGTTGTAGTCGTCAAATTTTTCAAAAATATAATCTTTCCCCGATTTGGAGTTCCACAAATCAGAATAAGCGACGGAGGTACCCACTTTATTAACAGAGTGTTCGAAAAACTACACAAGAAACATGGAGTTCATCATCGTGTAGCAACACCCTATCATCCTCAGACTAACGGACAAGTATAAGTGTCCAACTGTCAAGTCAGAGAAATCTTAGAAAAGATGGTAGGATCAACCCGCAGAGTCTGGTCTTTAAAATTGGATGACGCACTTTGGGCTTACTGAACCGCGTTTAAAGCACCGTCAGGAACCACCCCGTTCCACTTACTGTAGGGAAAAGCATGTTACCTCCCAGTTGAGCTAGCGCACAAAGCAGAATGGGCCATCAAAGTAACAAATTTTGATGCCAAACCCGCTACAGAAAGGAGATTAATCCAATTAAAAGAACTGGAAGAGATCAAGTATCACGCCTACGATAACTAGAAATTGTACAAGGAGATAACTAAAGCCTATCATGACCAAAAGAAATTGTTTCTAGGCATTTCGCATTTAATGACCAAGTACTCTTGTACAACTCTCGGTTACCTCTGTTTCTCGGGAAATTGCGTTCTTGTTGATCAGGACCCTTCACCAAGAGAGAAGTTACACCTTATGGAGAAATTGTTCTGATTAACCCAAAAGGGGAGGACTTCACAGTGAAAGACCAAAGAGTAATGCATTACTGGGCTAGAGCTGAAATTCCGCATTCTCAGACAACACGTCTAGAGATGCCAAATCCCGATTGACAAGTCCAGTATCATGTTAAGCTTACGACCTTAAACAAGCGCTGAGTGGGAAACGACCCATTTCTAAATATCTAAATTTAAAATTTTAATTGTTGAAAGCTTTTTAGGAAATTTAGTTATAATATAATAAATTATAATAGTAAAAATATAAAATAAATATAAAACATATCATAAATATATAGTTATGCACGAAAATGAAATAATGGGAGCGACCATCGATCTACGTCCCTAAGGGAGCATCGATCAAAGGTGAAGCGTCGAGTCTGTATAAGCTCGACGGAACCCTTTTTCATAAACACTTTCCATAACAGCCAAACCCTTTCAAATTTTAAGAGCCAATTTCTCTCTCAATCTTTGGCCTGTTTTGCTCGTTTTTTAGACTAACTCACTCAATTTTACCTCTTCTATCTGTTTAGATCACTAAATCAACCGATCTTCAAGGTATGTTCTCTAAACTCTTAGTTTAGGAAGCTTCTAGGGCTTGAGAGAAAAATCAAAATTTTTTGGCTGCTATTGGAATTTAGAATGGTTTAGGGTGATGGATTACTAGAATAGGAGTTATCAATCGATTGCAGTTGTTGTTTGCACGATTTTTGGTTAAATTTGAGAGATCCAAATCTCATGATAATCGCAACAGACTATCGATCGACGGTCGTAACGACTTGAGCATTATTACTGATTCTCATTTATTTTGTGGTTGCAGATGAGCGAGAGAAGAACCAAGGTGCGCTTCGATGTTGGTGGCTCCAGTTTCGCACCATCATGACCTCCATGCCGTGCACCTTGGCCTAAGAAGGAGAGGGAATCGATTGACACGTTCGAGCATTACCATGACCCTAAGGCACTTGTAGCCTCAAGGGGATGCACCCACAGAGCCGTGTCCCAGGAATGGGACGACTACGAGAGCCTCTACTACAACACATGGCAATGACACCAAATTTGATGTAAATTTTAGTATGTACTCTCAAATTAACCCTATGAGCTATTTTTTACTCTCTCAAATAAGAGGTCCAGTGTCATACTTAGGGATCGTATCCACAAAGACTCTAAGATCACACAATAGATTTATTGCTTCGAAATAAAGCTAGATGAAAGTAATGATTTATGAATAGTGAATTAAAGATTTTTTTTCTTTTAAAAGATTGGTTTAGTTTGTGAAGATTATTAGAAAGGATTAGACTTAGGAGAACTCTCAGGTAGACTAGGTAATGCAAACTAACAGAATGTTAAGGGTTTTAGTGAAGTGTTGTTCTAAACTCAAACTCTAGGGTTTAGATAAGTCACTCTCGTGATTCTTAACGGAGTGCCAATCGACGGCCATTGTGTGGTATCGAGCGACGCTACTTCTAAACATATGTTATTTGTGTGTTTGATGTGTTCTCTAACCCTCTAGTTCAACTCTCGTGTTACTAGAGTTTTAGACTATTTAAGATATGTTTCAGGGTATAACCAAGCTCTCGCTTGCGCTATAACATCCTATAATCAAACGTTGAAGTGATCAGGTTCAACATAGCAATAAGATCTACTTAAACAAAGAACTAATTAGAATAACTCTAACAATTTCATAGCATCAACAAGCCATTAACTACCCTCTAAGAACCTTAATCTAACAATAAACTACTCAGACATGATTGTGATAAACATGATGAATATATGAATGAATTGCATAGAAAATGTAATAATAAAACAAGGGAGTTCAAGATCTTAGTGTGATAATGGAATAAATCTCTCTCTCCAAAGGTAGCCGTCAAGGTTGCAAGTATCAAAAGGGTTGTAGAACAAGTGTGTCTTGCAAAACAACTAATAAACCTAATAAATATTCTAAAACACGGCCAGAGACTTGCCTTGCAAATAGTATAACTTCTGGGTAGAATCGTGATTTCTTCAAATCTTAATTAACTCGGCGGAAGTATTGACCGTCGATCGACACTCAGAGTAAGATGTCGATTGATGGTCTTAACGTTTTCTAGTTCTGACTTCGAGTTTTTGGCTGAGCATTTTTTCAATGATCAAGAATTATCTAAAAGCTCCAATTTCTTCCAATGAATACATGAACCTGAAAAGACTCTAAAATCGTACTAATTGCATATAAAAGACTCTAAAACCGTATACAAATCATGGGTAAAATCAAGTAAAAAACCATGACATATCAATTTCACAGTAAACTCTCCTAACAAGAGTACAACTCGCTTCCTAGGCATGAGTCCACTAGTCAACTCTCCTAGTAAAAGTACAACTCGCCTTTTTCTAGGCACGAGTTTACAAAAAAAATCCCCTAGATCATAAGGCGCTGAGTCCATTGTCTTATAAACTCTTTTCGTGGAATTCACAAAGATCAATTTCATCTCTCTCAATGAAAGAGTTGGAGATAGGCTTTGCCCCTCAACAAGGCCTATTAGATAATGAACTCAGCCCGTTTAAAAGAAGGTCACTAGGAAACCCTAAACTTCATCTTTCGATAAATAATGAGGCATCCTCTCCTTGTTTTTGATCTATCAAGGACTTGTGGAGAGTACCACCACATTTTCTAGAGAGAGGATGATTCTAAAGAGAACCACCTAGACAAATGTCTTCATATTGGCACTTGTGTCCCTTTGTTGTGAACTATGGTTGGCATGATCCCTATTCAAAGGGTACGTAGGCAGCCCTTCACTGGGCTCCGATATAATCTATAAACCCTCTTTACTCTCATCATTCCAGTTTAAGCTCAGCAAGAAGACTTCTCTTAATTCACCATTGAAATATGTCTACTTTCAGTACATCACCGAATTTGGTTCAAACAGAGAGAGACTGCCTTATATTCAGAAGTGTAAGCACTACGATGGGCGATGGAAAGTATACTACATCATTCTTCATGTCAGAGCTTTAAGAAATATTGTAAGGATTTGATCGTGATGATAAAAGAGCATCATCATTGGCCAAGATTTGCAACATAACTAGAAAAGATAAAGACTTTGATGATATACTTCTCCTAATTCCCCATCGAAATATGTCTACTTTCAGTACATCACCGAATTTGGTTCAAACAGCGAGAGACTGCCTTCTATTCAGAAGTGAAAGCACTATGATGGGCGATGGAAAGTATACTACAGCATTCGACATGTCAGAGCTTTAGGAAAGATTGTAAGGATATTTGTGATGATAAAGAAGCCTCATCATTGGCCTAGATTTGCAACAGAACTGGAAAAGATAAAGACTCTGATGATATACTTCCCGAACGTCAAGATCTCTCATATCCCATGAGCACAAAATAGAATGTCAGACTCTTTAGCTAGGACTGCGAGGTTTCTCCATAGATAGCTTTGTTTTATTGGTTGTTCTATTACGGTCTAATTACCTAAACCACCTCAAGTTTGAGTAATATAATAACCATTGGTTGTAAAAAAAGACTAGTCACTCATAAATAAAGAATTAGAACTCTATTATAAGGCTGCCTCTCTACTTTTCAAGTTACCGGAATAACACCAACTTTGAAAAGCAATGTTTTGTCTATTATATTGTTCAGAAAAACATAGTGGTCATCCTTAAATATAATTTTATATATATATATATATTTATATAAGTAAACACAAGAACTCAATTGTTTTATATCTTTTCACCTCCTCAGCTAATATATGAGCTGTCACACCAAGAAAGGGAAAAGTTATACTAACAAATAAATTAGCTTTTTGAGATATACTAACAAATAAATATTAAGCTTATGTAACTATATAATCAAACTTAAATTTAAATTAAATTGTCAACATCCGATAGATTATGGAATGTCAATCCAGTTCTGATAATATTTCTTTTTCTGATAATATTTCTTAGATACATAAAATGGAAAATAAAAATAAAATAGATATAATTATTCATTAAAGATAATTATGACTTTAACCGCTCTAAATTTAAATGTAAGTATTTGAGTCAAAAAAATTAGTTCGCAAAATAATAGTATAGATAGATAGATCCTCAAGATGGTTCTAGAAAGTGTTTCAACATCATTGCATGGAAAATAGCGATGCAGCGCGCATAAGCTAGAGGTTTGAAAATGTTAGAGCACCATTATCCCAAGTCTCTTAGAGAGTTTTTAGGTGCTTTTTTAATGTAGGGCCCACCACCAAAACAAAAAAGGTTTCTTATTGTTGCCAAATAAGAACCTGTTGCTTGCACTGTTTGCGGGTCCCACTGACACGTGGCGGCCCGCTATTGGTTTGTTTATTTTTTTTTATTTTTTTTTTAAGAAAAACAGAAAGAAAAAAACAAATTTTTTTTTTTTAAAATAAGAATCCCACAAGAGGGGTTGTGGGATAAAGATGCCCTTATGGGCCTATGGCAATATGACTATTACATCAAGGAAGGCAATATATATATTTAGTGTTCTTGGATCAGTTTTGTTACGTACGGTTTGGACGTTTAATGTTGGGCGCATTCTCGATTTGGATACTATTTGCATTGTGGAATTGCTGACATTAACTCATGAATTACCGAAAAATCAGGTTTAAATGAGTTTCATAACGTCCACAAAGAATATAATAGGCTTCATCTCCGATGGAACGCAACTTTTATGAGATTTATCTTCCGGCATTTAATTCTCTAATAATTAGTTGTGTGCAACCCGTGCCACCACTAAGAGCATACATAAGCGATTTAAAAAAATATGCCTTCATTCATAGAAAAAACGTTTTAACAATATCATTATCACATAGAAAAAAACAACAAACTAAACAATTAAACATATTTTTTCTTATTATCTTCTCTACAAACTCATTGAATAGACTTTTAAACAATTTGTGTAGGAATTGTTTCGCTAAAAATAGCCAAATCACTTATTTATTTGAGAGTGAACTGAACAAAGATAATATTTTAAATGTTTCAGCTTTGAAAAGCTCCTCTAAGAAACTGAAAATATTTTAAAAAGATTCTAAATAATAAAGTAATTAGAAAGGAGAACCTTAAGATTTGTAAGAGAATGTGAGATGAAAATATTTTGTCAATATGAAATCAAAGTAAGTAGAAGAAGACAGTAAACGATAATATTAACTTCTTTTACTGCCCTAATTTGCTGTAAGATAAAACAAAATAGCTTTTAGATATCTTGTTACGTTAGTAGTAAAATAATAATGGACTGCTTAACTTATTCTTTAATATATTTTACTTTTTAATAATCTTAAATTTAAATCCAGATATATATATATATATATATATAATTAGTTAAGATTCGTAATTATTCAAATACAAAAAGATGTACTAAGCCAAAAATTCTTTTTGTTTCAAGTAACCACGACTCTGTGTGTAATGTTAGAATTTTTGAAGATTAGATATTGCCACAAACCAGAATTTTAATAAAAGAGTATGTGACACGCAATAACAGATTTTCTATTTTATTATATTAAATTTTTAACTTTTTTTTCTTTTTCCTTTTTGATCAAAGAAGATAAGAACAACCATATATAATAATTCGCAAGTTTATTCAAAAATTAATTCTAAACATTATTTAACTTGTATTTATATTTTATTAATTGTTGATAATGATGTAACGAGATTAAGGTCATGTTTATCTCTGATCTCTTAAAGTGAAATTTTTAATTTAATTTAATTTTTTTTCTTTTTTTTTTTAAAAAAAAATTTGGTTAAAAGACAACTCCTAAATTTCTTATTTAAGAGACGGTTATTAGGTTTTTTAATGAAAAATTAAGAAACTTATCTTAAAAAGTTAAGAATCTCTGATAAAAACCTCCCAATAAACATGCTCTAAAAGCACTATATATATCTATCTCATCTTGTAATTTTCTTTTTTTAACAAACGCAAACCCTAAATAGTTTCTGCCATTAAATTCGTTATTAACTTGTTGTGTGTGCTAACGAGAATTGGATTAACTTTTTTCAGATGGTGATGCAAATCTTTGTCAAGTCTCTTACAGGCAAGATCATAACCCTTGAGGTGGAAAGCTCAAACACCATTGACAACGTCAAGGCGATGATACAAGATAAGGAAGGAGTCCCTACCGACCAGCAGAGGCTTATCTTTGTCGGAATTCAGATGGAGGATCACCGTACCTTGGCTGATTACAATATCCAAGAAGATTCAACTCTACACTTGGTTCTTAGGTTGAGAGGAAGAGGATTTATGCAAATCTATGCAAAGACTCTTAAAGGCAACACCATAAGTCTTCACGTCCGAAGATCAGACACCATTGGCGACGTTAAGGCAAGCATACAATTTAAGGAAGGAATCCCTAGCGACAAGCAGATGCTTGTCTTTGCCGGAAAAGAGCTGGAGGATCACCGTACCTTGGCTGATTACAATATCCAAAAAGATATAACTCTACACTTGGTTTTTAGGTTGGGAGGATTTATGCAAATCTTTGTTAAGTTCCTTACAGGCGAGACCATAACCCTTGTTGTCCAAAGCTCAAGCACCATTGAACACGTCAAGACAATGATAAAACATAAGGAAAGATTTGCTACCGACCAGCAGATGCTTTTCTTTGCCGGATGTCAGATGGAAGGTGACTGTACTTTGGATGATTACAATATCCAAGAAGACTCAACTCTCCACTGTGTTCTCAGGTTGAGTGAAAGTATGCGTATCTTCATAAGAACTCATAGGCGCAAGACCATAGCCCTTGATGAGGTCAAAAGCTTAGACACAGTTGGCAACGTCAAGGCCAGGATCCAAGATAAAGAGGGAATCCCTACGCAGCAGCAGATGTTGGTTTTTGACGGTCAACAGCTCGAAGATGACCGTAGACTGGCGGATTACAACGTCTGGAAGGAGTCATTCTTTTACGTCCATTATTTACGAGTTGGAATGCAAATATTTGTGAAAATACTCACTGGTAAAACCATTACCTTAGAAGTTGAGAGCTTCGACATTGTTGAGAAGGTAAAGACGAAGATTCAAGACAAGGTAGGGATCGCACCAAACCTACAGAGAATCACGTTTGCTGGTATACGACTCCAGGATGATCGCACGCTTGCATATTATAACATACGAAAGGAGTCCACACTTCACCTTCTTTAAATCGACATAAAATAGACTTTATCTATTCGTTTTTCTTTTTGTTTTTCTTTTCTTGTTTCTTGGTTTTATATTAAACGTTTTTCTTATGGACATGAAACTTGATCGGATATTTGAACTTTGATATATCTTTTACTGATCTGATGATCACCTATTCAAGAGTGATTAAAACACAAAGTAGAAAGACCCAGATATCCCCTTGGTAGGGGAATCATCGTTAGGATATAAGGAACCTACAACTCCAGCGACAAGGGCCATTGAATCGCCAAGCACGGTAGAAATGATGAACTGCACGACCATTCCTGGACCTTGCCTTCTATGCCTTTACCGTTTTGTTCATTGTACATGTTACGCCAATTCTCCACCTACATCTCCCTCACACACACTACCTGGAGATTATACTTTTTGCAAGATGACCTCTATTTATTTATTTATTTATTTATTTATTTATTTATTTATTTATTTATTTATTTATTTATTTATTTATTTATTTATTTATTTATTTATTTATTTATTTATTTATTTATTTATTTATTTATTTATTTATTTATTTATTTATTTATTTATTTATTTATTTATTTATTTATTTATTTATTTATTTATTTATTTATTTATTTATTTATTTATTTATTTATTTATTTATTTATTTATTTATTTATTTATTTATTTATTTATTTATTTATTTATTTATTTATTTATTTATTTATTTATTTATTTATTTATTTATTCATTCATTCATTCATTCATTCATTCATTCATTCATTTATTTATTTATTTATTTATTTATTTCTTTATTTATTCATTTATTTATTTATTTATTTATTTATTTATTCATTCATTCTTTCATTTATTTATTTATTTATTTATTTATTTATTTATTTATTTATTTATTTATTTATTTATTTATTTATTTATTTATTTATTTATTTATTCATTCATTTATTTATTTAAAAACCAAAATTTTATGATTAATTAAGCTATAAACCATGGTCTTAATCAAGGACGTTAGCTCTTCAGTCCATATTTTCTATACTATTATATACGTATTAGCCCTGTTAGAAAATACGTTAGTCGGGCGGCTGGTCCGGATCTAGCGATTAATTGAAAAAACGGCAGAGGGATGGGGACGCAGGGTTTACACGAGACATAATTTATATATATATATATATATATATATATTAATATTTTATATAGTTACGTTTAATATTTATTCATAAGAAACATAACAAGCGAAATGTCGTAGCTCAGTGGTATGTTTCGGTAACAATTATCTCTAGCTCTGGGTCCAACATGCGGATTATGTTGTTTTGATGGATTTTTTATGATTTTCTTGTAGAAGGGCAAACATTTGATTTCTTTATCATCTTCTTCCACAACCTAATTTTTTTTACAGAGTTAATGGAGCGGCTATTTTCACTGTTCTTGAACATAAATCACTATTTTTTATAGATTTTTGTCGATCAACTTATTTTCTATCCAACTACAATCACAATATGTTAGATCTATAGTGTTCTTAGGGCTAGATTTTGGAAAGCATAAATGTTCTTTTGAAAAATTTAAAATTGACATAGGTGTGTTTATTTCTGTGTATAGTTAACACTATTTAAGTATAATTTGATTTTATAACATGGTTAGTTAGTTAATTTAGTCAATTTAGTTTAGGGTTTAGGGTTTAGGGTCTGGGCCGACTTACTAGTAAGTCGTCTGGTGAATATTTACGGTAGACGACTTACTAGTAAGTCGTCTGATGCACGTGCAAACCAGACCGAATCTTTAGTTTTACCATTTTACCAATGTGCTTTTAAACATAACCGGATTTTTTACCGGGCATATATAAGATTTTTTTTTGTTTACTGTTTCGCGAAATTTAGAAACTGTAACGTCATTTCTCTCAAAGAGGCGATTTCGAAGGCGATTTCCGACGATTCTCTATAATCCATCATTCTCACAACCGTTTCTCACCGCCGTTATCACTGTCATTCTCACCACCTTTCTCACCTCCGCTTCCTCTATTTCAAACCCTAGTGCCGTTTGTCTGTAAACCCTAGCGCCGTTTGTCTGTAAACCCTAGCGGCGTTTGTCTGTAAACCCTAGCGGCGTTTGTCTGTAAACCCTAGCGGCGTTTGTCTGTAAACCCTAGCGGCGTTTCTGTCAGAGGCGTGTCTGTAAACCCTAGCGAGGTAAGTTAAAACGTTGTCTCTTAAGTTCACCATTCTCACCACCGTTCTCACCGCATTTCTTTTTGGCTGTCTATTTTGGCAGATTTATAACCGCTGTGTCGAAGGCGACTATGGCTTCTCCGAATTTTCAGGTATGCTCTAAAAATGTCTACTGGAAGTCTTGGAAGACTTATAATTAAGTCGTCTAGAAAGTCTTCCAGACGACTTAATTACAAGTCTTCAGCTTGAAGACTTTCCAGACGACTTAATTATAAGTCGTCTGGAAAGTCTTCCAGACTTATAATTAAAATGTTATACTGGATGGTTGTGTGTTTGAGATGGTTGACTTTCATTGTTTTGCAGACAAAAAAATGGATATTCCAAAACTCCCCCGAAAGGTTACATACATTAGGGGAAGAGCCCCCCGCAATGAAAGCTATTTCGTATCACACGGATTGTTCGAAGTTGCATGCTGCTTTAAAGAAAGCTCTTCATCGTGACGAATATGAAGAGCTAAAGGAGTCAAAGTTGGGAGTTTTCATCAAGTTTAAAGAGCTCGAATTTGCTTGGGCTTCAAGGCTGGTGCACTACATGCTCGGGTTCCAGCTGGACATAAAGAAGAAGTATGAGCTGTGGAGTCTAGTTGGTCCAGAACCTGTGAGGTTTCAACTGTTAGAGTTTGAAAACATCACTGGTCTAAACTGCGAGTACATAAAGGACCTTGAGAGACCGAAGTGTGCTGTTACAAAGGAGATGGCTTCTTTCTGGGGGGATGTTGGGAGTTCATGTCGAAGCTGGGCCATCTACTGAGCAGATAATAGCAGCATTTGAGAGATGCGAAGGGTGGTCTCGGGAGGATCGCAAGCGGCTCGGGTACCTTGCCATCTTCACTGGATACATTGAAGGGAGAAAGTATTCAACCGCCACAAGGGTTAGTCTGGCAAGGCTAGTGATGGATTTAGAACGTTTTGAGAATTATCCATGGGGGAGAGTCGCGTTCAAGGTGCTGATGGACTCTTTGAAGGGCAAAGATATTTCGGGATGTTACACTGTTGATGGGTTGATACAAGCTCTCCAGGTCTGGGTGTACACAGCTCTGCCGGAATTGGGTGCTAATTATGGTAATCCCATACCAAACAGACCGTCTCCACCGATACTGGCTTACATGGGTGGCAAAGGACGCAGATGCTTTAAAGATGCTATCTGCAGACAGGTATTTACTTCAATCTTTTACTCCAAAATTTAAGTCGTCTGGAAAGTCGACTGATGCAAGACTTACCAGACGACTTAATTAAGTCGTCTGGTAAGTCTTCTAGTAGGAAGACTTTCCAGACGACTTAATTATAAGTTAATCCGTCAAATATCTAAGTTCATATCTTATATTTACTGCAGACTACGGTGGTGAACTTTGTTGAGAAGGACTATGGTGAAATGTTTCCAAAATGGGACTCTGATGCTGAGGACCTTCCCGCGGAGAACATAATTAAAGTTATGTTTAATCAGAGACCGTGGAAGTGGACCATGGATTGCTGGGAAGTCACCGGTATCTGGGTCAATACAAAGCCGGTGGTTGTGAGTCCATTGAAGAAAGCCATAGTTTTGGTAGAAGAAGAGAGTCCAAGACCTCTGAAGAAAGCTCGTAAAGAGGCTAAAAAAGGGGCACTTGCAGAGGCTAAAAAAAGTGCCCCTGCAGCAGAGGCTTGTGAAGGAGCACCTGCAGAGGAGAGTGCAGGGAAGTTTGCAAAGGCTAGTGAAGAGGTTCGCACAGAGGCTCGTCCAGAGGTTACTTCTCCACTGCTTGGGATGACCAAAGAGGACCTTGAAAGAAATTTCATGGACATATTTGATGCCATGAGGGAATGGTTTGGGACGTGCCTTAAGGAGATCAAGCATTTGTCGGAAAGGGTGGAAGCAGTGGAGAAGAAGGTTGGTATCACCAAACAAGGGAAAGGGACATCCTCTCAATCCACTACCTCTCAACCTAAAGGTACATCCTCTCAACCCACTACCTCTCTACCTAAAGAAACCTCTCCCGGGGTTAGTGAAAGTGTTAATGGGAGAAGGATAAAACACCACTCGGTGAAAGTGGTAATGGGGAGAAGGATAAAACACCACTCGGTGAAAGTGGTAATGGGGGGATAAAACACTTCTTGAGGAGAGTGTTAAAGGGGAGAAAGATAAAACACTTCTTGATGAGAGTGTTAACGAGGAGTCCGCATCTGAGAGCCTTGTTCTATTGGCCAAAAAAAACAAGTTTCACTCCAGCAGAGAAACAGCAGCAGGTTGCTAGATATGAGGACAAGAGGGAAACTGCTTTGGCAATGGTCCGTCAAAAGACTGAGCGAAACAGGAAAGTTACTGCCTCACAGAGATCTCCTTATACTGCAAACAAGAAAAAGCCTTCTAGAGGCTACAATCCCTTTGCACCACTTGACAGGAAGAAGTTGAAGGAGCTCGCCGATTGGTTGAAAACTGATCCGTAAGTGATTGTTTTTCGCATAATAGCTTTAGTCTATAAAAACTAATTGCTTTTCAACATTTCGTGTTTGCAGTCATTATAAAACACCTCTAGACAAGAAACCACGTACAAGTCCGACTTGGTGGTATCACGTCCTTCGGATCCCCCTAGCTTGGCTGGAGGATTGTGTAAGTCGTCTGACAAAACTGATTACTAGATGACTTACTAAGTCGTCTGGTAACTCTTCTACAAAGACGACTTACCAGAAGATTTACTAGACGACTTATGGTAAGTCGTCTAGTAAGTCGTCTGGTAAGACGACTTACGTTGACGACTTACCAGACGACTTATAGTAAGTCGTCTCATATCTTCTGACTTGTATTATTTTATATGCAGCATATAGATGCTTGGATCGATCTTTTGAGGAAGAGGCACCAGGAGACGCCACACCTTTTCAGGAGCGAGAGAATATGCTTCCTTGATCATCTCTTTTCTCAACAATGGAGATTCAACTACCAGGATTTTAAGGATTCGAAGCCCGATGCCTATGGTTTAGGAAGAAGACTCCCTGGTGGGGCGTGGGCTTATTATGCAGGCCAATTACCATCATTTTGCCAGATGGACAAGGTTTGGGGGACGGATGTTAATGATATTTATTTGCCAGTGAACCAGAACGACACTCATTGGATTGCGCTGTGGATATCGATCCCTAAGAGACACATAGTCGTCTGGGACAGCATTCGTTCACATATCTCCGATGCAAAACTGGAGCTGATAATGGAACCTTTTCTCCAGATGCTCCCTTATCTGTTTTATGAGTGCGCTACCATTGATCAACGTGACCAGTTAATATTGGAGCCATTCACGTATGAGAGACCAACCGATATCCCTCAGGCCAGAGCTGGTGATTGTGGCGTGTACTCTCTGAGGTACATTGAATGTCATGCTCTTGGGATGCCATTTAACCAAAAATACTTTGCTAAGTCCAACGCGAAGATTATGAGGGATAAGATGGTGATCGATATATTTAAAGAGCTTCCTGACCAGCATGAGAAAGAAAACGATGACATTGCAAAAAACCTTGGTACATATGATGTATGATAGATTAGCATTTGTGTGTACTTGAACTTGTAATTTATGATAGATTATGATTTGTACTAGGATTTGTACTTGAACTTGATTTGTATTTTTAATGTAATTAGACGACTTAACATTACATTGTACGACCTAACATTACATTGGACGATTTAACATTACACTGGATGACCTAACATTACATTGGACGACTTAACATTACATAGACTAAACACAAATTCTTAATACATGACAATTAGACGACTTAACATTACATTGGACGACCTAAAAGAATATTGGACGACCTAACTCTGGACGTCTTACTTTAAGGTATTTTGCACGACTCACTTGAAGGTCTTCTGGAGGACTAACCTTCTGGACGACTTACTTGACGGTCTTCTGAAGGAATAAACTCTGGACGACTTACTTGAAGGTCTTCTGGACGACCTTCAAGTTAGTCGTCTAGTGGTTCCTTACATTGTGGTTTTGTATGACCAGTTTCCTTGCAATTTGAGCATCTATAAACTCTGTGTTGTTTCCTGGGTTTGCGTCCTCTCATCCTGGATAGCTCCAACCAGGATTGCCATCTTGATTTCTTCTGTCTTCCCGGACCACGTTTTACCTTCGGAGGCAAGCATGTGCGTTCCTCAACTTGTTGTCCAACACAAGGATATATATTTTCTGAGTATCCTGCAAACAAATAATCCTTTGAGTACACTGGACTTACAAGTGTGGAGATATGCAAACCAGCATGTATTCCAGCAGCTATAGCATGAGAGCAAGGTATTTTCTCCACTGCATAAACACCACAATCACACTTTCCATGTTCCAAATCAACCACACAGTCCATTTTGCCACCTTTCACAAAGAATCGCCATCCATCAATTGGTTGAACCCTCATCGTATCCGCTATCTCCGATCGAACATCAAGCAAGTATTCAACAACACGACTATGGTGACTTGGGAGACTCAAAGCATCATCTCTCCTTTTCCAAAACCACTTTCCTAGCTTCTTCCTTATGTACTCCAATAGGAACTGAATAGGAAATCCTCTAGCTCGCTTCAGTGCGGAATTAATAGATTCTGCGACGTTGCTTGTTTTTATGTTGTACCTGTCCCCCTGAGAATAAACCCTTGACCATAGGGTGACATTGGCATCCTCCAAATACGTTGCAAGATCCGGGTTTGCACTCCGTATCTCAGCCATGTACCGGTCAAAATCTGAAACCGTATGGGTATAAGCAGCACCTTTCACCAAGTACAAGAGATGTTTTCTTTTATACTTTTTGACAATGTTATCTTGAAGGTGATAATAACATATTCCTCGGGTTGCCTAGGGAAACACCTTGTCACACACACTTTTAATGGCTGCATGCCGGTCGGAGACTATCACGAGAGGCTGCTCATCAGATAAACAACTAGCCAATTTTGTGAAAAACAATTCCCAAGAAGGGTCATCTTCAACATCTACGATCCCAAAAGCCAATGGAAATATCGGAAAACTTCCTTCTTGGGCGGTTGCAACTAACATAGTACCTTCATACTTCCCATGTAGGTGAGTCCCATCCACCACAATGACCCTTCTTTGATACTTAAAACCTCTAATAGAAGCTCCAAAAGAGAGAAATAGATACTTAAATCTATTTTTTCATCAAGTTCTATAGATGTGATAGAACCGGGATTTGCTAAGGAGATTTACTCGAGATATGATGGCAGACGCGAATACCCATCTTCTGCTGATCCTCTCACCAATATTTGTGCATATACCAGTGCTCTGTATGAAGTGGTGTAATCAAGCGTCATGCCAAACATGTTCTTCATTGCATCAGTGATATGTTGTGGATTCAACCCATCAATGATTCTAACACGATCAATGAAAAACCTACCAACATACTTCGGAGTACAGTGTCTCCGCTGAGCGATTCGGCCTCCCACTGAGCATGTATGTGTTTCCACATACTTTGTTACCCAAAACGTGTTTGTTCCATGTTTCACACTCGCTCTCATCTTCCATCCACAACCACTAACCCGACAGGTTGCCACAAAGAGAGTTTTCGTTGACTTATATATTCTGAAGGAGAACTTACGCTTAACTGCTGTCAACCGCAGCTCTGAAAGCAGTGCATCCTTACTAACAAAACTCTGGTTGACGTAGATATTGTTACCATTCGATCTTTCTCTTTCAATAGCATAAGTCTTTTTGAATTCTTCAAAACATATATCATCATCTTCTTCCAAATCCTCATCTTTAACCTTTCCATAAACATTGTAATCCTCACCATTCTCGTCCGCTTCAGCAACAATAGAGATATCAACATCCTTCTCCCCATCATCCTCCTCCCCATCATCCTCTTCCCCATTATGATTTTCATCTTCAACCAAATCATCACCATCTTCAAAAAACTCATCAGCTTCATCATCTTCATCCTCTTCTTCCTTGTCCTCTGAAACCGTTTACACCTTGCTATGGCTTGATACACAAAGCCGTACTCCATGCGTTTTGGTTATCTCGAGCAAGTTTCAAACTTGTCTATCACTTGTAGCATGAATAGGAGGAGTGTCTGGAGCCTGCATCATTTCAGCTTGTAACAAGTAGGTTATCTCCACAGATTTTGTGCTCATGTCCAGGTTATAATCTTCTTGAACCATTGCAACAAGTTCAGCATGTGTCGAACCTTCACTCAACAAAAATAGTCTCGCTCCTCTAAAATTATCAACCACAAAATCCCAATTAGAGTCTTTCAAAAACCATTCTCCATACACTGCATGCAACTGACGCAACATCTGCAAAAATTCAAAATAAAACACATTATTAAACATAGAGAAAATGAAAGTTTACTAAACATTGATGCAGACGACTGACGGTTTAGTCGTCCGGAAGACATAAACGACTTAAGGGTAAGTCGTCCAAGCAGGTCATTTTTGCAATTGAATTTAAAAAGAGACGACTTACTTATAAGTCGTCCGGATTTGTTTGTTAAGAAAAAAATTCTAGACGACTTACAAGTAAGTCGTCCACGATAAACAGGTTAGTTTTGCATTTGACCGAATTGTGTCAGATATTTGACTTTTCCTGGACGACTTACCAGTAAGTCGTCTCTGGGAAATCAAAAATTTCAATATTTTATTAAAGCTAGACGACTTACCTATAAGTCTTCTCAGGTTATTTTGCAATTCGAAAATAAAACTTAAATATTTAACTTTTCCCAGACGACTTAATTTAAAGTCGTCTAGGTAGAGGACTTACTTGAAAGTCGTTCGAGAGAAGCAAGGTTTGACCAGAATCTCGGAAAAAAATCTGGACGACTTCGGTTATCCTGGACGACTTTCAGGAAGGTCCTCTACCTAGACGACTTCCAAGTAAGTCGTCTGGGAAAAGTTAAATATTTAAGTTTTATTTTCCAATTGCAAAAGTAACCTGAGACGACTTACAGGTAAGTCGTCTAGCTTTAATAAAATATTTGAATTTTTGATTTCTCAGAGACGACTTACTAGTAAGTCGTCTAGGAAAAGTCAAAGATCTGACACAATTCGGTCAAATGCAAAACTAACCCCTTTATCCTACACGACTTACAAGTAAGTCGTTTAGAACTTTTTTCTTAACAAACAAATTTGGACGATTTATAAGTAAGTCGTCCGTTTGCTTAGAAGACTTACCCGTAAGTCTTCTTCAGCCAGACGACTTACGGGTAAGTCTTCTACGCGAACAAATCTGAAAAAAAATCAATTTCATACCTTTAACTAGTGAGATGACTTTCTAAGAACACATAGTCTTCTCCAACCACCCAGAACCTCAAACGAAAGTAACCCACGAAGAATAGTATGCTTGAATGGTTCTACCAAGCATAAAAATTTTAGAATCAAAAGCTTGAGTTTTTTGGATGAATATGGAGACAAAGTTAAAGAGATGTTGTTTTTTGTTCATAACAATTAGTGTCAATCAATTTTAGGTAGTGTCAATCAATTTTAGGTGCATTAAGAGCTTCAAATTGGTTGTTCATGGTGGTTGTGGTATTGATAGCAATAGCAATCTTGTAAATATTTGAAGATGATGAGGTTGAGAGAGTAAAAATGTCATTTTCAGAAGAAAAAAAACAAGAAAAAAATCAGTGGCATTTTCGTAAATAATGTGAACATATGGGGTGAATTGGACAAAAGAAATGACAAAAAATGGAGAGATTAGTTTTGTGTTTGACTTTGAGTTTTGAGTCAAATTTGCAAATAACCCTATTTTAGATCTATCTATAGGTGATTTTTCACATTTTAACTCACACGTTTTGAAAATTGTTACTACCATTAATGAGAATAACTAATTAGTTAATCTATACTATTATTTGAGAAACAATTTTGCTTATGTATCATGTTCTCCATAAATTTAGATAATTTTGCTTATATGTTATGTTTTTTTATAATTTTAGTTTATTTTACTTATGTGTCATGTTGTAAGTAGTTTTAACTGATTCATTAATTTATTAATTTCGATCTATACTATAATAATTAATCCAAACTTTGTAGTTAGAATAGAGTTATTTTTCTTAACTTTGCAACTTTGATGAATATAACACAATTCTAATTAAAATCAATACAAACAATTAACTAAAAACTATGCATGGGCCGGCAAATAGCGTAATATAGACGTAGCTGATTTTTTATCTTATATTATAGTTTAATAATAGCATAGCTAATATGTAAGTGTTGTTTATCGTAATATATGCTATATTATAATAATATGTAAGTGTTAATACATATAACTATCTATAATGTGGATTGTATGTTAGGATATATATTTTATCATAATAATAACCGACTTAACTATGTGGGTGGGTGTAGTCGGGTCGTGAAGGCGGCTTGAAAAGTTCCTAAAGGACCGGGTTAGAAATTTTGCACTTTGATTACCCATCTGTGTAGTAAGACCACAAGGGTATTTAAGTCCCCTGTGCAACCATATATGTTTGTCAACGGTGAATATGTTCTCGGAAATTAGTCAATTGGGTCTCAACCGGCTAAATATCCTAAATCAACAAAAAAAGTAGCCAATTTTATGTTAGTGTATATATTGTCATCATAAATTTGATCAATATAGACGAAACTTACAAAAATTCTCAGAAAAAATTAATAACTTGCAAACAACGTTTCTTTTTATGAAAAAGAAGCTTGTTTTTCTTTTTCTTATTAAAGATATTGATTCAACTAAACATTACTACAAGATTAAAGTTAGAGTATTAAAAATTTAAAATACATAAAAAAATCAAAAATTATTTTAATTGAATTGGTAACCATACCACAGAGTATATAACAAATTGTCTGCCTATTAAGATGAATTTCTATAAAACCACCAAAATTACTATTTTGTCATATGTAAGTAATTTGATGCTGGTTCGAACTTATCATAATAATTTTTAAACTATAATGCATGTATTAATAAGTAACTACTCACTTCGTTTCAGTTTATTTGTCGTTGTAGAGAAAAAAAATTGTTTCAAAATAAGTGTCGTTTTATAATTTCAATGTAAAATTTATTAATTTTATATGTTATTCTATTTTTATTGGTTGAAATGTGATTAAGTGTATAGGTAATTGTGTTATTATATAGAAAATATGTAAAATTAAATGTTTTCTTAATATATGTGCACAAACCTAAAACGACAAGTAAACTGAAACGGAGGTAGTATAACATTATTATGTCCGCAAATGTGGAAAAATCACCTAGTATATAATTAACCATAAATTACAAACGATTTCATTAATTTCTAGTTATCATTATCTAAAAATAGTTTATATTGCGTTATCCAAAAAAATTCTTCTTACATCATAAATGTTTTAAAATAAAAAGAAAATAAATCCCTATATAACTTTTGTATAAAAATTATGTATGCATGACTGCTTTCAAATTTATTTTACACAATAAAGATAATTTTACTATAGTCATGTACAAAGAATTTGATAATTATTTTTTTTCTAAATATTTCAATACATGAGTATTTTCAAATTTTTGTGATAAAAGTATTTATTTTGTTATGAAAAAGCTTTATTATTCATAAAAAATCTTTTAACTTATTGTTAAATATTTTAAGCAAATGAACAGTAGTTTATTTTAATGGTTTTTGAATTGATAATATATCTAATTATAAATAGTTATAAAATTATTATGTATGTATTCACGGACAACACACATAGTTTATAATATTAGTGTAGATTCAAAACTTTTTTTAAAAATCTAAAATGATATATCAATTTTTTATTGAAATAATATAGTGTTTAAATTTTCAAAACATGTCATAAACAGATAACTATGTTTTGATCAGTGATTTTGAATTTTGAATATTTTTTAAGGAAATTAGAAGTAATTAAACTAGAGGAAATAAATATGTTAGAAAAAAGGAAAAGGAATAACATACATGAAAGTAAAATGGCTAGTAATACGTATATAGAAAATATCATAGTACGTGACTTCTTATAGTCTTTGAATAAATTGTAATATTATTATGGTTATAAGATCTAATTTCTCTCCAATTTATCAACCTACTCTAGGCTCTACTAAAGGAGACACAGTTTTACATCTTTAGGCTTTGTGACCATTCATCTCCGAATAGTCGAATACTTTTTAATGTACCATATTGCATAGCGCACATTATCTTCTTTTTTCGTTAATCAGGAGGTGTTTAGACGTTCTGCTCAAATAATCTTTTAAATCTGAGACCATTTCAAAACCAACCAGCGTTAATATCAAATCTGGCGTAATACATTTCTCTTATGCGAGTTAAATATGAGTAGCAGTAGTGTTGGAATCTACTTAGTTTCTGCTTTGCGTTTCATTTGTTTCAGTTGTTTCTGTTGTTTACCCGGTCAATGTTCAGTTAGAGTCTAATAGCCTAAGTTGGGTTAGTGGTCGTAGTTGTTTCCTATTTTCTCGTTGAAGTCCTTCTTTCTTTGTAAGCCATTATAAAAGGCACTTGGAGTTTATCAATATAATGTGAGATTTCAGTGCAACTCTGTTTTTCACATCTGGTATCAGAGCCAACTTTAATCTCAACGAGAGACAAGAAAAATGAGCGACGATAAAACACTCACGAAGATTCCTCACTTCGATGGACACTATGACCATTGGAGTGAATTGATGGAGAATCTCTTGAGAGCCAAGGGTTTGTGGAGTTTGGTAGCCGACGGTTACTCTGAGATGGCAGCAGGGGTTGAAGCAACTGCCGTACAACAAAGAGATCATGAGGATCTTAAGATGAAGGATCATCAGGTGAAGCATTTTCTGTTTCAAGCCATTGATCGCACGGTGTTTGAGCAGATTTTGGATCGGAGGACATCCAAAGTCATTTGGGATTCGATGAAAAGGAAGTTTGGGGGCAATGAAAGAGTGAAGCGTTCTCTTCTCAACGCACTGAGGAGAGAGTTTGAAGTTTTATCGATGAAGATGGATGAAACGATCGACGATTACTTTGGGAGAGTAATGATGGTTTCTAACAAGATGAGGAGCAACGGAGAAGAGATGCCAGATTCAAAGATTGTAGAAAAGATTCTTCGAACCTTGACTGACAAGTTTATTATGTGGTGGTGTCAATAGAAGAATCCAAAGACACAGGAGACATGTCCATTGATGAACTGCAAAGTTCTCTGTCTGTTCATGAGAAGAAATTCAAGAAGACACCCATTGAAGAAGAAATGCAGGCTCTTAATGTCAATACCCGAGGTAGGGGCAGTGGATCCTTCAGAGGCAGAGGATCCTCCAGAGGCAGAGGAAGAGGTCGTGTCTTCAACAAAGCAACCGTTGAATGTTACAAGTGTCACAACTTGGGACATTTTCAATATGAATGCCCAAAGTGGAACAATGAAGTACACTACGCAGAGATAGATGAGAAGGAAGAAGTCTTGTTAATGGCGTATGTGGAACTGAATGGAGCACAACGAAGTGATGCTTGGTTCGTGGATTCGGGATGCTCGAATCACATGTGTGGAGATAAGAGGATATTCTCGGAGCTAGACACAAATTTCACTCATCATGTGAAGCTTGGAAACAATCATAAGTTGAATGTTGCTGGAAAAGGCGTGGTGAAGTTTGTGCTCAAGGGAGTAAACTATGCTGTAAGTGATGTCTACTATGTTCCTGAGTTAAGAAACAATCTGCTGAGTGTGGGACAGCTACAAGAGAAAGGGTTGGATGTGTTATTCAAGGGAGGAGCACAAAAGACGTGCAGCATCTTTCACCCAACAAGAGGAAAGATAGCTGAATCCATCATGAGTACAAACAGGATGTATGAGTTGATTGCTGAGACATGTGGGAATGAAGAAGAAAAATGCTTACATATTGATGTCACAGACAAGACGGAACTATGGCATCATCGTTACGGTCACCTAAGCTATCAGGGTCTATTCACTCTGCATAACAAGGAGATGGTCGTGGGTTTGCCAGAGATTCAGCAAGTCAAAACCACATGTGAGGCTTGTGTGAAAGGAAAGCAACATCGAGTACCTTTCCCTAAGCAAGGTGCATGGAGAGAAACTGAAAAACTGCAACTCATTCACTCAGACTTGTGTGGTCCCATCACTCCCTCGTCAAACAGTCAGAAAAGGTATCTAGTGAGTTTCATTGATGATTTCTCTAGGAAAACCTGGATCTATTTTGCTGGAGAGAAATCAGAAGCTCTTCATCACTTCAAGTTGTTCAAAGCATTTGTTGAGAAACAAACTGGAATGTTCATCAAATGTCTAAGAACAGATAGAGGTGGAGAGTACAACTCTGGTGAATTCAAAGAATTCTGTGAAAAGCATGGAATCAAGAGGCAACTAACTACTGCATACACTCCTCAACAGAACGGAGTAGCTGAGAGGAAAAATCGAACCATCATGAACATGGTGAGGACAGTATTGCGAGAGAAAGAGATACCAAGATCATTCTGGCCTGAAGCTGTACAGTGGGCAAATCATGTTCTTAATAGGTCACCCACCGTGGCTGTGAAAGACAAAACTCCAGAGGAAGCATGGAGTGACAAGAAGCCATCAGTAGAGCATTTCAAAATATTCGGCTGCGTGGGACATGTTCACATCTCAGATGTCAAGCGAACTAAACTTGATGACAAAAGCGTGAAATGCATCTTGTTAGGCTACAGCAGTGAATCCAAAGCTTTCAAAATGTATGATCCAGTGGAGAAGAAAATTCACATCAGCCGAGATGTGATATTTGAAGAAGAGAAGAAGTGGACTTGGAAGAAAGATCATTTGACTGAACAAGATACGGAGCTTGAATGGGAAAGCAACCAGAATGAAGAAATGAATGAAGAAGGTGGAGAGAATGATGCAGAAACTGAAGACGCAGAAGAAGAAAATGGTGCAGTTGAAGCTCAAACTCAGATAGTTCAACCTCATCCTCAAGTTGGAGAAACCAGAGCACGCAGACCACCAATATGGGCTGCTGATTATGCTTCAGGAAATGAACTATCAGATGCAGAGGAAGAAATCAACATGGTAGAGGTTGACGGTAATGTTGATTATCTTGCCTTCATGATCATCTCAGATCCCACAAACTTCCAAGAAGCATCCAAACATCAAAAGTGGAGAGAGGCGATGGATGCAGAAATGAGTTCTATTGAGAAAAATCAAACATGGTCTCTCGTATCATTACCGAATGGAGCTAAAGCAATTGGAGTCAAGTGGATTTACAAGACCAAGTTCAATGAGCTAGGAGAGGTGGACAAGTTTAAAGCAAGGTTAGTTGTGAAAGGTTATGCACAAGAATATGGGGTGGATTATACTGAAGTTTTTGCGCCAGTTACCCGAATGGATACTGTGAGAATGATCCTTGCTGTAGCTGCACACAGAGGATGGGGAGTTTATCAGTTAGACGTCAAGTCTGCATTCTTACATGGAGACTTAGAAGAGGATGTATTTGTGGAACAGCCTCAAGGATATGAAGTCTCATAAAGGGAAGATATGGTTTACAAGCTACACAAAGCTCTCTATGGACTAAAACAAGCACCAAGAGCTTGGTTTAGTCGCATAGAAGCTTACTTCATCAAGGAAGGCTTCACAAATAGTCCAAATGAGCAAACTCTATTCATCAAGAGGGTTGGAGGTAACATTTTGATTGTGAGTGTTTATGTTGATGATTTGTTATTCACGGGGAACAATGAAGAGCTGTTGGAGGAATTCAAATGTTCCATGAAAAAGGAGTTTGACATGACTGATTTAGGGAAAATGAAGTATTTTCTTGGCATAGAGGTGATACAAAAACCAGGGAAGGGAATTTTCATTTGCCAAAGAAAATATGCTGCTGAAGTCATTGACAGGTTTGGAATGCAAAACCACAATCCTGTCTGCAATCCAATTGTCCCTGGTCAAAAGGTTGGTCGTGATGAAGCTGGTGAGAAGATTGATCCAATACTGTACAAGCAAATGGTGGGAAGCCTAATGTACCTCACAGCATCTCGGCCTGATCTAATGTTTGTGGTATGTTTACTCAGTCGCTTTATGGCATCTCCCACTCAACTGCATCTTGCTGCAGCAAAGAGGGTCTTGAGATATCTTAAAGGTACGTTGGAGTGTGGCATTTGGTACAAGCGTGGAACAGCAAGTGACTTGGTGGCATACACAGACAGTGACCATGCTGGTGACATTGATGATAGCAAGAGCACATCGGGTTATGTATTCATGATGAGCGGAGGAGCAGTGGCATGGTCTTCAAAGAAACAGCCCATCGTTACACTCTCCACCACGGAAGCAGAATATGTTGCGGCTGTAGGATGTGCTTGTCAGAGTATTTGGATGAGAAGGGTACTAAAAGAGATCAGTCATGAACAAGCTGAAGAAATGGTGGTGCTCTGTTATAATACCTCAACCATCAAGCTGTCCAAAAATGCAGTCATGCATGGCAAGTCCAAACACATACGGGTACGTTACCATTTTCTTAGGGACTTAACCAAACAAGGAGTCATCAAACTGGTCTACTGCAACACGGAGATGCAGCTTGCAGACATGATGACCAAACCATTGAAGCTGGTTTCTTTTCAGAGGGCCAGGGCAGCATTTGGAATGATCACGTTGAATGAACTGAATCTCTTAGAGAGTTAAGTTCAAGGGAGGGTTTGTTGGAATCTACTTAGTTTCTGCTTTGCGTTTCATTTGTTTCAGTTGTTTCTGTTGTTTACCAAGTCAATGTTCAGTTAGAGTCTAATAGCCTAAGTTGGGTTAGTGGTTGTAGTTGTTTCCTATTTTCTCGTTGAAGTCCTTTTTTCTTTGTAAACCATTATAAAAGGCACTTGGAACTTATCAATATAATGTGAAATTTCAGTGCAACTCTGTTTTTCACAAGTAGTTGCAATGACAGTCATTTTACCACCAAAACTAACTTGTGGATCATAGCCGCATTATCTAATATAAAATATTAGAAGCTCAGGTAGCATCTGATACACTAGTCCAAAAGATTTAAAATTAAACTAATACAAGATGCTAAATGACTCGCCTAAAATAAATTACATCCTACACTGAATAATTCACATAAACAATATTACATGTACTGCTAAGTGATTAGCGGAAGCTTTAGCTATGATTTTTATGTAGCTGAAAAAATTCTCATACAACTTATTATAATCAGTATGTTCAAAAAATCTTTACATGGCAGTTAAACGCTCTACAAAGGAGTAGCGCTTACTCGATTCAGAAATTAGGCAAAGCTTATACGTTCACAAGTTATTTGTTTATTTATTATATATCTTATTTTTGTACTATATATTTAAGTTTTGTATTTAGTTAGAAAATTATTTTGATGAAATACTAACGAATTAAATATACCAAAAATAGAGATAAAATTCATCATTTATTTATACATAAATTGATAGTGAAGATGGTGTAACTAAATTAGTCATAATCCAATTATTTGATTTAACCGATTTAGACTAATTTAAAATAACTTTAACCAGCTTAGACCAATTTAACTGACTTAACTTAAATTAAATTTTGAAAAAAAAATCATTATGATTATGGCCAATTTGTTTTTTAGGCAGGAGTTGTCTAGACCAGTTTTTACAATATTGATTCAAAAATCCATATACTGTACGAAAAATGACATAAATATGTAAATTTTATTTATTAACTTTTATCTTACAATTTTTGGAACACTGGCCGTTTAGTTACATACATTTATATCCCTACATAGTATTTGTAACACAATCAGAACTATTTGATATCATTTACAAATATCCAACAATCAGAACTATTTAATATCATTTACAAATATCAAACGATACATTTCTTTAACATTTTTGATACATTTGGTGAGCTGCATTTTAAAATTTTGAAGATGTGCTAACAAACATTATGAAACGAAAAGGGAACATGGGTTAAAATATTTGTTGACTACTTCCTTATTATAATGATGAAATTTAAAGTTAATCGGGGGTCTTCCGTAATTAAATCACTTTTAAAACATTATTCACATACTCTACGAAAAAATGGGACGGTGGTGATAAGAGTTGGACACTGAGGGATGAACAATTGATTACTGCGTTAGTAACATGGCACATGCATAAGGCAAATGACGTGAGCACAAGCTTTTCGGCAAGAAGAAGAAAAATACAACTAATAAAATGAAAAAAAAAAGTGTAACACCCCGACCGCCCACGGTTAATGGGCTACCCACGCCCGCTCTCTCGGCTTGTGGGCCCCATCCAATCCGACGGCCGTGCGTTAATTTTTCCAAGGTTCGAAATCATTGTTTACTGACCCTGCAATCACTACCCGACCTTTCCCCGTGTTTTGGCCTCACTCGCACGGTATCGCGAATCACTTCCCGATAGGTCACCCATCCTTTCACTACTCCAGCCCAAGCACGCTTAACTCTAGAGTTCTAAATTGATGTGTGACGGAATAGGTAAGTCAACTTTAGTGACATAAGTAGCCAAATCAATTCTCTTAAGCATTTCCATATATCACAACTCGGGATGTTACAAAAAGGTTCTCCCTTCTCTTTCCTTATCCTCCCCCTTCTCTCTTCGCTTCCTCTCAACCACACAGTTTCAGCTACGGGCTCCAGCGTTCGGCGGCGCGTGACAGCGCGTGCCGGCGTCGGAGGAGCCCCTTCTCCTTTTATCTTGTCTTCCATTTGCTGCTCATGTGCTATCTTCTCCCCTCCAACATGCTCGGGCTTCTGGATTGGCGGGTTTCTCCGGAGGTTATTTCCCTGCACGAGGAGGGTCTTTCTCCGGCGATGGCTTGGCTTCTGCTGGTGGCTCGGCGAGGTGGTGGTAGGTGTAGTTCGTGGTGTGGTCGGCTTTTAGAGATGTGAGTAGTTCGTTTTCTCTCTAGATCTACTTTGTTTTACCGTCGTTGTTGAGAAGTGATGGGTTGAAGCTCGTACTCGGTTCTGTGGTGGTCCCTACTGTCTCCGAGTCTTGGTTTCTTCCTTCTTCGGAGTTTTTGGTCTCAGGTCCGTTTCGGTGTCGAAATGGACCAGTTCTTCTTCTCCGTGGTCAGATGGTCTCTTCTGGTCTTTGGCTTTGGAGGTGGGTCTTGGGCTATGCGCACAGGAGGTGATGGCGCTATGTTCGGTTCAGACTCGAGTGGGTGAAGTTTGTGGTTATATCCTTTGGTTTCCGGTGGATAACTGAACGTCGTCTATGGCGTTTGGTGGCCTCAAGTTTCACTACATCATCTCGGACCTTCACGACACGGCATCCTTCCAAACTTTCCGAGATTTAAAGCGGCAGCCTTTTAGCTTGGTTTGATCTCCTTGTTTCAATTTGTTTGTTCTCTGGCCGCTGACACCGGTTTAGGGACTTCTCAGCATAGAAATAGGCCTTCGGTTCTCGGAGGTTACAATAGTGGAGGCGGTTATAAGGGAGTCATTGATCGTCTCTGTGTCAACTATTGGTCATCGTCCACATCCCGGGCCGCAACTTCTCCCTTGATCTTTTGCGGTGGTGTACTTGACTTTTTATGCAGGTTTTGGAGACGTTTGGACAGGTTGTGGCGGTGAATCATCTCGCTTTCTGCATGGTTCGGGGCAGCTTTAGAGGATGTATACAGTTCGGTTCCTCGGACCTCTCGGTAAGAGTAATCTCCCTCTCTTAGTTCGTCTAGTACTTCAACGTCAGTGACGGTTATAAGTTTCGAGACGTTCATCGGTAACTAGTTACTCCGGATACGACATGGAAACTCCTGGCATCCGAGGAAACGAGGAGAACCTCACTTTTCCATGATCATCATTAATGGTTGAGAACGGCGACCGATTCCTAAGGATTTTAAAAAACAACTAGCGGAATGTGTCGGGTTTAGTGGGTGGGTGAAGCTAGATTGTAATATCTTGACTTGGGTTGTTTTGTTCTAATCGGGCTTGTAACCGAACCTAAATTTCCGTTTTTTGGGTTGAATAAAATTTATTTCAAAAAAAAAACTAATAAAATGAAACAAACACCACAAAATCCAGTTTTGTGGTGTATTATTAATTTAGTATTCATGTTTTCCGGAAAAAAAGGAATGGTTGTTGATAGATATAAAAATCTATAAATTGATAGACCAGAGATACAAGTGACTTTATGCAATATAATTTTGTGCTCTTGATTTGAAAGGAAAAAAAAAACTAATCAAGACAATTATTAAGCCTTCAGTCAAAGAAAAAAAAGACAAATATTGACTTGTGACCAACGAAATCATGTAATGCTTAACATGCCATCCCTCATATTAATTTGTTGCTTACCTTGTCACCACATTTCTACATTCTTATATGATCTTGTTGACATTTATTATTATACAAATCTCACCATTCTCTCTGACAGTCTGACCAACATTTGTTAGGAAATTAAATAATCAATTTGTTTGTTGTAAGATACCAGTTTTGGTTAACGTGTTATTGTGTGGAGTATTATTAATACTGTGCATTTATTTATGTTACAAACTCTTCCTAACATTTGATAAGCTTACTTGTACTTTCATGTATATAGTTATTATTTGCCCGTATAAATATGCCATAAGTTGTAATGATGACTACAAATCACCTACCTATATGTATTTATATTCATCGATTTGAATAAGACTTATACAGCATAATTATGCAACTCTAAAGAGTGAAGCATCTATTATGAGGAAACGTGAAGTGAGCAGAGGGATAATGTAATTTGAATTCTTTATTTGAGGAATAAATGACGTCCAATTTTTATGCATGTAGGCTACATGATGTAGGCATTCTACATGTCTGCACCTTTCTAGTGGCTCTTACTTTTTCTTTTTTGAGTACAAAAATATGGTAAATGAAATTGTTAGGTAGAACTCCTAGCTACTACAAAATTTTACGAACAAGCTACAAATTATTCATGTGCAGAATGAATTAAAAGCTACGACTATAGAGGATGAGAATTGAGAAGTTAACTAATGTTTATTATAAGAAAGTTTGCTCTGTCTTCCATTTCCATTACTCGATTTTGGTTGGTGTGGACTCCTCCTCTAAAGGGAAAACAACTAAAGTCTGTTCTGTCTCCATTACTGTATGGCTACTTACATTAATAAAGAATGCAGTGATAGTAAATCTTGAAGAATTTACTCTCTATGACACATTTCATCTTTCAATTTACACTTGGGGACACATTCCACTTTAGACATACATTGTGTGTGTCTAATGTCCCTTATACCTTGGAACTAAGCAAACTAACTATTCCAACTAAACTGTTTTCGAAAAGATCTTCTTGCTTCCACTTTCACATCCTCTCACTCACTCTCTCTTTATCTCAATCAAACTAACCTCTCACTCTCTCTCTCTATCTTATCCATAGATTCCGATAAAGGAAAATATTTTCCCCAAATCACTGAAACCCTAATTCCATTATCGAGGCAATTACCCCTAATTTTTTGTCCTACTGTTTACTCTGTGTAAAGCACGGAAGATTGCGAAACCAAAGTCGAAGTCGAAACCGAAGCCGACGAAGAAGGAAAAGAATACTGTTCAACAATCTTCACAGGAGGAATTGATTCAAGGTTTAAATCTATGTGCCCCTTCTTTTTACCAACTTACAGTTTCTGATTACGACTCTTAATTTAGGAACCGCGGAAGAGGACTGTCGTCTCCCTTTGAGATTGTTTGCCACCGACAGATTCCCCTGCAACCGGCTCAATATATACTCCACACCCGATTTGTTGGCGTTTCTTCGTCATATTCTTCGAGATACTCCCGAGTTTAAAGAAATTCGCCGTTCTCCTTTTGGAAAGCTTTTCGACATACCTGCCCGACAAACCCCGGTGTCTGGTAAGCTTATCCACTCGTTTCTTACAAGACAGCTCTTATGCGAAGACAACCACACCCTGTGGTCAGTGTTTGGTGGGAATCCACTTAGATTTGCTCTTCAAAAATTTGGAACTGTAACTGATCTCCCATGTGGTCCCTTTCCCCCTTCTCCACATCAATCACATCGGAATTAGGGTTCTATCCTACACCAAAGAACCTCTCTAACAACGTAATGAGTTCCTCCGCTTCCTCATCCCAGGGATACCCCCATCGAGCCACGTTCGGAATCCCCACTCGTTGCTGGTGTGGGGCAGATCTGACCACTTTCTCTGCAAAAACAAAAGATAACGAGTTTCGTAGATTCTACAGGTGCGAGTTGGGCGTCAAGGTAAGTTTTAATACAAGATCTCAAACCATTTAATAACACCCCAACAATTCCTTATACATTCGTAATGAAACCTGACAGAGGAAAAAAGAGCAACACTTGTTCAAATGGATTGATGAAGCAATTATTGATGAGGTTAACAAGGTCAACACGAAACGTGCTCAGCTAGCAAACGAGGTCGAATATCTCAAGAAGTCCATTAATCAATGTGTCGACAGTCATGACAAACACTTTCAAAAGCTCCTCCTCGAGATGAAGAGAACTATGGCAGACGAAACTAGGATCATGTCTGACACTATGCAAGCTTCACTGCCACACACTCCAACAAATTCAAAGCCCGTCGCTACTCAATGAGGGTCTCTCCAGACAAAAACCTTTCTCTCCAATTACCAACATTGCAGTAGCTGCTTTGGCTTTAGGAACAATGGGATGGTTTTATGCCAAACTTACCAACTAAAGCCTCCCACCACTGAAGATGCTACTGTAGCTTTAAATTAATTAATAATGTACTGTTCTTTGTGTAAAATGATTTGCAAGTTTGTAAGTCTCTGCGATATATTATGAAAAAAAGTTATCAACCTTCAACACTCACCCTTCCATAGCTTTGTTTTGGAGTATCCACATCCACCACCATCCATTCAACCAGCAGCTTCGTTACAATCTAAAGAATAGCTAAATTAAAGATAAACATATACCAACAATCCAATAACTCTTGATTAAAGCAACAAAATGATTGATCCAAGTATTCAAACAATCACCCCGGACTCTCTCTCTTTCCATAAGACAAGACACTCTCAGCTTTCTAAAACAAAATAACAACAAAACACAACTACTTCCAAACTCCATCTATATAGGGTTGCTGCAATTTGTTTGATTGTGCCCTTCAACTCTGTACCTCCCACATTTGTTTGGAACCAATTTCTTCTTTGGTGCATGTCACATTACACATTGTTCACAACATCATAAACTAAGCATAAAATTTATAAGGGCACAACATTTGTTATCTAAAGTGTCTCACCCGTATCTCTCCAAGTGATGGAATTCGGGATTTCCTACATCGACCAACTTGTTTCTTTGTCATTGGTGGGTACAAAACCATGCTAGACACTTCTTCAGGTATCTCAACATCCCTTGGATCACCCTCTGGATTGATAATTCTAGCATATGTTTCCCTCCACGTCACAGTTTTGTACCAATGCCCACATAGCGTATCGTAAGGAACACCCACACCGTCTGCAGCAATCATAGCATGCCCACAAGGGATTTTGATATCATCAAAACACTTATAGCTACATTTTTTTCACCTATCAATACCTGGTATTTCTTACCAAACTTCCCAACTATCTCACTGCTCCAACTTGAGACACAATTAATCTTGCTTCCACGAACATTTGCAATGTTCTTTGTCATCTCTTTGTCCACCTCTACACTAACTGAACCTATGTGCTTCTCAGCCTTCTTCCTTCTTGCACAAAACCATCTTGTCATCATCCTTTGGATGAAAATAACCAACTCCATTATAGGTGATTCCCTACCTTCCAACAACGCCTTGATCAGTTGCTCAGCAATATTACTTGTCATTGTATTATATCTATCACCTGGGAAATTTGCTCTTGACCAACGAGCTACACCAATATTTCCCAAATAAACACCACAAGCACTGTTCGCAGCCCTGATCTTGCTATATAATTCCTTAAAGTCCCGAGGCCTATGTGCCATTGCTGTTGCCGTTACCATTTTTGCCAAGTTCTTACTAGAATACCTTGAGTTTACATTACAAGCCAGATGGAGAATGCACGCTCCATGCTTCGCTTGGGGATAAATCTTACTCACTGCATTGCTTATGCACATTGCTCTATCAAAAATTATCGCTAGACTTGGAGTATCTCCCAAAATCCTCTCTTCCTTCTGAAGAAACCATGTCCACGCATCCTCATCCTCACTATCCACAATTGCAAATGCAAGGGGGAATATTTGGAAATTAGCATCCTGCCCACTAGCAGTCATCAATACTCCCTTGTACTTACCGCAAAGGTGTGTTCCATCAATAACCAAGACATGCCTTAAAACCATTAATTGATGCATCGAAAGAAAGAAATAGATAAAGAAACCGTTCATCACCGTCATCATGTAGATCTGTTTCCAAATCAGCTATTGTGCCAGGATTCACCAACTTTAACATATACAGATACTCAGGCAGTTTCGAGTATGAGTCCTCCTCTGTCCCACGAAGGCATCTTATGGCTTTATCCTTTGCCCTATAACACTTCATGTACAACGCATTAACCCTTAGGTCCTCTAGCACTAGTATGTGCAAATCCCTTGCTATTGGAACCCGGCCAGGATCTCCAAATTTTGATTTGTAAACAATAGCTATAACACGCGACGTCGCTCTATTCTTAAAATCGTTCCTAAACTTATTGGACAACTATGATCCAACTGGGTCATCCTTATTTCATAGTAACCACACCCCCTAATTTCATGTGCTGTCACACACCAATCACACTGAGGATCATGACACTCAACAACAAACAAATCAACCTTAGGCTTTGTCTGCTTAAATTGGAACTGGTTCTTAATTGCATATATGGCTAGAGCAATCTGGCAATCCTCTTTGTTACCAAACACCTTCCCAACACATATATGTCCATCTGTCTCATCCACATCCATATCTGGTATCTCGGCAGCGTCAAACTCAGTATCATCGAACAAAGGAGGGATATCGAACTCCTCATCATCAATTTCCTCCAGTTTTCTTGTTGATAGTTTCTCAGTCATTACCTCTTCTCTTCCATCCTTCCAACTTCTCAGCCATGGATTGTAGTTTTCACTGTTCTCGCCTTTAGTACCACTTCCACCTAAACCATCGCCACCTACCTTAACCATATGGTCAAAAGCATTGTTCGTGCAACTCATATACCTCCGTGGACCACTCCGTTTTGACAAACCATCCACAATCTCATCCTCATTGAATTCAACATTCACAGCATTTGAACCTCCATAGTCACCATCAAGTAATGGCCTCCAAAAGTCTTTATCGTATCCTCTCGGCCTTAGTGCTATCTAGTCTAATTCCTCGTACTCATTCCCTTCTTCATCTGTCTCCACACCCAAACTACTACTCTCATCACCATATTTGCTACTTCCTCCCCTAACACTTTCACTTCTGATTTGCTCCTCAACTTTCTCTACCTCCCGAACAAACTCTACATCATCAAGATTAATTATGTTGGCATTACGAACAGCTGATGACAAGTGCCCCACTTTTGAAGCTGCTGAACCAATATCCGCTTTCTCTTTGTACGTAGCTGCTGCAGGAGATACAAATCCCATTCCCGAGTCATCCACAACCTCTGCGTCTTTATCCAAAGCTTTCTTCTCAAACCGAGCAAAGAGATTCATACCACATTTCACCTTCAAGTGCTTTAAGAAGTAACTAACCGCCCCATCACTACTTAGCAGAGCCGGAGGTGTCCTTATCCTCGTTGCAAGCTCAAATCTTGTCGGTGGCCAGTATCTCAAATCAACATGGTGACTCCCTCCATCCACTTTGAACTCTCCAAGGACACGACTTTCCAGTTCTTTGTAACATATCCCATCGAATATCTCCACCATTCTCCCAAACTGGTTCTTCTCAATGACGAAATCCCACTTCCCTCCTTCCCCACAAACCCAGTCTCCGCTTATAACCAAACATTGTTCATCCATTGAACCTAACACCCTGTAACTCCTTCACAACAGACAAGTTCACCAATTAGTTTTCAATTTCCAATCGTAAAAGAAAAAGTTAACGGAATTTTTTTTAAACCCACAAACCTTATCTCCTCACTTCTTTCGTCTACAAAACCTCCGCCCAAAAAAAGCATTTATTGCAGTAAGTACGTTTCCCCACTTACAGATTTTCAAACTTATCCTGGCCACTAGATTAGAAAAACCAATACGAATCCTACGACTACATTTCGTCTCTTCTCCCCAAAAACCTATCTTATTCCTATTAAGATATCTCCCTCCGCCATATGACAAAAGTCATTTAACTCACTTTCCTCTGTCATCGAAAACCGAAGTAACTAAACGCTATAAGACAAACACTCTTCTTGTCCAGATCCACGCGACAAAGGACATAATTGTCCACAAACACCTATACTTGTTAATAATTGTGTCCCTCAAGCAACATGTGTTCCCAAGTATAAACAAAGACCAAAATGTGTCTTTATAGTGTAAACAACTCTTTCACTAGTGCCCAAAGTTTTAACTAGTTTTTGGAACTTGTTAGGACTAAAGGAAAATAACGACCACCTCATATTAAGACAGGTCCTTACCTTGTGTTTCCTTAGCTAAACTCGTCAACTATAATTATCTTAGCTGTATGCTTGTATTGTTAGGTTTCTCTTTCCTTTTTCTTTTGTTGATACAGTAAAAACACTAGTATTAGATATTTCTGTTCCCTCAATGATAAGTCTTTTTGTAATGTTCTTTTAAATGATATATTTTAGTACTATGCTTTACTTAAAATATATAGTTTTTTGTTAACGAACTTAATGATGTCTCCCGATTTAATATACTCCTTATAAACAATTATAAAGAGTAATAAAAATTAGCTTATAAGAACTACGATACATCTTGGATGCAGAGACCATGCATGTGAAGTTTATACCAATGGTCTATGTCTATATATACATCTTGGATAAAAGACCATTCATGTGATCAGAGGTCAAGGAGGAACGCCTTTCATGTACCTGAATCTGAGTGATGAGGATCAAATGACTGTTTATGTGTCTTTATCTTTAGAAGCTCAAATAGAGGTTCGTTATTTATGTTTTCTCATATGAATCTCTTATCTCCAGCTATTGGAGATCACATTTCTGTACTAGTTCAAGATATACTGATTAGATTCTATATATTAATAAGCGGCACTCGTCGAGGTATTTGTGTGAACAAATATAATCCATGTAATCAAAAAATCAAAATGAAAGAATTTACGAAATACATTAGGAGTACACAAAAGAGTTTTTTTTTTTAATTCTTATGATGCAACTAAAATTTATCGGCAGGAAAAAAAATTTCCATGCTTAAAGTTCTTGCTGTCCTAACCAAAATAAAAAAAATAACTAAATATTCAAATATTTTATAATAAATAAAGTAAAAATTGAAAGAATGTACAACAAAATATATATATATATATATATATATATATATATATAATACATATTATTGTAATTTATAAAAAAAATGTGTTGTATAAAATTCTAAGAAAGTAACACATGAAATAAAAATTTAATGAAAATATAACTTAATGAGTGAAAGTTAAATATAATCAAGTGTCTAAATAAATACAGAGAAATAAATATTAATTTTTATAAGAAGAAAAAGTTGATTTACACCATATGAAAAAAAAGTATTTGTAAACATATCTCTAAGTTTTATTTGAAATCAAATTGATGCTCTTACCCATTGTTTATTTTTAAACCAAATAGACATGACTCTGCATCTGATTAAGGGACATATGATGAAGGAATATCATATTATACTAGGTTTTTTCATGCACCATGTGCAGAAATAAAATTTTAAATTTAAATGAAATTTAAAACTAAATTTTAAATACACATTTTTATTACTATTGTATTCGTTTTGTTATTTAAAATTAATTATAAATAATTATAAGTATTTATACACTGTTTATCTTTTATACAAGGTGATTTTAGATTATTGCAATATTTTAAAAACTTGTCAAAATATCTAAAATGAATTATCGATGTTACTATAATCTTTATATCATAGAATAATTTTTTAACTACAATATTTTATTTTTAAAATAATATGGTAATAAACTTTTAAAAAGGTAATTTATGTTTTAAAATATATTTTGTTAAGAAATATTTACTGTTGGAAATTTGAAGCACATGTAATTTTGAAAAAGATTTTATGCAAAATTCAAAACATTATAAATGCTAAAATATGGATAACTTGTTTTAGTTACAATATATAGAACAATTTAACTATGATATAAATTTAAGAATTAAATACTTTCTTACAATTTTATCATATTTAGATAAATTTTTATTGTAAACATTAAAAATAATTAAATACTAAAATAATTAATATTTTTTATTAACTTGTTCAAGTGTAAGATTTATATTAATTGCATCTCATATTTAAATTATTTATATTTTTGTTGTGGTAATAATTATATAGTCAATATTGTACATTTGAATTTCTTTAATTAAATTTTGTGTAATAATTGTTTTAAGCCATTATGTAGGATTCATGTCATGATTATGTAGGATCCATGTCATCATTTAAGTGAGTCATGTCATCATTTTTTTGCTAGAGTAATTGTGATGATGACATCTAAGCAAATCACTTGGTAACTAATGTCTAGGGGATATATCGTATATCTTCCTGTTTTTTTATACGTTATAATAAAAGTTATAGGAAAACGTTTGCGATTTTCCGAAAATCTTTTTATATGTCTAAATGATTTTTTTTATCAAATCAATTAGAACAAAATTCTTTTAAATATTACTGATTTATGGGGGAGAAAACAAGTATCATAACTTTAACTCTTTAAGAAATATTTTACAATAAAATTTAACTTAAATATATAGAGGAAGATTCAAACAAAAGTTGGGGTAACAATACATTAATGAGAATCATGCATACAATGTGGACAGCCTTAAAAGTCCCACAAGTCTGTCTGTACCCTTTCGTCCCTTCCCCTCTAAAACCTCATCTTCCCCCTTTTATTTCTCCCATTCTTTCTCCTTTTCTAATTAATTAATTATTAATCCTCTACTTAATTAACTCTTAAGATCCCCAAAGCAAATCCATATTTTCATCATCATCACTCGTCACCACCACTTTCAACACACCCATGCCCTTTAGTACATGCATAGATATCTTAACTCTATACACTTTCATTGACAATCAATGGCAGTTCGGACTCAGCATCCGTCAAGTTTCTTCTTTGTCAACAGGTAAAATATTCATATAACAGTAATATGCAATGTTGAAATGTATGTATGTTTGTGTTATGTGATGGTTTCGATTTATTATAAAAATTTAATTGAGCAGTAACGGACAAGAAGATAATGATTGCTCGTTGCAGCTTCAGGACACTCCTTTCCCTTTCATCAAAGCTGGTCCGTTTCTATTCCCATGTATCGTTTCTCTCTTCTTCTTAGCGTTGCAATTAATCGTTCTTGATTAAAAAAAAAAAAACAGGGGTAGTTGATTCAAGAAAGCGATCAAGGGAAGTTTCGTCGGTGGATTACATTCAACTCTCTGCTCCGATGAACCCTCCACCGCCAAAACCGCCGCAATTTAGCGAGTTGTTGCAGAATCATAACCGGAAAACGCCTAACGTGGTTCCCACTGGTCTTCGTTTATCTCATGAGCAGTCACAGAATCGAGAACAGCTGATTTCGTCTTTGTCTATGCTTCCCGGAGATCTTGTCGGAGAATTTAAACGTCAAGGAGATGAACTTGACAGTTTCCTTCAAACTCAGGTGTTTGTTTTTATCTTAACTCGATCTAAAACGTGTCTTTCTGTGTGTCTCTGTTGATTTTCTTTTACTTTGCAGGGTGATGAGCTTCGCCGTAAGTTAGCGTCGAATAGTGAAAGACGTTACGTAGAGCTAATATACGCTGCGGAGGAGTTAGTGGGACGGAGGGTGAGAGAAAAAGAAGCAGAGCTGGAGAAAGCCACGCGCCGTCACGCTGAACTACAGGCGCGTGCAGCTCAGCTCGCGGAAGAGGCGCGAACGTGGCAGTTAAGAGCTGCGACGCGGGAAGCTGAGGTTTTTTCGTTACAGGCTCATATCCAAAAGGTCATAGCGAGCCAAGCTACGGCGGAGAAACAGAGTACGATCGGCGGCGAGTTGGAGGACGCTGAATCGGTCTTCGTGGATCCGGAGAGAATCGAGTTGATCGGACCTAGGTGTAGGATTTGTCGGAGGAGTTTAGCGACGGTGATGGCATTGCCGTGTCGACATTTGGTTCTTTGTAAAGGATGCGACGGTGGCGGCGCTGTGCGTGTCTGTCCGATTTGCCTCGCCGTTAAGAACTCCGGCGTCGAAGTTGTATTTTATTGATTATGATTTATTATTATTCGGCCCGTTAAGCCCATGGGCCCATCTTACTCAAGGAACAAAAGATACAGCCGTACAAAAAGGACGTCTATCTAAACCGTATGTATGCGTATGCGATTCAAAATCTAATCATATAGTTGATGTACATAAGACACAGCCACATATAGGGGGATCTATTCGTTTGAACATCTTATCTATATAATATATTAAAACAGAATCCTATTTAAAAATTATTTTGGCATATTTTTTTTTAGACTTATTGAAAAATATTGTGACTTATCTATTAACTAACATCTATATTATTAAAAATCAAGTACAAAATTGGAATGTTTGGAAACATAGATAGTAGACTAAAGGAAGAATGTTTGGAAACACGGATAGCATATTAAATATTTTTTTCTATTTACACATTTAGTCATTCCATTTCTTTATTATTTACAGATTCTTCCAATATCATTTAAAATAATATATTTAAATTAATTAATTTCAATGGGTTGTTATTTTTTTGTTGTAAAAAAATAATCTCAAAATATATAGTGTATGTTATATAAAACTATCTATAAATATAGTATTAATTTATTTATTTTAGTAAAAATAAAAGTTTTGAGAGATTAATTTTCAGAAAAACAAGTATTAAATATCGATCTCCGCTTAAAATAATAATTAAAAATCTAAAAATATACATGTACATAAATATAGGAAATATTGTGATCAGTTGCACCCGTTTCAGTTGGAAAATAGAAATACCGAATATTTTTATACTCAAACATACCCAATATTGCAAACAGTTGAACAAATATTTATGATTTCCATATATTTTCAATGCATATCTTCCTAAAATTTTTGTAACAATTTTGATAATCATCAATTAGGAACCAAATAAAATAGTCTATTTTTGAACCTATAAGATTTTGAATTTAAATATATTAGATATTAGATATAATAGATTTTTTAAACAATCACGATTTTGATAATCAATCAATTAGGAACCAAATTTTTTTCCAGAATATTCCTCAACTGATTATACCATATTTATAATTTGATAACAGAATTTTCAATCCTTCAAAAACGTGTGCAACATCCACCAAATATTTTGGGTATATAAATTTGGTACATTAATAATAAACCAACTATTTTTTTTTAATTATAACAAAATCTGTTGAGAAAGAATCAAGTACAAAATTGGAATGTTTGGAAACATAGATAGTAGACTAAAGGAAGAATGTTTGGAAACACGGATAGCATATTAAATATTTTCTTCTATTTACACATTTAGTCATTCCATTTCTTTATTATTTACAGATTCTTCCAATATCATTTAAAATAATATATTTAAATTAATTAATTTCAATGGGTTGTTATTTTTTTGTTGTAAAAAAATAATCTCAAAATATATAGTGTATGTTATATAAAACTATCTATAAATATAGTATTAATTTATTTATTTTAGTAAAAATAAAAGTTTTGAGAGATTAATTTTCAGAAAAACAAGTATTAAATATCGATCTCCGCTTAAAATAATAATTAAAAATCTAAAAATATACATGTACATAAATATAGGAAATATTGTGATCAGTTGCACCCGTTTCAGTTGGAAAATAGAAATACCGAATATTTTTATACTCAAACATACCCAATATTGCAAACAGTTGAACAAATATTTATGATTTCCATATATTTTCAATGCATATCTTCCTAAAATTTTTGTAACAATTTTGATAATCATCAATTAGGAACCAAATAAAATAGTCTATTTTTGAACCTATAAGATTTTGAATTTAAATATATTAGATATTAGATATAATAGATTTTTTAAACAATCACGATTTTGATAATCAATCAATTAGGAACCAAATTTTTTTCCAGAATATTCCTCAACTGATTATACCATATTTATAATTTGATAACAGAATTTTCAATCCTTCAAAAACGTGTGCAACATCCACCAAATATTTTGGGTATATAAATTTGGTACATTAATAATAAACCAACTATTTTTTTTTAATTATAACAAAATCTGTTGAGAAAGAATCTAACAAAATTTTACTTAAATATTTAAAATGTTTTATAAAATTATACATTAATAATTTTCGTGATTAGTAATATAATATTATTATAAATTAATTTAACTAAGTTTTTATTATAAAACAGAAAAATAAAATTCTACACTATTTTTTTATAAATTCTATAAATATATTCTTTATTATATAAAAATAGCAGTGTTACATTAGTTAAATATGGTAAAAGTATATTAAATAGGTAAATTAACAAATTTTAAATTTTTATCTACTATTAACAAATAGTAATTAGAACATTTCAAAAATTAGTTAATATGACATACTTAATTATTTACATTAATAATAAACCAACTAAAGATTTGAATTTTAGTTTTTAATTATAACAAAATCTGTTGAGAAGGAATCTAACAAAATCTTACTTAAGAATTTAAATACTTTTATAAAATAATACATTAATAAATTTCGTAATTAGTTATATAATATTATTATAAATCAATGTTAACTAAAATTTTATTATGAACAAGAAAATAAAAATTCTACTATTTTTTATAAATTTTATAAATATATTATGGATTATATGAAAATAGAGGTGTTATATGAATTAAATATGATAAAATTATATTAAATAGGTAAATCAACAAATTTTAAATTGTAAAGTTTTTCATTTAAATAAATCATCATTCATCATTAAAATAGGCTAAAATTCATAAACTTTATAATAGCTTTATACAAAATAAATGTATTAACATATGTTAAACTTATATATCTACAATTGTTTTTCTTTATATTGAAACTCTCAACAATATATTGTTTAAAATGTTTGAATAAAAAATATAATAATATATAATAAACTTTAATTCATATACTATTTTTTTAATGTCAACAGAAAACTATGGTATTTTAGCAACTCACTTAAAATATTAATGACAAATCAAATTTTAATTTTAAATTTATTTTGTTTTAATTATAAAAAATATGTTGGAATTTTTCTTTTAAATAGTACCAAAATTCAAATATCTTATGTATAAAATAATAGATTAGATGTAGTAACAAAAAAAATCAAAATTAATTTGATGTTCTAAACTCAAAAATAGTTGTGTAATTTTCTCAAGTTTTTTTGACAAATATAAAATTTTGAAAATAAATATTTACACTCAAAATAATAACATTGCAAATTCTACAAAAGATAAAATCGTGGATAATAAAGAATAAAGTTTTGAAATGCAACATGAAAAAACTATTTGAATATGCTGTAAAAATTTAAGCAATGAAATCTTAATTTTTTAAAATAAAACTTAATATCATAACATCCAAAAAATATTATATATCAATAAATTTTAATAAAATAATATGATAGATACTATTATGTATAAAATTTACTAAAAATAGGTCTATATTATTTAAACAAAACAGTGTTTTTACTTATAAATTTCGTAAAACACTAAAATGATATATGTTAAAGTATATTTTCTTATACATATTAAATAGATTTTTTTAAATAATATAAATGAATAAAATTTAAAATATATTATATACAAAATGTATAAATTAAAGAAAAAAACATATTTTGAAAGAGATTTTTTATTTAATTATTTCATATGGTTATTTGATTGTATCTAACTCAAAAATATATTAGTATGTAATAAAAATTAATAACAAATTAACATGTTTTAAGCAAATCACTATATATTAATAATGTTGAAGAATAAATATAAAAAATAAAGAGTTACACAATATATAACACTAAATTAAAAATTCTATAATTAAAATATTTGTAATAATATTAAATACATTTATAAAATAGAAAAATATCCGCACGGACGTGCGGGTTAAAATCTAGTTTCACTTTATTTTGAAAGTTCTTTGTTTCTCTTTATTTTATTTGCAGTATATTAGAATAAATCGTCTTCATTTTGAATTTATATATTGAACATAGTATTTGTTAATGTAATGAGCATCCACACCAGTTTCATGCTTACGATCTTTTTTAGCATTTATACGATACTATTTTTTTATTTATTCAATTCTTACACACATTTTGATAATATTACAGTCTGTATTAAGCATTATTTCATTAGTGTTTTCACAAAGTATAGTATATCTTATATTTCTAAAACATATTATCAAAACTTAATTAAAAATATGGACTTTGCTAAAATATATTATCTTCTATAAAACATTTTGCACACAGTTGTGACTTTAAATTACATAATAATCAAATTATAAACAGAAATTCAACTAATCATATTTTATAGAATATTCATCCTAGATATTTTAACTTCTATAACTTTTTCATTTTTTGATCAAACGTCTTACTCAAATTTAAGCTAGTCTGAGAAACCAAATTGGAATAAAACAACCAATATAGTATAATTTCCTATGAAAATCTCTTACTATCTTAGCTAATGAATTTAAACAACATTTTTAGAGCGAGGATGAAACACAATAGAGAAATTCGTAAATATATTCTTTAGTCTTGACAACTCATTTAATTCTCTGGAAAAGTTTGGCCATGCTCGTGGATCTTGAATCATTCATATTATGTCCTTATAATCGGTATTAAACACCGGGTGTGCTGATAGTTGTAGCACGCACTTCATAGCCAAGAAAGCGCCTCTAGTTCCGTATGTAAGGATCAAACTCTTCTCTTTTGGTTTATGGCTCCCATAAGTTGTATTTTATCCTCTACAACTCTTCCATGTCGATCCACAACTACTAAAGAATGCGTCATGTGTCCATAAGCCATCAATCATACATATCTTTGAGGTTACAATTTGTCTTGAAGATTGACGATCCTCTAGTATTTCCTCTCTTTTACTACTAGCCTTAGACCAAGCATACATTTTGATTTTGTATGTCTAATAATTTTCAGTGGATCCATGTTTACTCTTCTGAACAATTTGTTATTTCTTGCTTTTCAAATATATCAGATTATCCAAGGATATGGATCTCTATCCAAATTTGAGTCTTCAATACCATTCTTTGCCAGAAGAGAGTGTAGTGACTTTAGCTAGGAATATCAAAAACATAGATGTGGTTGCTGCTAGTGACAATGTTTATATAGCCGGTAGGCATTCAAAAATGACATGGTTAATGGTTTTATTCTCTGCTCCACATCTGGGAGAATGGTTGTCACATCGTATATGACAATGTATTAAGTTATTAGTTGCAGCTAGTTGTCTCGAAACCGTTAGCCATATAAGATGATGAATTTCTGCGATGCTCTGATCCCCCAAACTTGGAGTTTTACAATACTATGTTCTGAATACATCTCCACTATTTCTTTGTTGAGCAAATTTGTAGCCACCCAATACCTAGATTTGATAATGTACGTACTACTCTTCGTATATCTCCAGCAATAATCGTTCCGGTGGTGATCTTGACTTATGGCCAAGGACTTAATCAAAGGGATATCCTCATAACTGACAAAGTTCTCTAACAGCTCCATATTTCATCTTATTGGTTCCCCTATCAATAAATTGCTTATTGGCATCATTGGATGAACCATTGAGACAGTAGACCTAGCAGAACGTGCATGTATCATTGGTATCCAAAAATCTTTTCAAACTCTATTCTCATTCCTTGAGTGCACCTTTTGTCCAATTATTAATGACATTAGTGGTTATGCTGTCATAATACTTGTCCATCCATATGAAGGATTATCAACCAGATTTGTTGGCCAAGGCGAACTCCATTTGTAATATTTTCCCCTACAAAATCTCACTATTAAGAAATTAAGAAACTGAACTAATCTCCACCATTGTTTTCTCAGTAGAGCGAGATGGAACTCATGTATCATCCTAAATCCTATCCCTCCCTCTTCTTTTGATCTATAAAGCTTTTTCCATTTTGTCCAATGAATACCTCTCTTAGATGGATTTTAGCTCCACCAGAACTATGCAGTGACACTAACTAACTTCTCAGAAGTCTCTAGAAGGAGCAATAAAGTCGACATCACATAAATAGGTAGAGCTAGTAAGATAGACTTTATGAGAATCTCATTTTCTCCTTTTGACAATAATCTCCCTATCCAACCATTGACCCGGTTTTGTAATCTCTCTATGAGAAAAGAAAATAATTTTCGTTTAGAACCACTAATATCCTATGGGATCCGAAGATAAGATCCCATCCCACCCTTATTTTCAATTTTAGTTCATGTTTTAACTGCTTCCTTTACATGTTCAGGTACTTGTTTACCAAAGAGTAAATATGATTTATCGTAGTTGATATATTTCCCTAAAGCTTTCCCATAAGTTTTAATGTCTTTCATGACTTCATCGCATTCACAGGGCTCTGCCTTACAAAAGAAAGTATATCATCAACAAATAGAAGGTGTGTTATTGAGGGGCTAGCGCGTGAGACATGCATCTCCGTTACCTTGTCTTGGTTCTATGAATGATTAAGAAGGCTAACGAGTGCTTCCATGCATAAGATAAAGATGAAAGGAAACAAATGATCTCCTTGGCGTAAACTCCTTTTAGGGGTTATGTTTCCTCATGGTTGATCACTGAAAAGGACATGGTATTTTATTGACTTTACACAATGCATTATTCATTTAGTCCACATATCTAAAAATCTCATATTTTTCATGATGGCTCTAATAAATTCTCATTCTAGACGGTCGTATGCTTTACTCATGTTTGTCTCAATCGCTATTTGCTTATTTCTCCCGCCTAGATTCGTTTGGAGAGCATGAAACATGTCATGAGCTATTATTACATTATCGGTTATATGTCTTCCAGCAACAAAGGCTGATTGGTTTCAGATTTTCGGTCAGGTAACACCTTCTTAAGTCTTTGGCATAAGACATTAGATATTACATTCCAAAGGATGATTGGTGGAAACTGAGATATTTAGTTTGGTTTATCCTTTTTGGAATGAAGAAAATACTTGTCATTCAAGCAATGGACCATGATAGCATTGAAAAGGAATTCATTAACCATATGAGTTAAGTCTTCTTTTACTATGTCCCAAAAAATTTGATAGAAAAGAGCTATTAAACCATATGGTCCTGATGCCTTTTCAGGATACATAGCAAAAAATGTGAGCTTGGCCTCCCATTCTGAATTTGGGGACATAAGATCCGCATTCAGTCAGTCAGCTATTGTTGTAGTAATGTTCGCTAAAGCTTCGTCCGTGCGTTCGAGATTCAATGTGTCAAATAAATTCCTAAAATAATTGGTAACAATGGCTACTAACTCTTTCTCATCCTCCACGAGACTGCCTGATGAATCAAGGAGACATGTTATCTTATTTTTGGGTATTCTTCTTCATTAATATATCTAACAAATATTGTTTGATAAATGTCGACAATCTCTCTAATAAATAAAAACTTTGTTACACAAAATCTTAAAATATATACACTAATAAAACTATGTTTAAGAATATTCTAATATCTTGAATATGCACATTTATATTGAGACATTTTACATTATTAAAAATTTATTATACATAAACTAAAACACTATGAATATACTTCACAGAAAACAAATAATAGCATACCCTATTTAAGATGTCAATATGCACACATAAAATAATAAAAGATCATATTTCAATAAAATTTAGATTATCATTTTTGGAAGAAAAAAATATATGAACTACGGCTTGACTCACACATATTTATTTGATTTATGAGTGCAATTTTATATTTATGAGTTTTTATTAATAATTCTATATTTAATTTGATTATATTAAATGGTAAACACTTTAAATTTTGAAAATTTAGATTCACCAAAAGAAATATAATTATATTATGAAAAAAAGATTGGAGATGTGTCTTTCATAAAATAGTGTTTAGTATTAAAAAATTTGGACACATTTGTTTACTTAAAAGTCTTCAAAGCCTATAAAAATGGTATGTATAACTGATCATGTATTAACTTGTTCATCAATTCAAGATAACATGCATACTATTATGTTTGAGATGGATTACAATTTTCTCGAGCACAACATCAAATAAACAGAACCTGATATTCTTCTCTTCGTTGGTCTAAATCGTCCCATCTTGATTAAGATCGGTCAAGCTAAAGTCGGTCCAAAAAAAGGTCGGCGTAACGTTAGAGCGAGTTAAAGAAAAAAGGAAATGGGATGTGTGTATAAAGGAAGAGCTAAGAACCGAGAAATGCATTCACGGAGTTAGGTACCTTTCGGCACAAGATTAAAGTTTTCTCTATTCACTATGTTTTTGCCGAAAACACCATCTTTTTTCTAGGATCTTCGCTTAAACTCTTTGTAATCATCCTTTGATCTATTCAAGCAACGCCTTTCCGAATAGCTCATCATCAAATTCACGCATACTTCCCGTACATACCAAATTTCGATTAAAAAATTACAAAAATATGTGCATAAATTGTTAATGCAATGGAATTGGTCTTAATTTTATATTATCAAATTATTTATATTGAATGATTAGAGTTAAATTTTAGTGTCAGTGGAGTTTCTATAAATCACTTGTATGAGCAAAAAAAATTTTTTAAAGTAACTATAAATTAATAGATTTAGATTGTCAGAAACTCATACTTTCCTTCAAACTTTATCTAATGTTATTTCTGAAAGTTCATGAAGTTTCCAAGTACATATTTATTAGTATATAGGTATTTAGAATAGTAGCTTAGAATAGTTAGTATATGTTCGAAAAAGAGTTCTGCCAGAAAACAAATAGGTGTTTTTCTTAAATTAGATTAGGTTTATACTATTTAGTACGTAAACCATGAGTCTGTCACTACATGGTGATGCGTCGGGCGAGACAGTAATGGAAAGACACGAAAAATGGTCCAGCCTTCTTCGTATACAGTTAAAACTTCGAATACAATTACCATTTTTTCCAAAATATAACACTTATAATGAAAAAGAGTAATGATCTTAAACACCTATAGAAAATAGTCTCCAAGAGTTTCAAACTTCTACAACAAAATTTGGAATAGTCTTTCCTTTGTTCTATTACTAATGTCAGATGACCTAACAACGATGATGCATGAGATGAAATTTGATATTGATAATATGGTTATAGATTTATAGTTTGATTGAGACTCGTGACAAGATGACATTTGGATTTCAAGGTCAAACTGAAGTTCTACTCAAATTTTGCTAAAAATTAATTATGCAATTTGGTTATGGGGAACGTCTTCCAATTGTAATTATCGAATGTAGTTCATGTTTGCACCAATGGGAAATCAAGAGCGTTGACACAAGGATTGTGAGTTTATGAAGAAGATTTTGGAGTTTCTCCAGTCAAATAAATGATAGTGAGATATGTGTACCAGACCGAAGAGTAGTACAGCAAAAAACTTTACAATATATGTTAGCAAGCAGGCTTATCGAAATCTTGTAATTTCGTATTTAGGTCAATGTTGTTTGTCAGGTTGTTAAGTTACATTTTTTTCATCTCTTGGTTTATATTGTTATCGATATTATTCTCTATATTTCATTTTACTTAGTATTTAAAGAATTTTTTTGTTGCAAAATAAATGTATTATAATTATTCTAGGTAAAAATTAATATTGTTTGAAATTTGTAACCAAGTGCATAATAATACATGGATTTATATTGTTTGATTTAATTTTGTTTAATGATATTTTATGTAATCAAGATAAATTATATAAAATCTTGTACTTTCTTAATTGATATGCATTAACTTTAAACAACAACTAAAATAAAACAGCAGAATAAAAAACTATTTTCTATAACGAATTATACGGGAACTCTAGCTCGGACGATCTGGCAATGGCGCTTCATGATCACGGGATCTCTTTGAATCGTGTTATCTCCTTGTATTTAACACCTCTTGGTGTAAGATCATCAGGCGTAACCATGAGATCTTTGTCTCTGGTTTCACCACGCCTCACTTTGCAATCCGTCTTCGTCATCGTCTTCTCCATATCGGGTCCACGACGGCCGCGACGATCTTGACGAACCTTCCGTTAAGCCTAGCTTATGTGTCGAATATCTTCATTTCCTAACATACATCGATGTGCTGGGCTGCGTTGATAACTTATTCCTTTGGCGCATAAGATCATTGTTTGTTGCGTATGAACCTTCGACGATCCAGCGGTGACCGCTCACTGCTTCTAGTATCGGCCCATTCTCCGGCTGCTCATTACGAAGTTCCTCTCTGTTTCTCCAGATTGACAATCGTCGGGCCATACTCCGGTGGTTTATCACAACTACCCATGTCATCACGATGTTCATCTTGACGGTTCTCTCTGTCCCCTCTGTCATCTCGATGATTATCAAAACGCTCAATACGTTTTTCAACTCGACCGATCTCTGCTTTAAGCAATACACTCTTTGGTGTATTAGCTTGGACATTATTTGTTTGGGCATCATTCAACTATATCAAGTGTAACAGTTTTGCATCAGGTCTTGTCATATAGTGTGTTTGCGTTTCATCGGTGGTTCCCTCATATGGGGTCTTCATCTAGAATGATGTCTGCTCATTCAGGAGATATCAAAAGCAAAGGATTGTTATACAAAGATGATGATGAACCAATAAAGCTCACGGATCATGATGATACTTTTATCATAAAAGAATTCCAATTGTGTCTTATTGGCAAAATTTTAAACCTGAAGAAACAAAAAGTGGAGAAGCTTCTTCAAACGATGCCATCACAGTGGCGCTTACAGGATAGGATCACAACAAATGACTTGGAAATGGAAACTTTCTTTTTAACTTCAGTTCTAAGGAAGATCTAAACTTTGTTCTTCGACAGAGTCATTTTCATTTCAACTTATGTATGTTCGTTTTGGTCCGCTGGGAACCGATTGTACACGATGATTATCCATGGGTAATCCCATTTTGGGTTTAGCTGGTTGGTTTTCCTCTACAGTTATGGACAGACAAAAACTTGAGAACTATTGGTGGGAGAATTTGACATGTTGATATACTGGAGCTCTCTAGGGGGCGTATGCTCATCGAGATAGACTCACGTCAGCCACTAAAATTCTCAAAGAAAGTTCAATCGCCAAAAGGGGATGAGGTTACCATCGAAATAAAATACGACATGTTGTTCAAACACTCCTATATTTGTGGATTATTTTCCCATGAGAAACGATATTGCCCTTCTACAAGTATCCAAACTCGCTCCAAGCCCCGAGAGAGTGTTATATCATCTTCTCTAGAGTTCAGATTCCACTTGAGCGACATATTCATCACTCTCTGGCACATGAAGCGCATGATAACCTCCAGGCACCTCAGCTATCCTTGAGGCAAAGGAAAGATCAGGAATATCATGAGGATCATACCACTACGTACCGACATGACATAGGAGAGCGACGATATGAGAATGACCACAACCAATCTCGCTCCAGGGATATGTATAATCACCGATGGGAGGACCGTGCAGACAGAGTTTCCAGGAATCAAAATGACTATTCTAGAAATAATAGATATGGAGGAAGTCGATATGAAACATACCATCGCAAAACAGAGCAAATATGGAGAGCTAAACCAGCGGGCAGTTGGGATAATGAGGAGGGTAAGAGACGCTCATATACACATGGTAACAATTGGAAGGGGGACTTTGAAGCCTCCCGTGAGGACACTTTCGATGTCTCACACGATATCGTTCCTTATGAACAAATATCAGGTACTCTTGGATCTCTGGTTGATGAGAAGCAGAGGAGTGGGGATGTTCGACAAAGGAGGATGATAGCGAGTAAGATCGTGATCCCATCATCAGAGGATAACGCTATGGGTGTTAATGTAACTGTCCGCAAAAAAGGAGCTGCTCGAACACTTTCCTTCTCACCTAAACATGAGCCTGAGACTAGGGATGATCAGATTATTGGTGCATTGGATGACATGGAGTTGGCAGAGCAAGATGAAGGAATATTGGGGTTTAAACCTACTGAGGATGACTTACTAGGAGAGGAGCTCTTAGAATCTGAAGCTAAATAGCCAGAACCCTTATATGTTGTGGAAAGGAGATCAAAGTCATGAAAGAAGGCATAATGACTACTCCGTTGGCCTTCCCAAGTAAGAAAATTGAGTTCCTGTGTCGGGGATCTCCAAGCAAACGATCTAAGTCTCTATGGTCAAATATGACTGGTGAAGCTGGTAAATCTGGACGACATAGTGCGAAGAAGACGAGAGAAAGGCATGCAAAAAAAGCCTAAAAACTCATCAAACATGGAGTCATGAGAATAATCAGCTAGAACTGTCGAGGGATTGGGAACAACATCATAGTTCAACGCTTTAAGAAGATGTGTCAGAAGCATCGCCCATGACTTGTGTTCCTTTCTGAGACGAAGAATAATAGGTCGATGTTGTAAAACATACAGATCGATTTAGGATTTGATCGTTTGTTTACCGTTCAGCCACTTGGCCTTAGCGGTGGTTTAGCTTTATTTTCTTTGGAAGAATTTTAAATTTATGTTTTATTTTCAAATAACAGAAAGATTGATATAGAGGCAATCATTGATGAATAAAAGTTTATATGACGTTTGTGTATGATGATCATGTGTTAGAACGAAGAGACCAAGTTTGGGAACGTCTTACGCGTTTATCAACCACAAGATTAGGATCTTGGTTTATGATAGGTGATTTTAATGAAATAATGGGTCATAGTTAAAAAGTAGGAGGAAAACCTCGCTCATATGACTCATTCTTATCTTTCAAACATATGTTTAATGATTGTGGAATGTTGGAATTTCCATATTCTGGAAATATATTATCATGGGTTGGAAAAAAGGAAAGGCGAACCACATGCAGATGTCAATTAGACAAAGCTGTTGGTAATAGGGATTGGCATGAGAAGTTCCCACATTCTGGTGTAAAATATATGCGGCTCTGGGGATCGCATTTTCTTCCAATTCTAGCAAATATCCTTACAAAACCTGTGAGAAAATTAAAATCTTTAAAATTTGACAAAAGGTGGATTGACAATGAGGAACTACGGCAAGACATTCTGAAGGGATGAAAATCTCCAGAGCTTCCCCCTGATGCAAATATTGTGGAGCACATATCAAGTTGTTGAAAAGCCTTAGGACAGTGGGGGAGGCATCATGATTTAAATTCAGGAAAAACAGGTGGAGAATCTCAAGGACAAGGTGGAGGGGCTGTACTTGAATGACGACGCCATATTGAGGAAATATCAGAGGCTTTGAAGAAATTATCTGATGCTCTTAAGGCTAAAGAAATATTCTAGAAACAAAAGATTAATAGAGTCTTCTGGCTTGGAGAAGGCGACTGAAATACAAAAATTTTCCATTCATTGACAAAGCAAAGAAGAGCAAAAAATAAAATCACTCAGCTTATTGATTCCAATGAAAATGCAGTGGAAAATGATGATGGTCTAGTAGCCATAGCTACTAGCTACTTTAGGGAGTTATTTGGGTCATCTAATCCTGAGAATATAAATGAGGCTTTATCGGAGGTATCCACAAAGATTACCGGGGCAATTAATGAGGAATTCACAGCCCCAGTTACAGAATGGGAGGTTAAACTAGCTCTATTAGCGATGCATCCAGAGAAAGCCCCATAGCCAAACAGAATGACAGCGTTGTTCTACCAAAAATTTGGGATATCGTAAAGGAGAATTTAACACTTATGGTTAACCAATTCCTTTTTGAGGGAACAATGGCAAATGAATTAAATGACACAAATATTTGCCTTATCCCAAAGGTTAATAAACCAAATGAGATGTCAAAGTTCCGGCCTATTAGTCTGTGCAATGTTAGCTATAAGATAATCTCTAAGGTCCTATGCCATAGATTAAAAAAATTTCCACCAGAACTAATTTCTGAAACTCAATTGGCGTTCGTTGCTGGAAGACAAATTTCTGATAATGTTATGGTTGCACAAGAGATGTTTCATGCTTTGAGAACTAAACAAAACAGAAGGAATAAAAGGATGGTCATCAAGGCAATCATGCAAAAGATGGGGTTCTCAGAAACATGGATAGATTGGATCATGCGATGCATAACTTCGGTAAAGTAAAAAGTGCTCATGAATAGTCAGCCAAGGGAAAACATTATCCCGAAAAGAGGCCTACGCCAAGGAGATCTTTGTCTCCTTCCATCTTTATTCTGTTCACGGAAGTGCTTGTTAGCCTTCATAATCATGCCGAGAACCAAAGAAAGATAACAGGATGCGTATTACACCCGCATGTCCCTCGATATCTCACATTCTCTTTGCTGATGATAGTCTTTTCTTTTGTAAGGCGGAGCCCCGTGAATGTGAAGAAGTAATAAAAGTGATAAGGAAATATGGGAAAGCGTCATGTCAATGCATCAACTTTGAAAAATCTTCCTTGCTCTTTGGTAAGAAGATAAATGCTCATACTAGGTAGGAGACTAAAGATAATTTAGGAATCCAAAACGAAGGAGGGATGGGGTCATATTTGGGAATACAAGAAGATATTAGTGGCTCCAAATGCAAACTCTTTTCTTTCTTCTAGGACAAATTGATGAATAGAGGGAATGGTTGGACGGGTGGATGGCTATTGAAAGGAGGAAAACAGATTCTAATTAAATATATATTATTAGCAATGTCGACATATGTGACGTATACCTTCTTGCTACCATTAGAGATTTGTGAAAATCTTTCAAGTGTCATTGCACAGTTTTGGTGGAGTTCAAACCCACCAAAGAGAGGTAGACATTGGGCGAAATGGGAAAAACTTTGTAGACCAAGGGCGGAAGGAGGATTGGGATTCCGTATGATACATGAATTTAATTTGGCTTTATTAGCAAAACAATTATGGAGACTAGTCCAATATTCGGATTCACTAGTGGCTAGGGTGTTGAGAGGAAGATATTACCAAATGAGTTTATCCTTTGCGTTCAATTTCGGTAAATAGTCCATCTTATGTGTGGACTAGCATCTTGGTGGCGCGAAGTCTATTGCTACTGGATATCAGACAAGAGATTCATTATGGACATGAGGTTAAGGTGTGGGAGGACCCTTGGATCCCGATAATGCCAGCTAGGCCGGTCCATCCCTCTGTTCTAATTCTGCACCCGAATATGAGAGTAAGCGATTTAATAAATCAAGAATCAAAGGAATGGGATGTTTGCTACTAGAAAATTATGTTAATTCAGAAGACACTCCTCTCATAAGGAGTTTAGCTACAAGTACGACAAATCACCGAGATACTTTTTGCTGGAATTATACCAAGAATGGCCAGTATACGGTTAGATCAATTTATTGGGTAGTCTGAAACCTTTTGAGGAAAGATGTGAAGGGTGAGAAATGTGAACCTAGTATAACCGACCTTCAAGCCTTTGTTTGGAAAGTAAAAGCACCTCAAAAGATGTGTCATCTTATGTGGCAATTGATAACATGACATGTGGCGGTTACAATAAATCTGAATTATAGAAATATGAGATGCGACAACTATTGCCCGAGATGTGGGGAGCTGGAAGAAACGATTACTCATGCCATTTTTGAGTGTCCTCATGCCCTGCAAGTATGGCCTTTATCATCGACATCTTTTGGTCAAAACACATTTCCATTACCTAGCATATATGCCAATATGGATTACCTTTTTGGATAAAGGACAACATTGTTGCACCTGAATAAGACAGAGATCCTTATCCTTGGATAATTTGGTATATCTGGAAGGCTCAGAATGATAAATTATTTAGTGGAATTGATAGAGACCTTATGGAGTTAGTAAGATGTGCAAAAAGCAAATCCCTGGCGTGGTTTAGCGCTAATGAGACGGTCAACCAGAACCCACAAGCGCACATGAGTGAGGAGCCCCAGATTTTCAGTCTGGAGAACATATGTATGGTGGACGGTTCTTGGACCGCCAATGATCAGTATAGTGGATGGGGATGGGTGTGGAAGGACTGTAGTGGAAAAATCAAGCTTATGGGGACGCGAAACAAAAGGAAGCGAGAGACAACCCTTCACTTTGAACTAGAAGCTCTTAGATGGGCGATGGAGAGCATGCTTCAATACTCGTCATGCCAGCGTTTTGGGACAGACTGGAAGAATCTTATCGCGATGGTAAAGGAACCGCAAGCATGGCTGAGTTTTGCAACTGAATTGGAGGCTATAAAGACGTTATTGATATGCTTTACAGACTTCGAGATATGTCACATCTCAAGGACTCAAAATAGAATTTCAGACGCATTGTCGAAGACTGCACGATCTTTTTATAGAGATCTTTGTTTCGTTGGTTGTTTTATTTCGGTCTAGCTTTCCAGACCATCTCAAGTTTAAGTAATAAAATAGCTGTTTGATGTCAAAAATAAAATAAAAAATAAATAAATAAAACAGCCATTTAATGTCAAAAAATAAAATAAAAAATAAATAAATAAAACAACAAAATAATAAACTTGAAGTTGTATACATTAATTAGCAAATACTACAGCCTTCCAGAGCCAGGAAGATGGCAAGCATCGAAATCCTTCTAGAACCAGAAGTTGACAAAATACACAGACCGAATACTAGAGAGCATTAGAAAACGTAGATATGAAGACGAAATAAATTTAGAGATTAGATTCATCCTATCGTTAAGTTACACTTGTTATAGAGTTGCTATTTATGCATTTGCTTGTGTGTTATGTATTTTTTAGTGTCATGAAACTTCTTCAAAATTGAAGGGGAAAAAGAAGAATCGACCCTTTCTTGAAATATAAGTTTGGTGAGGCAACTTTCCTTATGAATTGCATCAACAGACTTGTCATTCCACGTGACAATAATGCTATCCAACTATTCATGTGACTCCTTTGTCCCTCAATAAACGATATGATGCAGTGTTTGGATCAATGTAATTATTCATCTACTTTTGTTTTGTATATGTATATATATATATATATATAAGCTTGCGAGCTTTTATATCACTTCCACTTTTATCAATCATATCATTATATTATGTACCTATTCAGCTATGTCATGATTCTTATGTCAAATTGAGAAAGTCCAGTTTGAAATCCAGAGTATGTACATGATGCATGTGAAAGAAAAAATGTCATATTATCAATGAAAAATTTCATCGTGTTCAAACATATGAAATTCGGATTGGTAATAGTAAAAAGATCTATAGAAGATTAACATATGACTCTTGAACAATGGTGATAAGCACAAATGAGAAATATTATAGTTCATATTTATAGCAATAAATATTGAATTTGGGTCACTTAGCTAACATGATGATTCCGTACATACTATTTACGATACACAATGTAAGGTAAGAATGTGAAATAATATGGTATACATATGATCTTACAAATCATTTTTTGGTGTTTAATAAAGTTGACACACAAATTCATTAGCGCAAGAATATAACAAAATGGCCCAGCCTAACTAGGATCAGATTTTATAGAATTGATAATGTGACATATGTATTTAAGCTCAAGCCCAAATGAAGTAATATACTCTAAGTAGAGCTTTAGGTGCTGCATGCGCATCATTCATGGTGATAAAATAGTTAGATCATCAATTAATTATACTAATTTATAAGAATATGATTCATAAACGACAATCTAATTATCTTAGGCTGCCCTTCTGGCTCCTACTGATAAATAATCAATAGTACTAGTACTTGAATAATTAAGAAGCTGGTTTAAGTAAAAGAAACTGATGTTAGGTGTGGTATTAACCAAAAGTATATATAATGTAATGAGTAATTAGTGGATTCTAATAATCAATTCATATTTTCTATAAAAGTAAGTGGGAGAGAATCTAATACGATAACTAATGTGTTTCGACATAGGAGACAGATTGTTGTCTCGTGGCAATTTCTTAGGGATGTTAAATGCAGGGCCAGGACTTAACCCTCTTTTGTTTAAAATAAACTCAGCCCTATTTTAACCCAGTCCTATTTTAACCCTGTTTAAATCAAGGGTTAGGGCTGGTACCAGGGCTAGCCCATTTAATGTTTTATATATATTAATAAATGTTTGTATATTAATTTTTAACCAAAGTTTACGTTTTTAACAATTTCAGATTTGATCATATAAATGAAAAAATTGTAAAATTAAGTTTTCTCACCAAAAACGTAAAATCAACATTTTCACCAAAATCGCAAAATAAAAAATTTCTGCCAAAACGTAAAATTAAGATTTTCCACCAAAATCGCAAAATCAAATTTTTCTGTCAAAGCAAGTTTTCTCGTCAAAACTGCAAAATCGCAAAATCAAATTTTAAGGTTTTAGCGGGAAAACTCGATTTATGGTTTTGGCGGGAAAATGTGATTTTGCGGTTTTAGCGAGAAACTCGATTTTACGGTTTTGACGGGAAACCTCGATTTTACGGTTTTGACGGGAAACCTCGATTTCACGGTTTTGGCGGGAAACCTCGATTTTGCGGTTATGGCGAAAAACGCGATTATGCGGTTTTGGCGGAAAAACGTGATTTTGCTGTTTTGGCGGGAAAACTCGATTTTGCAGTTTTGGCGGGAAACCTCATTTTTGCGGGTTTGGCGGAAAACTCAATTTTACGGTTTTGGCGAGAAATCTCGATTTCACGGTTTTGGCGGGAAACCTTGATTTTACGGTTTTGGCGGGTAAACTCGATTTTGCGGTTTTGGCGGGAAACCTCATTTTTGCGGTTTTGGCGGGAAACTCGATTTTACGGTTTTGGCGGGAAACCTTGATTTCACGATTTTGGCGGGAAACCTCGATTTTACGGTTTTGGCGGGAAAACTCGATTTTGCGGTTTTGGCGGGAGCGGTTTTGGCGGGAAACTCGATTTTATGGTTTTGGCGGGAAACCTCGATTTTGCGGCTTTGGCGGGAAAACTCGATTTTGCGGTTTTAGCGGGAAACCTCGTTTTGCGGTTTTGGCGGGAAACCTCATTTTGCGGTTTTGGCGGGAAACTCGATTTTACGGTTTTGGCGGGGAACCTCGATTTCACGGTTTTGGCGAGAAACCTCGATTTCACGATTTTGGCGAAAAAAACTCGATTTTTCGTGTTCGGCGGGAAAATTCGATTTTGTGATTTTGGTAAAAAAACTTGATTTTCGGTTTTTGAAGTTTTAACAAAAAAAAGTTATTTTGCATAATCGAACAAATATAAAATTTCAGTGGATATTTAAGTAGTGTATAATAATTATCTTATTCAAAATAAAAGGGTTAAAATTTTAACCCTGTACATTATAGGGCTAACCCTTTTTTAACTCTGGTTCAGAAATAAGGGTTAGGGCTAAAAAAAGTTTTACAGGGTTAGGGCTAACCCTATTAGATTGAGCCCATATTAACATCCCTACAATTTCTAGATCTCTTATTGTAAACAATGAACCTAATGATTCGAGAAATCCATCACGCTTCTAGAGCAAGCCTGTTCTTTAGATTATTTAATTAACTATTGTATATTGATCAAGTTGCTAAGTACATGAACTTTTATTTTATATCAAAATTACTTATTAGTGGCCTGGTGCGCCACAATGTTGTTCCCTTTCTGAACTCATCCCATGTGACATACTCCACGATTAATACAATACATAATTATGATTATCGTTTAAAGATTTAACTATAACCAATTGTACGAATACATGTGAATATACTTGATTGGAGTAGTGAACTTGTGATAGTAATACATTGTTTTCTTTTCCTTCACATATTACTCCCTCCATATTTTAGTAGATGATGTTTTACATGAATTTTTTTTTCCAAAGTAGATGACTTTTTTTATTTTCAATGTAAAATTTATTATTTTTTATGTTATGTAATTACTCCTTCCATTTTTTTGTATAGGATGTTTTTAAAAAATTGTTTTAAATTAGATAATGTTTTCAATTTTTAAAGTAAAATTTATTGAATTTAATGTTATGTAACTATTTGTATTTTGCTGTGTATTTTATTATTAGTTGAATTTTGATTAAGTGATAATTAATAATTTTTTTGTCTAGAAAATATAAGAAATAAAATGTTTTAAATTTATGAGCATGATTTTAAAACACATTAAATAAAAACACAGAGAGAGTAATTAATTATATTATGTAGTCTATTTTTATATTTGTTGAATTGTGTTTTTGTTTAGAATTTTAAAAAAAAAAGAATTATGTACATAATTCTTTAACGACATATAATAAAAACAGAAAGAGTATCAAATAATTGCTACCTAGCAGTAACCGAACGTATCATTTGATTAGAAACTTACCATCATGTTGACAATAAGTTCATACTAAAAGTATATGATGTCTTAACTTATTTCGCCGAGCCTATGTTAAGGTTTGACAATCTGTAGTTATGTAGAGTTTTATAATTGATTTAAGCTTTTGTTTCATCAATAGTTTCAACTTTCAAGTAGATGTTACCCCCGCCATAAGCATTGATTTATTCAAGATATAGGATTATATGTATTAAGGTCTACATCCATTATGATAACTTTTTCATGAATTTTAATCAAAGCTGGAGTTTTATTATTAGACCGCAGGCTTATAAATTTTTTTGGAGAAAAACAAAACTAGATTGTTCCATGCTGACATGAAATAAAGAAAGGTAGAGTAAAATTAGGGGAGACTTGACTGAGCAGATTCGTTAAAGTGGGCCCCGCGAGAATCAATTTTGAATCGGACGATGGAGAAACAATTGTTGTTACCGATACACAAATGTGAATTATTAGTCAGTGGTAGATTGACCTGGTTTTGTAAGTCAAGCACTGCTCTTTTAAAGGCGTACGTGTCGAGATAAGCCAAGTATTGGAAAACACGTGTGTCTCGTGTGAATCTCGAGAAGAATAAATACGCATCTATATTAAAATAAATTAAAGTAGATTTATTCCACCAAAAACTGTGATTTTAAATATCTTGAAACTGACTCTAATATTCGTTGTGTGCGAAAGCTTTAAAGAAAAAAAAAATTCTTATTTATGATAATAAATATTTGCTAAAGCTAATTGCTAATCAACTTTAGTATCAATAGGGATGTTAATATGGGCTCAATCTAATAGGGTTAGCCCTAACCCTGTAAAACCTTTTTTAGCCCTAACCCTTATTTCTGAACCAGAGTTAAAAAAGGGTTAGCCCTATAATGTACAGGGTTAAAATTTTAACCCTTTTATTTTGAATAAGATAATTATTATACACTACTTAAATATCCACTGAAATTTTATATTTGTTCGATTATGCAAAATAACTTTTTTTTGTTAAAACTTCAAAAACCGAAAATCAAGTTTTTTTACCAAAATCACAAAATCGAATTTTCCCGCCGAACACGAAAAATCGAGTTTTTTTCGCCAAAATCGTGAAATCGAGGTTTCTCGCCAAAACCGTGAAATCGAGGTTTCCCGCCAAAACCGTAAAATCGAGTTTCCCGCCAAAACCGCAAAATGAGGTTTCCCGCCAAAACCGCAAAATGAGGTTTCCCGCTAAAACCGCAAAATCGAGTTTTCCCGCCAAAGCCGCAAAATCGAGGTTTCCCGCCAAAACCATAAAATCGAGTTTCCCGCCAAAACCGCTCCCGCCAAAACCGCAAAATCGAGTTTTCCCGCCAAAACCGTAAAATCGAGGTTTCCCGCCAAAATCGTGAAATCGAGGTTTCCCGCCAAAACCGTAAAATCGAGTTTCCCGCCAAAACCGCAAAAATGAGGTTTCCCGCCAAAACCGCAAAATCGAGTTTACCCGCCAAAACCGTAAAATCAAGGTTTCCCGCCAAAACCGTGAAATCGAGATTTCTCGCCAAAACCGTAAAATTGAGTTTTCCGCCAAACCCGCAAAAATGAGGTTTCCCGCCAAAACTGCAAAATCGAGTTTTCCCGCCAAAACAGCAAAATCACGTTTTTCCGCCAAAACCGCATAATCGCGTTTTTCGCCATAACCGCAAAATCGAGGTTTCCCGCCAAAACCGTGAAATCGAGGTTTCCCGTCAAAACCGTAAAATCGAGGTTTCCCGTCAAAACCGTAAAATCGAGTTTCTCGCTAAAACCGCAAAATCACATTTTCCCGCCAAAACCATAAATCGAGTTTTCCCGCTAAAACCTTAAAATTTGATTTTGCGATTTTGCAGTTTTGACGAGAAAACTTGCTTTGACAGAAAAATTTGATTTTGCGATTTTGGTGGAAAATCTTAATTTTACGTTTTGGCAGAAATTTTTTATTTTGCGATTTTGGTGAAAATGTTGATTTTACGTTTTTGGTGAGAAAACTTAATTTTACAATTTTTTCATTTATATGATCAAATCTGAAATTGTTAAAAACGTAAACTTTGGTTAAAAATTAATATACAAACATTTATTAATATATATAAAACATTAAATGGGCTAGCCCTGGTACCAGCCCTAACCCTTGATTTAAACAGGGTTAAAATAGGACTGAGTTAAAATAAGGCTGAGTTTATTTTAAACAAAAGAGGGTTAAGCCCTGGCCCTGCATTTAACATCCCTAAGTATCAATAATTCGAAACCCACAGGAAAACCCTCAAACAAGGCTTTGCCATTGAAAGCAAAACCAGAATTTGGTAAAACCACCTACGAATTTTGTTGTTTGGAACTTTGAATACATAAGGAATGAATTAGTCATTATTGGTTTATTGTTTATATATGTTTATTTTTCTAATACTTTAGCCGTTCAACTACTATAATATTCTATTCGTCTGTATAATTCAATCAAATGAAATATTATAATACATCAGTTTTATAATGGTAATACGAAACGTTTTATAATCTCATTAATCACCATTGATAATCTTGTGCAGATTGATTTTCAGTTTCTTCTGTCCATGGCTATATACATCTTAGTGCAGAATGAATATAGACGATCAATCAATCGTACACATAGCTGATTTAAATCAAGTAAATACGAAACCAAACAACGGTCCAATGGAGGAGATGGTAGGGCACGTAGACAAGCAGCCTAAGAAAAGTCTCGATCCTGTGTGCTAGGAATGATGGGCCCACAGTATTTATGCAGTTGAGAAATTGTGATTTTCTCTTTTATAATCTTAGAAAAAATACAAGAGAAAGAGAATCAAATGTTTAAAATAAAGGCGAGGGACGTGTTTCTATGTAAACAATATTTGGCAGATTTTTATTATAATTGAAAAAATCTTACAAGAAAATAGAATATTCAGCACCAGATTTGTTTAAAGGATGCGTACAGCCCAAGTAATATATATATATTTTGGTAATCCACAAGTAATATATTTTGCAGGTACTTTATTATTTATAATCAGAAATAGCATTGGAAATTACTTTGTTAACGCCAACGATATTAAAAATATTTAAACTTTATACTAAAAGTTTGAAGTGAAATTATAAATCAATACAAGAAAAAATACTTGTAAGGGACATGTGGGGCAGAGCTTTGCGAACTTCCGAGCCTTGCGCAAGTGTACGACGTTAACATGTTTAAACCATCGCTTACACGCATTCTTTGGCGCGTGTTTCACACTTTATTAGTTATTGTTTCCAAGGAAGTCCAACAATATAATTAATGTAATCTTCATATTGTTTGATTATAGTATCAATAACCAACAATATAATTACTGGAAAACAAATAATGACTTCACATAAAATTGTTGCGTGCGGTGCGGTATCGTGACCAAGCTTTCTCCAAAGTCTTCCGAAAACGTCACTCATCACGGGAAAAAACTTTAGTAAGAAAAGAGAAACAACATCTGATTAATTTTACAAATAATTAATGTGTCACTGTAATAAAGAAACTAAGATTCTGATCCGCATATCATTGCATGTATTCATTATAACTTTTTAAATATATATATATATATATATTTATAAATTATAATACATAAATATTGTTATAGTAATATTGAATTATTATTTGTATTAAATATTTTTTCTTTTTATTATATACTGTTGTATTAAAAAAATTGTATTAAATATATTTGTAATGCATATAAGTTTATTGCTAATTAAGATTAGTTTGTTTATAGTAGTATTAATTGTAATTAAACTATTAGTTTAAAGTTTATAATTTATTTTTTGTACTTTAATTTTAATAAAATAGATACATATTTGGAGTTGCTAATTCAACTGATAATTTTTTTTCTAATGATAAAGATGCCAAATTCAAGTTTTAGTAATTGCGTGAAAAATTTAACAACTACTTCTTATCTATAACTTAAGAAGACTATGAATTTAGTTTTAAAATTTATCAATTTAAAAATATATACTTTTTTTCATTGTAATAAGTGTTTAATTTTTTTATAAAAATATTAAGAAAATATAAAATTTATATTATTATCTTGGTTATATAAAAGTAGCACTAAATAAAATCAATCCAATTAATAAGAATGTAGTATTTTGTTATAAAAATAAAATAATATTAAATTATATATAGAATAGTGTGAACATTATTTATTTTGTAATAAAAAAAATTGAACATCAAATAAATTGAAAAAGAGTAGTATATATATATAAAGAGAATACACAAGTGGTGAGGTTTGTAACGCACAAGTCCATGCGCGTGTGGTTCCACGTTCCATGACTTTCGTAACGTCTAAGTGCGGGGGGGGGAGGGACCCATGTTTCATGGAACCGTTTCGAAGATTTTTTGCGAGTTCTTAATTACATCGTTGTCCTTCACTCTTAGCTTTAATGACGATGTTGCCACTATGTTCTATGAAATCCAATTGCATTTTTCATAATAGCATATAGGCTGAAGATGATATTATTAAACACTAGGATTTGTAACAAAGACAACAGATACCAGTAGTTTTTCTTGTTTTTTTCCATTAAAGTTTTGTTTAAGATCATAGGTAATTGCTGAGTATAGTCTGGAGTTAACATAACTGATATGGTGAATGGTCAATGATGAAGTAATTGTAATTTTAGCCATTTAAAAACATTGATGACTGGTTATTAAAAGTTTGGAAACTAAGGTCTCGATAGTTCTCTAAAACTGAATGCTCAAAAATGTAGAAATGTAGGCTATGCATCTCAGTTCAAAAATTACAGTTAAAATGTTAATCAAACAAATAAGTGGGTATTAAATAGCTTATTTGATTGTAAGTAGTTGGAAAATATTTGTTTCCTATCTCTGAAACAATCAACTGTTAAAACAATTTATCATGAACTATTTTAAAATAATATCTAACAGATATCACAAATCTTTAAATGTTAAGATATTTCATATATTCTATAGTATGTCAGATGATCAAAAGATATAAAATATGTGTATATATTTTAGTTTGTACTATACTCAGTAGCTTCGTAAACTGATTCAACTACGCAAATAAATTTATTCCACAAACTTTTAATTCATAACTTTTTATATATTGAATTTCTATTTTTTCATTTTAGTTCCATTTAGTTTTGATTATTTCTTTTGTATATATTTATCTTTATTAGTTTTTGATTTTTAAGTTAAATTTCATAATATGTAGATTTCAATATTTTAATAAGTGACAAACTGTGTTTCTAAGTAAATGAGTTTCACAACCCCCACAATATTACCTCTGTTTTGAATTTGATTGATAAGAAAAATGTTTATAAATTGTGGGAAACAATAATTATGTGAGTGACTCAATTATTATTCATAATGGTTAGGTAGTTCGAATTATAAAGAAATTCAATAAAGTAAAGAAAGAAAGAGAAAAAAAAAAAAGCGGTATTGCAAAACAAATAAAAAAGAAGCCAATAGATTCTTCTCATCACTTTTCTTTTCTCAAAGCTTTGCTGCTTTTCCTAACCTTTCTCTCTCTCTCTAAACCAAGAATAAACCTGCCCTTCTATTCCTATAAAACTTAACTCCATTTTCCTCTCTAATCTCCTCCACACCAATTCTCTCTCTCTCTCTCTCTCTCCCTCTCTTCTCATTTCAAAGAACAAGAAATTAAAAAAAAAAAAAAAGAAAATGGAGGTATCTACAAGAAAGCCTTATTTCATAGAAGAAGAAGACGATGGGTTGGTTTCTCTAGCTGAGATGGAAGCTGGAGTTTCGACTCCTTCTTCTTGTTACAGAAACATGAATCGTTACCATCCTCGTAGTTATCATTACAATTACCATCAGTACTCTGTTTCATCACCCAGATCTGTTGGAAATTTCCATGATTTTAGATTCGACAACAGCTGTTTCGGACAACAATCAGTTCCTCATTTCTTGGACTCTTGTTTCCTCTGTAAGAAGCGTCTTGGTAATAACAAAGACATCTTCATGTACAGGTACACACATCTATACTTTAAGCTTTGGTTTTGATATTTTTGTCAACAATAGAAGAAACCCTAATTCTTATTTTTTTTAATGTTTGGTAATAACAGAGGAGACACACCGTTCTGCAGCGAAGAGTGTAGAGAAGAACAGATAAATAGAGACGAAGCAAAAGAGAAGAAAAAGAATCTGTCTTCTTCAGTGAAAGCTATGAGAAGAAATGAAAAGAGAAGCTCTTCTTCTTCTCCAACTAGATCTCGTGGCTATGCTTTCCACACTGGAACTGTTGCTGCTGCTTAGCTTTCAATATCTCTTTTAATTAATATTCCAAGGCAAAAACAAAAACCAAGAGAATCCATTAACGCCAGTTGCTGTAAAAGTTGGTTAATGGTTTGAATTTTTAAAAACTCTTTTTTCAAGGGTTTGTCCTTTTTCGTTTTTATTTTGCATAAAGAAAAAAAAAATCATGCAATTTTGGGAGTACAAGAAAACTATGGCCAAACGTTTGACTATGTGAATTTTTTTTTCTTTTGGTTAATATGTGAAGAAAACAAAAATATATGTAATATGAACATCATCATCAGCCTTGGCTGTTCTTTTATACATAAATGATGGGACTGTAATGAAAAACTATAAAATTAAACTGTATGTTATTTAATTTTCGTTGTTACACTGACATGTGATTCAGTTATGATTCGAAATAAAATTTGTAGTAGTGGAATAAACTCTGATTTGGAGTAGTTTTGATGTCATGACTCGAAAGAATAATATAAATATATAATGATGTATTATTTAGACAATGTGTTTCTGCGCATGTTCTGTGAGATCATTTGTGCAATACAATTTTTTTTCCTTTTTCATTTTATTGAAACTGTAAGTACAATTAGTTATAAGAAGCAGTAGTACCATTTCTTTTTCAGAAAGAAAGATTCAAGGTTAATAAACTTTTCATATCCTGCCTTGCACAGTCACAAACGTAGGTCTTCTGTTAACCACAAGTTTCATTACTGTAGTATTCTCTTCTTGCAGTCTTAAATGTATTACGTCGTCTCACATCAGATCACAATCACATTCACATGATGTTTTGTTATTGAGATGTGAAGGGTTTTATTATATCACGGGTCAAGTTACTTTGAACACATCACATTCTTATCAGATGTGAAGGAAAGGCAGCTGTTGATTTGGGTTAATGGGCTTATAACATTACTACATGGGGCTTTTCTCACAGTTCATATTAATGGACATTAACAAGGAGTATCATCTTGTTTTAAAAAATTAAGGCAGAGAAAACCATAATTATTCTCTACTACGCTCTCATAGGTTCTTAACGCCTTTTGTCAAATTCTCCAACAGAACTTCGCATTTTTCAGAATTTGATTCATAATTTTCCTAAGACTTTCAACTACAAAGGTCATGTCGGGTCTTTCTTTTCAGACGATGATCAGCCAATTTGCTTCGTAGCTTGGAGTCTTTCTAAAGTTTTTGCTATTAACAAGATGTAGTTTGACCCATTTTACAAGAATTTTTTCAGCCAAAAGGTTTTTTTTCACAAGATTTTTTTCAGCCAAAAGGTTTTTTTTTACAAGATTTTTTTCAGCCAAAGGTTTCATTCGCTCTATTGTGCGACGACAAGTGATGATCTAGTACATGACAACTCGAAAGAAGATGGTCGCTATGTATCTTGAGATTGCCGGTTTCTACGTACAATAGAGAAGTTCTTATTTGTGAAAGAAGCAATTAATAATATACCAAGTTTGTAAACAAGATATGAGGAAATGTTATTGCAATTGTAACGTGAGTTTTGTCTCCTTCAGGACTCTCTCTAGCGACACCAAAGTCCATTAATTTCGGATTAAAATCATCGTCCAAAAGCACGTTTGATGATTTGAAGTATGCATGAAACCACGTTTGAGGAAATTAAGGTTCCTCGAAAGGTTAAGAAAGGTGCATGAAAGAAAATCGAGGCAATCGACATGGTCGAACCAACCATAGTCGAACCGACCGTGGTCGGACCAACCACAGTCGGACAGCCCATGGTCGAACGACCATGTCCGAACCTATACCAGACCAGTCAATCCGAATGGACCTAATAAGGATGTTTGGGACGCCAAACTTCCAGGTACTGAGGATATTGATAACAATGAGATCTCAATCAGTTATCTTATGTTGGAATGAAATGGAACATAAAAGACGTCGACATAGATGATATATTTGCATATAAAGTAGCACTTGAGGTTATGGATTTGAATGAGGATCATGAACCCACATCTATATTAGATTGCACTCGTAGATCATATTGGCTTAAGTGGAAAGAAGCCATAAATGTGAAGTTGTATATACCTATTGGCTGAGTTTCTTGATGGCCACGGTAAGAGGAGAATGAGGATATCCTCTATTGGAAGTGTTAAGAGCATTTCCAATGGCAAACTTCATTTTTCTTTTAAAATATGAAATTCTTCAAAAATGAATCAACATGATCTCCAATGGTTTACTTCATTTTTTTTCAAAAAAAAAGTCCAAAAAATATTCTTTTTATGTTTTAGCATTATTTATCAATAACACTTTATTTTTACTAATTTTACCCAAATATTTAGTTTTAACAATAATTCAATACAATTACTAAGTAATATAGATTAAACATTATCATATAATATAATTATTACAGATAACATAAATAAATAACATAAAAACAATAGATTTTATAAGAAAGCATGAGATGTATATTTTTCCCACATGTGATCAATTAATTATGTAAATGTGTTCCATCTAAAATATGTTTTTAGTATATTTGAGATTTTGAATTGACGGAATAAAAGTAATTACATAAAGTTTGAGATTAAATTGATAATATTGGTTTTTATAATTTATTTAAGTAACAAATTAAAATTAGAGGACCAGTATGTAATTAAAAAAAGTTTTTCTTCAAAAATGAAGAAGTGAATAGTATTTAAAGAAATACTGTTCACTTCTTAAAAAATGAAAAATAAAATAAAATACCATTGAAGCAAAAAAGTGAAAATGAAGCACCATTGGAGATTGTGTATGCAAAACTAAGTTATGTGTGATTAATTGAAAGAAACTACAAAACTATGTAAGTTGTAAGGATATTTCTCGATAGTTTCATATTCAAAAAAAAAATCATTTTATATTTATTTTTTTGTTATTTACCGACGTTCGTTGGTGAGACAATTGGATAAACGGAATGAGAAATGAAGTTCGCGTGGAATATGAACCTCTATAAAAGGCGCTTGATGCTCATAAAAATGGATAGCTCTGCAACATCTGACCCATATACAACCTCCTTTAGTTCAGTTAACGTGTAAACCTTCGCATATATGTTCAAAATCCCCTTAACTTGGGTGCAAGGTTCAAATGGGCTTCTTAGGTTATACGACAAGACATGGACTATATTCCTTTGATACCTAGGAGGGGGATGGTTTGCCTGATACTGGAAACGACTGGTCTTTTTCTCAGCCACTTTAACCACCAACTCTTCAGAAGGCACAATAGTGGTGACTGAGGCAGATGAAGTGGCTTCAAGTTTGTATGTTTTCTCCATTTGTGCAGAAGGATGTGGGTTGAGTGACTCTGACAATACTTCAACTCTGAAAAGGAGTGTCATGAAGCTTGGGAAGATACAATAAGGATTCGGGCCAACGCAACTCAAGGACCTATGAAGAATGCCAAGAATGGAAGGAGCAGAAATGTCAAGAGTGTGATTGGATCAGACAATATCAGCGTGAGTGTACATTGTTTAAACGAAAGGAAATGAAGTGATCTGAGTGTAAAGGAATGTGACATCTCAAGACTGAGTGTCCTAATCTGCAGAAAAACAATGACAAAACGATAGTGTCTGAGCTGAGTGACTCTGAGTCAGAAGATGATGAAGGTGCCAAAGATTTGCTGCTAAACTTCCTAGCAATGGTCGGTGCTGAAAAAGCCACTTCTGAAACAGATTCATCTGACGATGAAAATGAGGAAGGAATCGATGTGGAGAAGGAATATCGCCAGCTGTACGATCAATAGGTAAAGCCCAGCCATGAGAACATCAAACTGATTAAGGACACTGCCATGCTTAAGGCTCAAGTCAACATTCTCACCCTTGACTCGAGCAATTCCGAAAATAAAGAAAATATGATCCGATAATCCCAAAACAGTGTCAGAGACATCAAGGAGATTGAGCAGGAACTACTCAACGAGAAATAAAAGAATCTCGCATTGGTAGAGAAGGTTGCCAAGATCTGGCAAGCATACACTGAAGAACAAGCTAAGTCTCGGGGTCTGGAACAAGATCTAAATGAAAATCATAAGAAGATAAGGATGCTGAACAAAGGCACCAAAGATTTTGATCAGCTGTTGTCCATTGGTCAACCACCCAGAGCCAACTGAGGACTGGGTTTCAAGGGAACATAATCCGCCAAAATGGTGTTCGTTCTAGAAAAGAAACCTCTACAAGTACAGGCGAGTGAATTAGATACCAATTAAAGGTCACGACATAAGCAATCAGGAGAGGGTTTGATTACCAAGACGAAGGTGAGCACTGAAATCTTGAACCCAGGAAAACATGCCATTAAACCAAGTGAACAAGGGTGTGAGAAACCTCATATCCCACCGAACACTAAGACTAGAGGATGCTTTGCTTGTGGACAACTTGGACATCAGAAGGCTTTCTGCTACAGATATCTCCGAAAGATTAAACAAGCTTGGAAAGCTGGTCAGCGCTTCATTGAAAGAAAGTGGTCCGGAAAGGTTTGGATAGCCAAAGATCAGCTCTAACCAAGTAGAAAGTCAAAACAGGAGGAAGGAGAGATTGTGTGCAATCATATCAGAATGGAGGAGTATGTTGAATCCGACAAGGAAGATTTAGAGATTGCATACACTGTCGTCAAAAATGCGGTGCAAGACGAGAAGAAATTTGACAGTGGGTGCTCACGACATTTGACAGGAAACAAAGGAGTCATAACCGGATTAATGCATACAGAAAGGAGAAAAGTTATCTTCGGTGATGGTTAAAAAAGAAAGATCCAGGGAATAGGATCAATAACTGAATCGAGCCAACCACCACTAATCGACGTATACCTGGTAGAAGGTCTCAAATCAAACCTCATCAGTGTTAGTCAGCTGTGCGATGAAGGACTAACCATCATGTTTGACAAGGTTGAATGCAGAGCGGTAACTCCACAGAAACAAACAGTGTTGTCAGGAATTCATACAAGGAACAACTGCTATATGTGGTGAAGAAGTGCAGACGTAGATTCAGTTTTAATGTCAAGAGGAAACAATGGACTCCCATGGAAGGTTGCTATGAATCAAGAACTAAAACAATTGGATGCGGGAAGTGTTTGGGAACTTTCCAATCTTGAATGCCTTCAGGGCCAAGAAGAACTTCACGGTCGTATGACATGTCGTGAGAAAGATGGATGGGATAGTGACATGAAAAAGAACTACGACTGAGCCTCGCTGGTGATGTGGAGTATTTTCTTGGATGTCAGAAGATGAGCCTAGAACAAGACATTCACAGTCGTTGTTTGATCAAAAAGTTGGGTGAGGAAGCAGATAGGCTTATCGGTTGGGAGAACAAGAAAAATGGGTGGTTTATGTCAACAAAGAACTCGTCCGGAGTCTAGTATATCTCACAAACAACCAACAAGAGCTCTGTAAAAGTCTTGGGTTGAGTCGAAACAATTGGGTTGACCCTAAGATTGTTCTTAGTGAAGCAAAGTGTGATTCTTCACATACTGGATATAGTGAATATTGAATTGTTCGAAATACTGAAGGTAACTATTTGTGTTGTAGGTATGCATGATGGGAGCTGGCCAGTGATTCAAAAGCTCTGTGAAGAGAGTGATAAACAACGGTGTTGGGCTCGAGTTGGTGAATACTTCAGACTGGGAAAACGGTTAACTCAAATCTGTTGGATGACTCAACTCATCAGCAACTACGGTAACACTGTCAAAGTCAGCTATTACGGTAACACTATCAAACTCAAACCGTTCGTGTTTAACCAGTCCAGTTCAAAGTGTCTTACAAAAAACTGGAAAGAACACGTGAAAACAAGGCACATAAGTGTGAATGAACTCCTAGTCTACACTTATTTGAGACTGTGTCTTAAAATCATTGAAATTAGCACGCCCAAACCTCAGGTCATTGATTTGTTTAGAAACCCCATAGATCTCAACATCATTTTGAATGTTCAAAGGGTTCTTGGGATTTATGATCTCTAGATCTCAACCCGTAGTAAGATGATCATCCCTGTGTTAATAAACCTTACTGACAGTTGACGAGTCTAGTCACCAGAGGAAAGAGCCAACCTACTAAGTATCATTAGTGTGTCATCCGACCCAGTGAGATCCATAATCACACCGAAACAAGCTGTTACCCCAGTTTGAATTTTAGTGTGATCAATGTGGGGACTGAGATAGGGAGAGGTCATCGTTGAGATTGCGTCACTGACACTCGTGTTACCTGTCCCTCTTGGACTATGAAGGTAGAGTGTTTAGATAGTTAAGAAGAAGTCATCAATCATTTATAAAAAGGGATGTTTTGGCATCGAAGAGAAAACCGATGTGCGGGAGTATAGTGCTAAAGCAAACTTCATGTTTGTTGATTCCAAATGAGTCCAAGATGTGAATGCATCTCAGCTGAGAAACGCATCATCAAAATTAAGGCTAATGCTCCTGCCAAAATAGTGCTGAAATGACTGATTGTCTTTCGCTAACTAGATCAATCTCAATCACGTTGACCTCTGCGATGTAATGGGTTGATTTCAGTCTAAGATTGGAAAATAAGCTTATTTCAACATGAACTTTACGGGTTGTGCCTATTCCTTACCGAACTTTGAAATAGTGCGTATTCCATATTGAACTAAACAAAAACTCAAAAATACTACATGAACTTTACGCGTTATGCCTTTTCATTCCCGAACTTTATAGTAGTGCATATTCCATACTAAACTAAGCAAAATACTATATTAACTCTCAAAATCATACTTATATATATATATTAACCATCAAAAATACTAGTTATCCGTTAATTTTATCTAAATAACGTCATTTTGGATAAATTATGTGAAATTAAAATTTTAAAATACTAAATGAGCTCTCAAAACATGCTTATATATATAAACTAATAATAAATAATTTGAATTAATAATATATATATATTTAATAATATATATATATATATATATATATTTGAATTAATTATTTTTTATATATATTGACCGTCAAAGGTATAAGTCATCCGTTAATATATAAAAACGACGTCATTTTGGTGAAATTCTGTAAAATTAAAAATTAAATTTCGGAAAATTTGAACTTTCACACTGGTGGACAAGTAAAAGCATATTAAGTTCTAGACCAAAATAACTTTATTGTATTGATCGTGTAAACATTAACTTATATAGTTCTAGTTTAATCAAATAGATGTATAATTATATATGTTTTTAAATTTAACTTTAAAATCATTATTTATTATTAATTCAAATATTTACCTTATACTTGTCCACCAATTTGAGCGTTCGAAACTACCGTAAAGTATTTTTTTTATTTTACAGAAATTATCCAAAATGATGTGTTTTGATAAATTAATTGATGTCTAACGCCTTTGACGATCAATATATATAAGCACAATTTTGAGAATTGATATAGTATTTTTAAAATTTATTTTTATAGAATTTATCTAAAATGACGTTGTTTTGATAAATTAACGGATGACTAACACCCTTGACGGTTAATATATATATAAGAGCACGATTTTGATAGTTAATGTAGTATTTTTGAATCTTCGTTTAGTTTAGTATGAATTATGTACTACTATTAAATTCGGGAATGAAAATGCATAACACATAAAGTTCATATAGTATTTCTGAGTTTTTGTTCAGTTCAGTATGGTATACACACGACTTCAAAGTTCGGAAAGGAGTATGCACGTCTCTTAAAGTCCATGTTGAAATAAGCCATTTTTCCAGGTATGGACATTGTAGCATACATTTTATATGTAATTGAGACGAGTCCAGTTAAGATTTTTGGTAACCCATCCTAAAAGTTTTATATTCTATCATGAATCTGTATATGTACTTTTATAAATATATACATTTATGTTGTGGTTATAATTAATGTTTCACCGTAGCATAGCAGCTAAATCACTACTCTTACTATATCTAGAATCAAATATGTCTCACGTTCGATTTTGCTAAAAATCCGTTTTTTTATTTTAAAATAAATATCATTTTTTCTTGAAGCTCATTCTAAATATTTTACATGTTATCCTAAATATGATATATATGTAATTTTGTTAATATATTTTTTAAGTTTTGGTTATGAACAATGTATCAACATAGCCTATTGGTTAAGTATATACTCTTATTGTACTTGAACCATACATATTCCCACATCCAATTCCGCTCGGAATCTAAACGATATCCCCTTTTGATTAAATGTACAAACAATTTTATATTTGACTAGTTAGCCCAAGAGATATAACATCATATGGCAGTGGCTAAACACTATAATCCATCATCTGGTAGTTCTCAAGTTCAGTTCTAGTAGCAAACAAAACATTTTTTATTTTACTTTTCAAGATTATACAACATCATTTGAATCTTACCAATATGCTATACAAATCGTGTGCTTTAGCTTATCACATGTCATTCATAATTGAGACTTTGTTCGAATACATTCAAATATGGTTTCGGAAGCCCATCTTTAAATATTTTACATGATATCCTTAATACGATATATATATATATATATATATATATATATATATATATAAGTTTGTTGATATATACAGTTAAGTTTTCGTTATAAACGATGTTACATCAAAGAAAACATGCTTCATTTTTTTCATTGTTATAATGCCCCTAGCAAGGAAGACGTGTATTATCTTCTTTGACAATGCTAAATGCTAAATATGATTTTGATAGTTCATATAGTATTTTGCTTAGTTTAGTATGAAATATGCACTACTATAAATTTCGGGAATGAAAAGGCATAATGTGTAAAGTTCATGTAATATTTTTGAGTTTTTGTTTAGTTCAATATGGAATAGGCACTATATCAAAGTTCGGTAAGGAATAGACACGACCCATAAAGTTCATGTTGAAATAAACCCTTTTTCCGTCTAAGATCTAAGGAAAGAGGTTTTACTCTGAATTGACATGAATGCACCTCAGATGAAGAACACAGTGTCTGTGTGACTCAACAGGATTGGCTGCTTAAGTGGTGGTAAACATATAATAGGGCGAAATGATTCAGTTGAACGGGGAGAGAAAGAGGTGGGGTCGTCGAGTAATTGTCAAGACTTATGAAGGGGTACGTGTTATTTTCAAAGATAATTAGACATTAACAATAATGAAAAATTATAACTATGAAGCGTCTAGTGTGAATGTCATAATTGTGAAGCGTGTCAGATTTTATGTGGGACCCAGTTGGACTAATCTCTAAGTTTGAGTGTAAGTGTCTTATCATGGACTGTCTTCAAGTTTTGTTTTTGCAGTCCATCAACACTAAAGAAGAAAAAGGAACCATCAATGTCACACCGATTCATCTCTGATCTGGCGCATCAGAAGTATCAAAAGCTGGCTCTCAGAGGATTCAGTGTACAAAGAACTCTCACAACACATGAGACGGGGGTATTCTGATTCAAAAATTCATCGATAGTATTGGATGGAGAACTATCGTTACCAATGTTCAACCTTTCTCACCAATTCTGGTACGAGAATGCCTGGCTAACCTCATATCTAATTCCCCATATGCCCAAATCAGATCCACGACCTTTGAGATCTCACCGCTAATGATCAATCGCGTGTTTGATACCCACAACGTGCAAGCAACGACTGATTGGAGCTTATTAGATCTGGATGTATGTGTTGTAATTCTTATAGGAGGATCGAAATACTCCTGGGAGGATTTTGAGATGGACGATCTTTGTCCAGTCTACAGGCAAGCATATGAAATCTGCAGAACTAATTGGGTTCCAGATGATGAGAGCGAAGAGTTGATCAAATTGCGTATTCACCTCTTGGGAGCGCTAGCAATAAGAATTCCTGTGAACTTCGGAGAATTGGTTTTCTCTAAAATCACATGCATTGACTTCGAATCAACACATGCACTGAACATTGTCTTCCCAAATATCATTCATCATATCTTGTCACATCAACATGATGTTCGGGGAATGCTTGATGATGATCAATATGTTGGGTACCCTAAGAACTTCCAACCAAGGAGTGGCGCATAATGTTGTGTTTTGCATGCTAAGTCACTTCTTCAGGGAGAGATGAATGGAGTGTTTGTTATGTCTGCTTTGTGTTTGCCTTTTTATTTGTATTCCGGATATGTGCTTTGAGAAACTTATCCTCTGATTAACTTCATGGACTTGTGCCTAAGATTCAGATCCAAGTAACCGTTGACAGTTACTGTTTGTGTGTGTATCTGGTTATCTTGTGCAGGATACTTCGGGAGCAGGACATAGCTGCCAACTAAGAAGAAAATTACTTGAGCAAGAAAAAAGGAAGAGATTGTTGAGACATGTAGCGAAGGGTTATGTCGTATTGGTTCGGTTCGAGTGGAAAAAAAGGTGAGCAGTACCGGTGGACCGATACATGAATAAAAGAATATGCTAACTTGGATAACAAGGGACTCGGATTTGGAGATCAAGTCGGTTGCAGAATATGGAAAGAAAATATTGCGGTATCTTAAAATTGAGAGGTATAAATGCAAAGTTGGCGAATGAGGAACTCATGCTTCTTAGAGAAACAAGAAGAGAAGCGCAACAAGGGGTCTGAGATTTTGTGTCTAAGTTGTTTAGATTAAGAATTAGTCAGTCGTGATTCACGTGTGTGTGAAGTCACAGAAATCTAATTAAGTGGAACTGTTCGGTTTGCTTAAACGATTCTCAATAAGAAAAACTTTAAAAGAATAGTTTTTGTGATACAATCAAGGTTTCTAACTGTTCTAGGTCTTTCAAGATTATCTTTGGTAATGCCACCAAATTGAAAAATTGCTGAGACCGGTTCACTATTAAATTGCTTTTTCAAGACCTCCAACTTTTTCAGACAACAGCTGAAATAAAACTCTGGCAAACTTCAAAAAGTCATGTTTTGATTTCTTTCTTTGTTGTATAATAAAATGTCCATTATCATCTCTTTCTACTTGTTCTTCAGTTTCTGCAATATCACCACATTTTTCACCTTCATTTGCTATGTCCACATTTTCCACAGTCAATAAAATATATCATATGAAAGAAAAAAATGTGGTGATATTGCAGAAACTAAAGAACAAATAAAAAACAATGATGATAGACATTTCCTTATACAATGGAAGAAGAAACCAAGACATGACTTTTTAAAGTTTGCCATCATTTTATTTTAGATATTGTTTGAAAAAGTGGAGGTCTTGAAAAGGCAATTTAAAAGTGAACCGTTTTTCAATATGCGGGTGGTATTATCATAGATAATCTAGCATATCGAAATCACTCAGCTAAAAGAAATTATGAAAGTCAAAACACCCGCGCACGATCAGTTCTCTAACACAAAGCTGGCAGCAATACTAGTTACACCATCGGCTTGTCATTCTTTCAGTAAGCAATGGTAAAGTAACAATAAGTAATGTTTCTTGTTTCTTTTATTATTGTTGTTTTCTGCCACAGAAAATAGAAGGTAACACATGAGAGACTACAATATAAGGAATTGATGGATACCATGACCCGGGAAAAGAAGGAAACAAAGAAGAAGGCAAATCACTTAGTGAAGGTCACCCAGACAACCTAGAGGAAGAGAATGCACGAGAACATGGAAGATGAACTGCGATTTGAGAGTGAAGGCATATATGTTGGAGAGAATGCACCACAAACAGTAAGGGGAAGATCACCCAGACAACCCAGAGGAAGATAATGCAGGAGAATAAGCCGATGAACAAGAAAATGAATAATTACAATCAAAATTCAAGGTTGATAGGCTCTTGCATGAAATAAATCAACATTACTTGTCGGGGGAAACCAATCCTTCAAAAAAACATGATCACTACTTGTTAATACCAAAGGTTGAAGAGACTTCAGAATCCAAAAGGAAACCAGATTATGAAAAGGCTATTAAAGTATCGCTAAAGTAACTCAACCCACATCCTTTTGCACGAATAGAGAAGACATACAAACTTAAAGCCACTTCATCTACCTCATTCACCATTGTCGTGCCTTCTGAAGACTTGGTGGTCAAAGTGGCTGAGATAAATACCAACCGTTTGTAGTATCAGGAAAACCATCCCCTTTCTTGGTATCAAAAAATATAATCATTGTCTTGTCGCAAAACTTAAGAAGCCCATTTGAACCTGGCACCCAAGTTAAGAGGATTTTGAACAAATATGCGAATGTTTACACGTTAACCGAACTGGAGGAGGTTGTATATGGGCCAGTTGTAGCCTCTCTATGTTCTTTGAGAAATATCCTAAGAGTTTCACTATGTTTGGTTGATTCACTATTCAAAATAACCGAACCTCTGCTAGCCATTGTTCGTGACCCTTTCATTACAAACAAATGATCAAATAATATTTGAAGATCAACCCATTTTATTGGACAAAACTCAGATTTTTCAACAATTTAACTGCAAAAGCCATAACTGAAGTTGTATATACCCTGTTGGCTGAGCTTCATGACAGCCACGATAAGAGGAGAATGAGGATCTCCTCTATTGGAAGTGTTAAGAGCATTTCCAATGGCAAACTTCATTTTTCTTTCAAAATATGAAGTTCTTCAAAAATGAATCAACATGATCTCCAATAGTTTACTTCATTTTTTTCAAAAAAAGAATAGTCCAAAAAATATTCTTTTTATGTTTTATCATTATTTATCAATAACACTTTATTTTTACTAATTTTACCCAAATATTTAATTTTAACAATTACTCAATACAATTGCTAATTAATATAGATTAAACATTATCATATAATATAATTATTACACATAACATAAATAAAGATGTATATTTTCCCACATATGATCAATTAATTATGTAACTGTGTTCCATCTAAAATATGTTTTTAGTATATTTAATATTTTGAATTGATTGAATAAAAATAATTATATAAAGTTTGAGAATAAATTGATAATATTGGTTTTTATAATTTATTTAAGTAACAAATTAAAATTACAGAACCAATATGTAATTAAAAAGTTTTTCTTCAAAAATAAAGAAGTGATCAGTATTTAAAGAATACTGCTCACTTCTTCAAAAAATGAAGAAAAAAATAAAGTACCATTGAAAAAAGTGAAAATGGAACATTGTTGGAGATTATGTATGGAAACTAAGTTATGTGTAATTAATTGAAGGAAACTACAAAGTTATGTAAGTTGTAAAGATATTTCTGGGTAATTTCATATTCAAACAATAAAAAAATCATTTTATATTTATTTTTTGTTATTTACCGACGTTCGTCGGTGAGACAATTAGATAAACGGAATCCCTGCAGGTGAAAATGAGAAATGAAGTACGCGTGGAATATGAACCTCTATAGAAGGCACTTTATACTCATAAAAATGGATAGCTCTGCAACATCTGACCCATATACAATCTCTTTCAGTTCGGTTAACATGTAAACCTTTGCATATATGTTCAAAATCCCCTTAACTTGGGTGTCAGGTTCAAATAGGCTTCTTAGGTTATGCGAAAAGACATGGATCCTATTCCTTTGATATCTATGAGGGGGATGGTTCGCCTGATAATGGAATCGGCTGATCTTTTCCTCAGCCACTTTAACCACCAAGTCTTTAGAAGGCACGAAAGTGGTGACTGAGGCGGGTGAAGTTGCTTCAAGTTTGTATGCTTTCTCCATTCATGCAGAAGGATGTGGGTTGAGTGACTCTGATGATACTGTAATAGTCTTTTCATAATCTGGTTCATTTTTGGACTTTGAAGTCTCTTAAACCTTTGGAATTAACAAGCAGTGATCTTTTTTTAAGGCATAGTTTCCTCCGACAATTAATGTTGATTTATTTCTTGATATAGTCTATCAACCTTGAATTTTGATTGTTCTTTATCGGCTTTTTCTTATCTGGATTGTTTGGATGATCTTCTCTTACTGTTTGTGGTGCACTCTCTCCAACATTTATGCATTCGCCCTCAAATGACAGTTCTTTAGAACCTAGCACCCATGTTAAGAAGATTTTGAACAAATATGCAAGGGTTTACACGTTAACTGAACTGGAGGAGGTTGTATATGGGCCAGTTGTAAGGTCGGATGTTGCAAAGTTAACAATTTTTATGAGTATAAAGTATGTATCAAATGCCTTTTATAGAGGTTTATATTCCACACAAACTTCTTTCTCATTTTCACCTGCAGGGATTCCGTTTATCTAAATGGCTCATTGACAAACGCCAGTAACTAACAAAAAATAAATATAAAATAATTTTTTATTGTTTGAATATAAAATTACCCCAAAAATATCTTTACAACTTACATAACTTTGTAACTTCCTTCAATTAATTACACATAACTTAGTTTCTATAAATATTTGAAATAAATATAGTTAAATGTGATAAATGCACAAACAAAATGGTTGCCATAAATAATGTATACAATTTCCAACGGTACTTTTAACTGGACTTCAATTTTAATTGTGGGCTAAAATCATTATTGACCAATGATTATACACTATTGACTGAACTTCAATTTTCAAACTTTTAAAACTTTTCCATCTAATTGAATTTCTCCTTTCTCCTTTTCTAGCTTTTGAAAGCTTGATGATGTTGTATTTGATCTTCTTATGCAAAAGCATTCATATATGAATTAAAGGAAAAACGAAACAAGCTACCGCGTAATCGCACTCTAACAAACAACATGAAAAACTAACCTGAGATGTTGTTAGTTCCTTGTATACATCTCTCAAGCTCTTTGCTCATATGCGTTTTTATCCACTCGGACACCTTGATCATACACTAGTCGGCATCGGTAATTAAATGCCCCACATGAGTCTTCCTGCAACCTTCTTTAAGAACATCGAAGCCACCTTCAATGGACAAAATAAAAAATAGACTTTTCAACCACTTTCAAGGTTTTACTATGATCAAGATTCACCTTCTGAGTAACAAAGAAAATCATTATTTATTTTTATGTTAAGACATTTTTGATTTTTTCCTTGCTGTAACAAATACTATCAAGTTTCAATCTTTAGAGGACGACATGAACCAAATATTTTAAAAAAAACCAAAATTTTCTTGTCAAATTTTTAGAGAGAATTGGTAAAATGGGACACATAGAACTTAGATTTGGATTAACAGAATTTTTTGAAGATTATTTAGGAAACTAAGATTTTAGTTCTTGTAATGACTATAATACCCTTTAAATTACATATTATTAAAAAAATTAATTATACAAAATTGATTTTCGATATTCATTTATAATTAAAATATTAGAAAAAAGAAACTAAAACAAAAAATAAAAAGAGGGGAAAAAACCTTTGTTTCTCATCTTTTTCGTTTCTCTCCTTCTCCGCCTCTCACCTATGGCGATTTAGGGTTCTCCGCCTCTCCTTCTTGGATGTTTCATCTCCTCTCCGCCTAATCTCGTGGTCGTCATCTTCCTCCTCAGCCTAATCTCGTCTTCTCCGCCTAAACAACTGTTAGGTCATCCTCCTCCTCCTCCTCCTCCGCCTAAACTCGTCTTCTCCGTCTCGAAATCGAAGTGTTCTTCCATCGATTTCATCAACATCCCATAGTTCTTCACACTAGGCATGAGCTTACTTCTATTGATTCTCTTAACCCTAAAAAATGGTAACTCGATTTGTCATCTTTCTACAACTAAATTAGTTGTATGAGTTGATTTACCATATATACACTACGATTAATCATGCATGTTATTATTTTCGATTTAGATCGATTTATCTTCACCAATATATACAATGAAACATATCCTTTAGGATGGTGGACGTTGAAGCCGAGACCAAAGGAGGAGAGAGAGAGTTGGCTCATTTGTATGAGCGTCTTGAGTTTCCTTATCCAGGTGATACAGAGGTCATGGAGGATTTTGTTGCAAAGGGAGGAATGATCGGGACAGCTATTGGGCCTAAAGGGATTGTTGAGTCTGAAGGTGAAGCTGATAATTACCATAAAGAAATGGAGAAGAAGAAGTTTGACAAAGAGGCTCAGAAACTGTGGCTGAGGATGAGGAATGAGGTCATGACTGAACTTCAAGAGAAAGGGTGTGATCTTCAATATGGTACAAAAGAGTTGTGATCAAATAAACTTTTGCAGGTTCAACCAACATCCTATTGTAAAGTACAAAACTTTGTATGACCCATTTGTGTTCTACGGTGCTATAATGTTTTTGCTCTTGGGAAGTACCCCTTGTCCTTTGTTGTTGGCTTGATTCATCTTTTTGGCTTATACCCTTTAGAATATAAATTGATGCTTTATGCAACTCATCAAGGTTACCCAATACCTTGAGTTTGAGTCCAGTGAATGTTGTATTCATCAGATCCAGTATCTAAAAAAGTTTCATATTTCAATATAGAACTCTTGAGAACAAAATGGGCATACAATCTTACTTCAAATATATATACAGAACTTTGTGATAATAATTAACATGCATGGTAATGGTTAATTACAACACAATATTAATATATTTATCACAGATGTGACTAATTAATCAGCCTACTTCTCCCAGAGTTGCTTGTCGTATGGCTCTTCAATGGCGTCAAGTAGAATCTAACCATACCATTTTTGAGATTGTCTGGCGAACTCCCAATCTTGGCATCTCTCTGAAGATGATGTTCAATGCCATCAAACAATCCGTCTTCACACAAGCTTCTTCTTCTTCCAGTCTCAACGCCAGTAATAGAGCTATGGAATAGACCATCACATGAGCTTCTTCCACCTTGGAAACCATTAACAATAGAAGCGCCATGAAACATGCCATCACAAGATTTCCTTGCGCTAACGCTTTAACTTCTTATGAGTTTCTCGGTATCATAACTTTCTCCTTTAGCCACTCTCTTAAGATTCAACAGAGAACCCTCCATTGCATTCCTTCCAAGTTCCAAAGTTTACTCGTTCTTTACCACATCAGCTTTCCTCTGAATCAGTCCCCAAAGATTCCCATCATTTGGACCATTTCTTATTTATCTTAAAACCATCTTGCTTCACCTCACCAGCAGCAACACAACCAACGCCTTTAGAAGCTAACTCTAAGCTCTCCGGTTTGATGGAATACCAATTCGAATCCCTCAGTTCCCTCTCAGTAACAAGCAACTTCGCTCCTTGAAATAACCAACACCTTCAGATAGTGATAACTTAGCTTTAAATTCATCAACCTCTAGCGATCTATGTCTTGTTGATTGGTGGTAAATTTTCAAGTAGATAGCAACAAGAGAGAGTTTATCATAATGTGAATGTTCTTCCAAGTCTAATATCTCTTCAAAGTCTTTAAATACTTACACAACTCTTAATGCTATCTACTTGATGTAATAGATATATCACGTTCAGGGTTCCCTTACGCTTGAAGTTTCGTGAGAGATACTCATGAAAAGGCAACACCATAACCGAAATATGGGAGAAAATATACTATGAGAGATTTATGTTTAGATTTAGGAAACACCATAACCGAAATATGGGAGAAAATATACTATGAGAGATTTATGTTTAGATTTAGTGTAGATTTAGGAAACACCATAACCAAAATATGGAAATTGTCATATTTTCGTAGATTCTCCTAGAATATGTGTTATACGTCGAACAAAACAATGTAGAGTGGATGGAAAGTTTATTCTTCCGCATGCGTTACATAAGGTAACATGCAGTACAGTTTATGACACATAAATAAAAAAAAAGATATCATAGAGTAGTGGCTATTAATTGTAATCAAGCCGTTTGTAGATTAACGATATCTTGCTAGAATATAAACTCACGATTTCTAGGTGAATTAGAATATACAAGAATGTTTTGGTTGCCTTATATACTCTGGATAAATCTATGTATAGTACCTAGAATCCAAACTCTAGAGGTCGTAGATTGTTAGAATTTGTATTCTATCCTCACCTAGAACATAAAATAAAATATGATTACACAATTTTTTAAAATAGTTTTAAACATATATGTAGTTATACTTGTGTTTCCAATAGTTCTGATATTTTTTCTATTTTTAAAATTTATCTTACTATTTATCCCATTACAGAAGGGTAAAACCTGTCCAAAATAACCAAAAATATCAAATGTTTTGAATAGGCAAACAAAAGTTGAGAATTTCCTATTTTGCCAATTTTTTTTTTATAAGTAACTTTTTGACACTTGAAGAAATGCAGAGGTTTTGGGAAGTAGTTCTTTAACCTGGCGATAGAGAGGTGAATTGAATTTGAAACCGACAAAAATAGTAATGTCACACGTTCCTGGCTTAAAACTGCCATAGGTTAATCAAATGGTCAAACAGGCCAGTGTCCCTCGCTGTTGTCTTAGATAACTCACCTTTTTTCCCATCTCCCCGTCCCAAAAAGAAAAATGCCGTCTTTGAAATACGCTTCCGAAGGAGACTCTTCCAGTATCGTTATTGGACACCAACCCATAAGCAGAGCATCTCTGAGAAAACAAAATGCCTTCGACATAAAACCCAACGATCCCGTAGCGACTCCTGACTGCTTTGAGATCCAAAATAAACCGTTTACACTGTCTCGGATATTTTAAGGGCGACTGCTCGATCATAAAGGGCTCAACATGGCCCGTGAGACTCTTGGGTTTTCAACATTCAGACCCGATGGGCTTTATATAATAAATGTAAAATTCCTGAGATGTCTGACAATGATAGGTTTAGGAGGTTTTAATACAAAGCATTTTTTTGAAAAAGTGAATGGACACCAAGGTCAAAGCAAAGAGTATTACAATTTTTAATGTGGGATTTTACTTGACCAGTTCATGCTGCTAATGTAGTCTAAACCACCTAAGAACACACCAAAACAGAAAGAAAGATAAAACTAGTTCCACATTCGTGATACAAATATGCATTCTTTTCGTCTTCTTCTTCTTACTTTTGTTCTTCTTTACACAAGTTTCCTTGCTTTCTCAAAACGCATGCTACTTCACGGCTTGTGTAACTTAAACCCGAACACTCTTGGCACATAGCTTTGCGATGCCTTTTGCGGTTTCAGATGTCCGTACGTCATCAGGAACAGATGTGGAAACGTTGTCCCAAAGTATGCTCCATCTATGTCTGTTTTGGTTTTTATGTTAAAGAACAACACACTTGCACAAAGATTGCAGCAAATAACACAGCAGAATCAAAGAAAAACCAGCCTATACTCTTATCAAGCATACATATGTATATATATATCTAATAAGTGAGGTGCGAGCGAAGAAAGGAAAAAAGGATACTTCCTTGGTATTTTGATCGTGGGTAATAGACGTCTTCACATTTGGGGCAATATATCTTTACGGTGCTTGCTCGAGGGATATCCGATTGCCCAACCGGTAAACAAGGCTGCCCACAACAATATACTCTTGGGCATCTTCCAAAGTCGTAGTTTTTGTATTTGTCTAACTGTTAAAATCATTGGCAAAGCACCACCAACACTTAGTGTGTAAGTTCTAATAGGATTGTTACAAGTATGAAGCTTGAGCTAAAAAAAAGAAGCTAATTTACCATAGACGCAAGCCCTTTGCTGGTCAATATGTAACGAGCATGAATCATTCCATACAACATCTCCGCCGCTGACTCGATCAATTCATTTTGTTCCTCTGTAAACATCTCACCTGTTACCCGTCAATTCAAACCAAACACTGAAAACAACACCCTAACGCCATGGAAACACATAACAAATCATTCATGGGGAAGACATACCATGAGAAGAGTCAACATCCAAAATCAAATCAAGGGCATAGTCGTAGTAAGGAACTTGATGGCTAAGACCACACAAGTTAAAGTCATCCTGTATGTAATCATCATCAACTTCGCAGAAGAACTCGTTACCACGGAGGTTGCAGAACCATGATATCCACGAGGTGTCCTCCCCTTCAGAGCCACTCACCTCTGATTCCTCGCTGTCTGTCTCTGATATATCCACAGCTGATATAACCACAAAAACATCATTCTTATAAAAGATTTGCTCGAACAATCCCAAATTGAGTAACCCTAGGTACGGACTCGAATCGAATTGAACAATTAAGAATCTCACCGTCGGAGATGGTGGTCTTGGAGAGAGACCCAGAACGTGAATCTCTGCTGTCATGCAACTGCTTCCCTATCATGACGGAGGAGTTCGATGCTACCTTGCCCTTTCCATTGGCCCGATTATCGTGAACCTCGGTTATCCGTTTCCGATCGACCATCTCCGACTTGGATCCAACCGCTCCTCTCTCTCTGTACATGATTTTAATACAACTTCCGGGACCGTCACCGAGAGGGATGAGCTAGCTTCACGATCTCTAGGGTTTCGAAACGGAGCTTCTCGCCTCGCGTATATATCTACCTGACAACTAGTCTCTTGGTGGAACATACACAACAAAATAATAAAAGAATAAAAGAAAGAGACAAGGGTAAAACGGGAAAGGTGGTAGAGCGGGACGGTGATTCGTCGTTAGCCACCGAGAGAGAGAGAGAGAGGCGAGACACGTGATGCTCACGTGGTACGACTAATAAAGCTTGGACCGACTTAAACAGGCCCGGCCCAGGTTAGATTCATTTTTCGTTGTGCAAGAAGAACTTTAAACCAAAAATAAAATCTTCACTGTTTGGGTTGGTTAATGTATAAGTTACAAGAGAAATACAAAAATCAAAATTTTTGATATTCAACCATATAAAGACTCCACTAAAGAAGCACGGAAAGAGAGTTACTGAGGTGGGCGTGGTGATGAAGGATGTTGAAGAAGGTGAACATGGTTAGTGATGGCGTCAGGACAAGACTGAGCTTGAAGAAGTTCTAGCCTCATGAATGGATGCACGAACTGAAGTGTGTAATCTTCGTCTGCAAAAAGAAAACACATAAACACAATTGCCTTCCATTGTTCTATATGAAGAGAGGCACAAATACAAATATATCTTAGAGCTTACTCTCTTTAACAGTGCCGTATAGCCAGCAGAGAACCTCATCAGCAAATGCTAAGCACACCCCTCCCTAGTTACCCAAAGTTGTGTTTAGTTTTAACAAGATTTTGGATAATAGAGATTCTAGTTTTAAATATGTATATAATGAAAGAGTTAAGTGATATGATACTGACCTGCCAGTAGTTTTTCAGTCTGGCTCTGTGTGCGATATCTTTTGTTCTCAGTCTCTCTGTGCGTACTAGTCTCCCTCCATCATCTCTACACCAAGTTAAATGAAAATGTTTACTTTGCTTGAATCTAAATAAGGAGTAAACTTTAAGCTTATCTTTACCTATATCCAACAACAATGTATGGCACTCCTGCTACAAATGATTGTATCTGCACCAATGAACCATTTTTTCTCATAGTTACTTCTAAGAATCCACAAAAAAGGAGAAACAAAGAATATATATGCATTTCGTGAGACACCATACTTAGTACATACCCAGAACTTAAGCAGTTTCTCTCTCTCATATCTCTCTACGGTACGATCATCCAACTACAGAGAGTAAACAGAAAGAAAGTTACAGGCAATGAAAAGAAGCTGAAATAACAAAGGAGTTTTAAGGGAAAAACTTAAGCATGAAGAGGCATACCTCGCGAGTAGTTTTCAACTCTATATAAATCCTCCTTCCTTCATCAGTTTCATCGCAACAATCCATTTCAGCACCCATCAGAACACGGTGAGCTCCGAGTTTAGTCTTGACAACAGAGCAGAATTCAACATTTGCATCCACGTGGTGTATTTCTTCCCCATATGCTCTTCCTGGATCTTCAGTTGCAAGGCTTTCGAAACAATAACCCCAGTAACATCTGATTGCAATATAGTATCGTTTACATTAGAGTAGCAAAAATGGAATACACTCTTCTTCTACCCCAATATTCTGAAACATTTCTTTCTGCTAAACACTGTCTCTACAAAGAGAACTCTAGCGCTACAAATAAAACTAGTAGAATCACCCATTCTCACCCAAAACAATTACAATGAAAGTTACCTGCGGCGATCCAAGTCACTCTGTGGCCTTTCAGGTAGTTTATGCACATCTAGATATATGGTCCCATTCCTCTTATGCACACCCATTTCCCACGGCTCATGCCTATTGTAAGCAGCACCTAGTATCTGAAAGAGAAAACAAAGCAAAGTCACTGATTTACCAAAAGAACCATGCAGTGCCCTTTCTTGTTCAGTAATACCAAAGAACAAAGCAAAATAAATGTTGGGGAGCATATTTACCTTGTTCAGATTATTACGGAATGTCTGTCCAAAAAGAAGAACAAAAAGACAACCTTGAGAAAATCTCTTCAAGGTAATGAAATTGACAGTTAAATGGACTGATACACACACAACATTTCATACCACAAAATGAATGTTCTCTAACGAAATGTTTTTTGCTCTAATGCTGCCAAGAAGGTGACCAAAGCCCTCAGAGCCCAGATCTGCCTCAACAGAGAAAACAATCAGTTTACTACCTCAAACTTCGACATCTTGCACATGATCTAATAGTTTGGATAAAATGTACTGTACCACTAAACCATTACCTATTTTCTCAGTAAAAGTGTCATAACCTTGATTTAAATCCGCTCCAATGTCTTCAGAAACATGACGCTTGAAAAGCCTCTGGAAAACAAGAACAGAGTGGACATAAATAAGCTGCGGATGATTAAACATTTACATATGTATATACTTGCATACATATATACTCCCATCGACTATAAATAGTTAAATAGAACAACAATACCAAAAAAGCACTCACCAATCCTCGCTCATCATAGAACACTTCTCCACCTTCTACACGACTGTAGCTAGTAAGCTCACATGGCTGGCAATATCAAACATTACGAAACGTACATAGCGATAGACATAAACATTTGTTCCTTTAATAATCTAAAACAGTGTTCCTTGATAAACGTTACCTCCTGAAAGACAGTAGATTTCCTAGACAAAGTTTCTTTGCTTTTGGAAAGTTTAAGCTCGGAAACAAAACGCTCATCACGCTGATAACTCTGGTATCTACCACCACGTCCTCCAGGGTAAGGCCCGGGACGAGGAAGAAGCCCAGGTCCTCCTCTCCCATTAGGCCAACGCCCACGTCCCATTCCTCTCCCACCATGGTTGTCATTGCTCCATCCCGCAGGCAAAACTGTCACAATAAACAACTCAGACTCAGAACTATTTACACAGATACTCTATCAAAGACAAGATTCGAACTTGCCAGGAATTGAGTAAGTGCTTAAAGCAGGTGTCTTAGTGTACTCTTCATTATCAGACCCAAAAAGATCCTTCTCGTCTTCTTCTTCATACTCTTCGTGGTAAGCGTACACTCTCCCTTCTCCATTATCATTGCTCCTATAGCTATCTACTCCATCATCTCCACGCTCCTCTTTCCCGCCGCTGCTTCCGCTACCGCTCGAGCTGCTAGACTCCGCGCCACCACCATCTCCATCTCCGCCTTTAGAGGAAGCAGAAGCCCCCGAAGACGAAGCTGAACCAGACGAGGAGGAGGAAGAAGAACCGGAAGAGGAGGATTTCGAATGCGAAGATCGAGAGTCGTTGTCGGAATCGTCTCCGAACAAATCATCAATTGGGTTTATCACCGGCGGTAAATCCATGAAGAAAAGGTTTTGGCTTTGGGTTAGGGTTAGGGTTTCTCTCTATCGGCTCCTTCCCGTTGCAGAAAAGTGAATTAGAAGAACGACCTAGCGAGTTTCACGAGTTCACTCGGTTTTGCTGACTCTGTTCAGCTTTGGGCTTTCACTGTAAATGTAGAAACGAATCAGGTCCATTTAGATTCTTCTTCTTTTTTTTTCATTTATCAAAGGCGAGTGAAAGTTCAGCCGTATTACCAAATAACCCCCTTAATTTGAATTAATATTCTCTAAAACCCTTCAGCTTTGTTAACTTCAGTTTAGGCCCACACAACTTAAATTGGATTTCCACGTTCTACATGTTGCAAGGCGACTGAGACAACCACAGATCATAATAAGATCATCTAGTTTTGGTTGGCCTCAACTAATCATACGATGTCATTAGAAGCCAAATAAATCATAAAGAAAAACATCCCAAAGGTCTCTCAAATATAGAACCTTATGGATCAAGATTACAACAAGAGGAATAATGGAATACTAGACATAGAATATTTTTAAAACTAAAATATAATAATTTTGAGTGATATTTTATTAACTTTAGTTGTATTTTGTGTATTTTATGTTATCTTATTTTTTTGTCAACACCCATTCAAGCAGATCAAGTGGTGGTTGAGTTTGAGTCGTTCCTAGGGGACGCTCGTTCCGGCCGGATCTGATCTACATGGGAAAAAGAACGCCACCTCTTCTCGCCTCCTTGGCGAAAGAATCTGCACGCTTGTTTCTCTCTCTAGGTATATGGGAGTTGCTGAAATCCGAGAAACCATCTCGTAGAAAGTGGAATGAGACGAGCTCGGAGGCAAAGGTCGGCCAGTCAGTCGGGTTGTCCACCATGTCCACCAAGTCGGAGAAGTCTATAGCTATATAAATTGTAGTAACTTGTAACTCCCGTAAGCACCCCATCGCCCAATGGAGGCCTTCCATCTCTGCGTGAAGAGCCAAGATACTCTTGTGGCAACCTTGTAGTCCAAATCTTTTCATTCCCATGTGATCCATATAGGTCCACCCAAGTCCACTAACCGTACCATGATTGACACATGATGCATCAATTTGGCAGGTTTGGGTTTGGGCCCCCTTATGGGGAAGTTGATGTGGTAGTCGATCATGAAAGGTTTTCAAGTTCCCTTTCATCTTCTTGCTCTTCGAGATTTGTTTTTCTCCAACAATCCGCTTCGAGGAAGCAAGTTGCAAGGTATCTATCGGGGAGATATCAATTCCATTAAACACCTTATCATTTCTTGCCTTCCAAATATACCATAGGACCCAAGGCTAAGTTTCAATTGGTAGTTCCGACTAGACCACGTTTCCATTCTTCCAGAATAGAATGTTCATGTTTTGGTAAGCACAAGTACTCGGGAAGACACCCGAAAGGAACAAATAGTCTGATAAGGCCCACACATGTAAAGCAGGGAGACATTCAAAAAGGAGATAATTTATAGTTTCCTCTGAGTCACATCTAGGACAGCTCCTATCGGTACCCAAATGCCTATAAGCGAGTCTTTCTGTCGTTGCTATGCATCCTGTAATAGCTTACCACATAAAGTGTCTCATCTTTTATGGGGCTTGCACACTCCACATATGGTTCTGTAGGCTAGTGATACTTGGTTGAGGAACTTGTGTGCTATCATTCTGAGTCTTGCTTCTTTGTAGAAGATCATACCCCGATTTGACAGAATATACCCCAAATTTCGTATGATTCCAGCCATAGCCATCCATGGCCCAAGTATTACTAGGCCTCACTCCAAGAATCAGAGGGATGTCCTCGGGGTGAAAGTAATCTTGTAAAAGTGAAGTATCCAATCTCTTGTATCACGCCTAATAAAGGAATGAACAAGGAGTTTTGGGTGTTTATGAGTCACACGCTCTGAGGCTCTCAGAGGGCGTGCGTCAGTATTCGGTAACCAAGGTTCCGTCCATACACAAGTATTAAGACCCGCTCTGATAATCTTTCGTAAACCCGACTTCAACAACAGTCTCGCTGCCGTGATACTCGGCCAACCAAATGAAGGCGAATAAACCTTTTGGTCTATCAATGGGCAAGAGTGATTGTAGTAGCGTCCTCTAAGGACTCGTGAAATAAGAGAATTCGAGACCCATATCAATCTCCAAAGTTGTTTTGCTAAAAGTGCCACATTAAAATCATGTAGATCAAGAAATCCAAGACCACCCTGATCGTGCGGAACACATAACTTATCCCATGCAATCCAATGTAGGGCCCAAATATTTTGACTTGAGCTCCACCAGAAATTTGAGATTACCCTTTTTAGTTTGTCGACAGTGCCTTGTGGAAGTAGGAAACAAGACATCGTATAAGTCGAAACTGCTTGAGCTACTGCTTTTATTTGTACCTCTTTGCCCCCTTTCGAGAGTAATCTCGCCGATCATGAATTGAACCTACCATTTAAACGGTCTTGTACAAAAGTAATGGTTTTAATCTTAGAACCACATATTTGTTTGGTAGTCCTAAGTATTTCTTCATGACTCCTTCCGATGAAAAACCCAGAACTTTTTTAATATCTTGCTTAACCATATGAACCACTTTATTTCCAAACATTATGGATGACTTTGCCGCATTTAATCTTTGTCCTTAGGCATTCCATAATAGTCTAAAAAGTTTATCATTTCCTTGCATTGTCTCACTTCCGGTTTACAGAAAAAGGTTGTCGTCTGCCAATAAGAGGTGTGAGATCCGTGGGCTTGCCCTAGCCACTCGTAGGCCAAAGATACGATGCTCTGCTTCCCCTGCAATTAGAAGGGGTATCAAAGCTTCGGTACACAGAATGAATAAGAAAAAGGAGAGATGGTCCCCTTGTCTCAATCCTCTAGTAGGCACAATCTTGCCCCTAGGTTCATCATTGATGATCACTTTATAGGAAACCGACGTCACACAGAACATCAAAAGGTCAACCCATTTTTCCTCAAAACCCAAGCGTAGCATTAGAGATTTAATGAAACCCCATTCCACTCTATCATAAGATTTTCTCATATCCGTTTTAATGGCCATGAACTCTTGTCTACATCTTGGGTTAGTGCGGAGGGCATGAAATTTTCTTGCGCTAGCAGAATATTATCAGTTATCAAACGTATTGCCACAAAGGCAGATTGGGTCTCCGAGATCAGGTTTGGCAAACAGGTCTTGAGTCTCTTACTCAAGAGGTTTAAAATAATCTTGTAACTAATGTTACAGAGGCTAATAGGTCTAAACTCATCTCCCTTGGCCTCTCTTTCTTAAGGATCATGCATATATTTGTCTAGTTGAGTTGCGGGTCAAACCTTCCTGTGGTAAGAAAATCCTTCACCAAACGTATAATATCTTTCTTCGTTTCATGCCAAAATCTTTGATATAATCTGCTCGTTATGCCATCGGGTCCTGATGCTTTATCAGGGTTGATATCGAAAAGCGCTCTTTTAATTTCTGCCTTCGATGGCTTTGCTGTGAGGAGATTATTTGTAGATGGAGATACTTTATTGGTTATATATCGAAGAGATTCATCCATATTTATCCTTAATGATGATGGTCCTATTCCGACCGTGTTTCTGTTTTGTGATGGCATGGTAAAATTTGGTATTTCTATCACCCGCGTGATGCCACTGAGATCTACTTTTCTGTTGCCAGTAAGAATCCTCTTCCTTGAAGGCGTTTATAAGTTGTCTCCTCAGGTCTTCTAACTCTCCCATGGTAGTATGCTCGTCATCTTGAGCGCGATCAATCTTGATTTTCAGCTCCTCAGTAAGTCTCACAGTTATCTTATTTAAAGTTGAGAAATTGTCTAAAATACCACATTCTTACCACCACATTCTTACTATCACTTTCATGTTTACTTTAGTCACTTTTACTCTTATTTTTAAGAGGGAAAAAGACAATTATAACTCTAGGATTAATTAATTCAAGACTTACGGTTTAGAGTTGAGGGGTGGTGTAAAGTTTTGTAATGTGTAATTTAGGATTCTAATTAATCGAAGAGTTTTTTACCTCTTAATGAAGAAGATATTTGTGAAAATGTCTATTTAGTTAATGTAAAGATGAATAATGGTGCCAATAATGTGATAAATATGAAAATTATTCTTTAAAGTTTTATTTATAAGTTGTTTAGTTGTGGTGTTATAAATTTTTGTGCAATATATATTCAACTTGATCATGATATATACTTCTAAAATTATAAAATCACCAGTGTCAAAGTTGATCTAAAATATGTTAGTTATTTTAATTCACTTTTTACTATTTTTTTCTCAAACTTCTTAACTAAGTCATTGTCTTTAACTGTTGCATGAATACCGTTTCTTTTTCCAATTTGATTTTTTTCATAATTGTAGGATTAGCAGAAACTTGAAAATATGAATTTTAAAATTATCTCATCACCAATTAATACCATCTCAATAGAAACAGTCTTTTTAAGAGTTTTTATTTTCAAAATCTCATGATTTTTATTTTCATTTTGCATATATCTAAAGAAGAACAAATTTTCTCAAAGAAACTATGTGAATTTTACCATTTTCGTTTTTATCTTTGGTAGAATAATATTTTCATAAATGCCTAACTCATTAATGGCCAAATGACTCATGAATCATGAATAATCTCCTTTGGCATGATTGAATTGGTTCATCAGAAATAAGGTTAGCCATTTTCAGTTTCTCGAGTGGTCGTACTAGCTTGGAAGATCGAACTAACTCGCTCAGCTCGTCCAAATGAGTGTCAATCCAGCTCAGCTCTTCTAGGATAGTGTAATTACAGCTCACTTGAGTATTCAGATCATCTAATATAGTGTCAATTAGCTCATCCAGCTCCAAGGCAGTGTCGGTACATCTCACCTGAATGCGCACATGTTTGAATTCGCGAGAACTAAAGATCACCTGATTTGTAAATGACATAACTCCCACATCTGAACTCCGTTTGATATGATTCTTCTTCAAGGAGTTCCATAATTGAGTTGAGAACATTCTCCAAGTGATTTCATGCGTAGAAGTCTCGTGGTTTGGAAGATATGAGTCAAACAATGAACATATATCTTTACTGCTTCTCATGATCAAGCCATGCATGTCTGTTTTGTCCGGTGTGCTATCCAAGAGGGCATCATATGTTCCAATGTGTTTTTCTATAATAGCAATCTCTAAATATATAGTAAAAATAGAGAAATGCTATTTCTTTTTCTATAAGAACATCTCCAACCCTTCCCAATATTTGCCTCTATAATAGCATTTAGAGACAAATCCACTCCATCTCATCTCTATTTACTCCTCTTAAATAGAGATTATTATTTTTTCCTCTATTTATATAGGAATAAGAGCTTCTCCAACTCATTGTTATTTCTACCTCTAAAATAACATATAGAGGTGAAATTGCTTCTATAATAGAGATTGTTATTTTTTCCTCTATTTATAGAGGAACAAATAGCATTTCTCTATTTTGACTCTATATTTAGAGATTGCTATTATAGAAGAATAGATTAGAACATATCTCATCTCTATTATAAAGTTCCTCTATTTTAGAGGTAAAAGTAGCAAAATACATTGGAGATGGTCTAAGATTATCTTCAATTTATTTTGCTATTTTCACCTCTAAAATAGAAGAACTCTATAATAGAGGTAAGATATGCTCAAATGTATTCCTTTAAAATAGCAATCTCTAAATATAGAGTAAAAATAGAGAAATGCTATTTTTTCTTCATACATAAAGAAAAAATAGAGATCTCTATATTAAAGAAAGAAATAGAGGTAAGTTGGAACAATTTTACTTCTAAATGGTATTATAAAGCTAGAAAAAAATAATAGGTTGGAGATGTTCTAAACAAAATTTCTCTATTTTTACTATATATTTAGAGATCATTATTTTAGAAAAATATATTGGAGCAAAACACATATTTGTTTTAGAGATCCTCTATTATAAAGGTAAATAGCAAAATACATTGGAAATGATCTAAATAGAAAGAGAAAATAACAATAATTTCTATTATAGAAGAAGAAATAGATGTAGATTGGAACAATTTCATCTCTAAATACTATTATAGAGATAGAAATAACATGAGTCAGAGATATTGTGAGGAAAGCTTCATCATTATTGTTTATCTTTATCCATCTCTTGCATTCCTTGTGTTTTTATTTTTGCATAATCTCGTGAGTGTCTATATATACTAATTAGAGAAATCGATCAAAACCATCTATTATAAAAAACTGAACAAGTCTTGTCTATTTGTTAGGAGATTTGGGAGGAAAGTCTTGTCTATTTGTTAGGAGATTTGGGAGGACCGGGACTTTTGGATGCTTTTGAATACAATGCATTTTTTGTTGTATAAGCTGAAACAGTTTTTAGAAATGGGAAATTGACAATTTCGCCAATACATCTTATTTAAGATATGTTCGAATTTCGCAATAAAAGGCTAATTTATCCGAATTATCCAAAAATATCCGGAACCAATCGAAAGTTCCCTCCGATATTGGCCAGTTTCTTAGTTTTGTTAGGCAAACCGAACTGAATGACCAGGGCTACCGGCTAACCCACACAGTTACACACGACCTTTGTCGTCATCAATCTATATGGAATTGGAAATTTGCATGAAAGAAACTAGATATTACAGTTATTCATACTATAGACAATATTGAATTCATGTTTCACATTTGATTAGGCCTGACCAATCCAACACCTTCTTCCATGACAGAGGCATTATACAAAGGTACAGCGACTGAAACAGAATCAATGTTTGTGTCCTTAATATTGTCGTGTATTCTCCTTCGAGAACCAACGTCTTGCTTCCCATCAAAACGTGTATATATGCATCATACTATAGCAACAAGTTTCCTGAAGGCCTTTACATGCTCAACCCTCTGCGCTTGAGCCTCTGTCACAGCATCAGCTGCTTTCAAGTTTCTGTAAAGATTCTTATGATGCTTAAGATACTCTTTCTTATACATAGTTAGATCATTATACATATCCTTCTCCTTCATGTAACTAATAACCTCCATTACTCTTTCAAAATACCCACCTCTGAGGAAGTTCACCACAAGCTTCTCTAATAGATCTTGTGTTACCTCTATGTTTCTGCTCCCCATGTTCCTTTTGATATCTCCCCACGTGACTGTGATCTCCCGGTACATGCCAAGAGATGAGTACATGTCTATCAAGATCCAAAAGCTTTGGAGAGTTGGTGGGATTTTCACCTTCTGGATTTTTCTGTAGGTCGTCACGGCATCTCCTTGCATTTTAGCTTTGCAGAAGTAGTAGAGAGACGAGTTAAGCTCGTAGAGCATACTTGGAACTCTCATTTGTTCACCTTCATTAATTTCCTGAACCAACAGTGCCCTGAGCTCTGTGTCTTCACAATCTTTCTCTTCAGTTTCTGGTAAAACAGTGATTTCATCTGAAGGATTTGTAATTAAACCGGCTTTTGTCATTTGTCTTACAAGAACTTCGGCATTTCTCAACATCTTGCTCTTGTAATAACCCAACAAGACCTTTCTATATGTGTCCAAGTCCATGGGATGGCCAGCAGAATCCATGTCGTCAAGAATATCATGAGCAGCTTCTAACCAACCAATAGCAACACAAGCATCAATGACATCAGCACATAACTTAGTTCCACCCACCGAGAACAATAGCTTTGACAGCTCAGGGAGGTTATCACGTCTCTTGTACCCATATACTAACTTAGCAAGAGCCTTGTTTGTGATACCAATCTTGGAATCTGCGTAACTGACAAACGTTGCTTCACTATCCACTCCAAGAGATGAATCTCTCTGCAAAAGCTTGGGTGAAATCTGGATCCTTAAACCGGATTTGATATGGTGAGAACCAATAGGCAAAACAAGAGGCTTTTCGGAATCAAAATCTGCAGGCAAGTCCTTACTCTTGCATATATCTAAGACAAGCCGACCGGCAGAACCAGTATCATCAAACTTGAACTCAAGGCTTACCAGATTATCATATAAACGCCGATAGTGACAAAGAAGCTGACTCGGCACATGACCGATACACTCCTTGAGCTTCCTCAACTCATCTCGCATGTCATTCATTTCATAAATGCAAGACATGATCACAATCGAATACGCATCCGCAACAACATCGACTTTGGCCATTAGCTCGATAAGTTCTTGGCCTTTGAGAGAGAAACCAAATCTCACACAAGAACCAAGTACAAGATTAAACAAGACCGTATCAGGCTTCATGGGGCTGTTCCTATTCAACTCCATAAAACGATGACAAACCTGAACCAAATAATTCGAAGCTAAGCAAGTCCCGACCTCTGTTTTCACCATATGCATCACAACAAGCCTCAACACATCGGAAGTTAAGACAAATCCCTTCTCCAGCATTGTACGAAGTATATTACAAGCATATTCAGACATCTGAGCTCTCGCTAAAGACAATAACAACTTAGTCAGAGCATCTCCATTAACCAAACCTGAGTTCTGCTTTAAATCCAGACGAGTAAGATCATCAGCCTTGCAGAGCCAAACATTATCAGATGAGTAAGACAAGACAGTGACAAACCTGTTCATGACCGCACTGTCCGGGAAACCGTAGAGTCTTTTGTAATCTTTGAAGACATCCCACGCATCATCTACACGGTGATCCTTGAGAGCTGTTTCGAGCTTCTTCTTGAGAATCAGTTGAGAAGAAGCTTCCCAGCTTAATTTAACAGGTTGAACACTAGTACTACAGAACAGGGATGGTTTTGAAGATGTGCTAACTATGCGACTGAGATCGAATCGACGCAACGATTCAAGAACCAAGATCCGTTTTCTAAACATCAGTATAGAATGAAAGCACACGAGGAATGTTGTGAAGAACCCTAAATTGCTGGGGAACTCGGAGTCGAGAGAGAGAAGACGAGAGTGGCAAGACCGTAAATTGCAGTAAGGGGCTTAATAAAATCCATATTTAAAATTTTAGCAGTCATAAGAATGATTTGTTACAATCAGACCCACAATTATAGAAACAACTCCTAAAATTTTAATATAAATCGATTTCCAATCTCCCAAAACCTGGCATTTAACAATAAAAAAAATAGTTTTAATTCGTTTAATAATGTAAAGACATAAAATTGGTAATAATTGATAATATTTATAAGTTGAACATGGAATTATATCCAGTTACACCGACTCGACCGCATCAGATTACAAACCAAATAAACTAAACACATCAAACTGTGTAACCACAATAACTACTCCACAATATCAAATCTATCAGTTTTAGTAAACCCCTAACCCTAGCTCCTCGTTCCCAATTCATTTTCAATTTACTCCCAAATCGTCAATCGATTTCAATTCTCTCTTTCCCAGTTCCCAAATCGAAGACAAGAAACACAAAATCACGCTAACGAAACTTAGTAGAAAAGAAAATGGTAGAAACGAGACGGGATAAGAAAAGGAAGGTGAATCCAACACATGAAAATGAGAAGAAGGTAACGTCGTTTGTGAGTAAGGCAAAGGAGAGGTATGTTAGACTGAAGTTTGTAAGGACGGTCTCGACCGCTCTAGAGAAGAAAGCGAAGTCATCTGCGACGACATAGCAAACTAAAATAATGCCTTTGGACAAAACATCGACGACCGAGAAAACGAGCGATGTATTAGAGTCAATAAATGTTTTTGTGGATGTTGTGGGGGCGATTGAAGCAAAAGACAACTCTGAACTGAGAAAATCTGATCATCCTCAGGCTCCTTCCGCTATTCTAGTGAGGCAGAGTGAAGAATATCATGGCGATGAAACAGACGACAATGAAGAGAAATCGACTGCATCTGATGAAGATAATGAAGGGAAGTATACCGGCTGTAATGAAGACAATATAGATGATGGCTTTAATGAAAAGAATGAAAACGCTGAAAAAGAAGAATCAAAGGAAGAAGTGGAAGAGGAAGTAGCAAAAAATGTAGAGGGATCTGATGATGGGTCTCGTAATGCTGATGACTCAACTGGTGATGGTGATGTGGGAGAAGTGGGAAAAGATAATGCCAAAAAAAATTCAGAGGAAGACGTGGAAGAGGAAGTAGCAAAAAATGTAGAGGGATTTGGTGATGGGTCTCGTAATGCTGATGACTCAACTGGTGATGGTGATGGTGATGTGGGAGAAGATAATGCCAAAAAAGCAAAATCAGAGCACGAAGAGGTAACAAATTAACAAATATAATTTTATGTGTTATTTTTTATTTGGTAGAACTATAGAACATTCATTAACAGTTGTGCAATACTAAGAAAACACAAGATAACTAGATAATACTTGAAAACTGGAAAAAAAATATTCGAGCTTCTCTTACTAGTGCTATAACTTGATTAATTAGAACTTATATTATTTGCAGGAATTTGATGGAACCAAGATAACCGAGGCAATCAAACCAACGAGAATGTTATTTAAGCCATCTGAGTACAAGAAAATATAAAGCCAGAGACAAGGTGTTTGATAGTGGACGCAATTAAGACGCTAATCAATCTGAAACCGAAGTTGTCTAACACAGAGTGGAGCTGTTTAAGGAGCATACTCAATTCATACACATTTTTTCACATGAAAAGAGAGAAGAACCACATGGTTCATGGAATGTGGATGTTGTTGTTGCGGACTGCATGTAGCAGTAAAGAGAGAGAGAGAAGTGTGGTTCATTGTTAATGACATTCCCATCCAGTATGGGCTGAGGGAACATGTTTTGATATCAAGGCTAGACTGTCACAATTATCCTCTCGGCTACAAAGAGTTTGGTGGGAAAAAGTTTGTGGATCAGCATTTCAAGGAAGGAGAATTTAGAAGGTTGGAGGATGTGAAAGCGAAGCTTGTGAGCATGGGATCCCATAGAGACCGACTGAAGATGGTGGTTCTTTTCTTCTTTGCAAGTGTTATTTGTGCGCAAACGAAGGCTGGAAACGGGCAAATGATGTCTTCGAATTTTTCTTGAGAGCCGTGGATGATCTTGACTTCTGCAAGACCTTTCCATGGGGGAGATACTCCTATGATTACATGTTGAAAGAGATCTCTCACACAATGGATCATTTTGGAGGGTTGGTGAAAGAGAATACATTGTGGCCTCTTTCAGGTTTCTGTTTTTCACTAGAGGTATGTAAAATCCTGTAAATGACATGATCAATACTGTTGACCACTGAGGGTATAACATAATGTGGTGTTTCTTGCATTCGAGGATATTCCTAAGTTGGGAAAGCAGTTCAGAGAACCTGTTGAAGGAGCTGATGTTTAATGTTCGAGGATGTGCAAGTCATCGTTCAAACGAAATGGAATGTGAGGAATATCACTTTCTGTGATAAATAAGGAATTGGGTGACGAAACCGTAAGTTATCCTTTTTTTTAAGATACATGTAACAGAGAATTAAGGTAAAACTAAGATAAAAGAAAGGTAAAAGCAAGGTACAACTAAGGTAGTTATGTAAAACTAAAGTAGAACTAAGGTAGTTATGTAAAACTAAGGGAGAACTAAGGTAGGAAAGTTAATATGATTGTGATAGGATATTGAAAGCATCACCCCCACCAAAATTCCACAAGAAAAAACTCTCTTGGACGACATTATGGAAGACATAGACGATGTTGATCAGCCAGATATAGCTGTGGATAGTTGGGATAAGCGTCTGGATGAAAATTGTCTTAAAGACATGTACGATGAATATGTTGCTGTGCGAGGAAAACATGAAGAAGAGATAGAAGATGCAGCAGCGGATGGAGTACAACTAGTTGGGCAATCGAGTCAACCAGAAGATGTTTGATGATGCTGAAAAGAATAGTGAAACTGATCAAGAAAGTTGACAAGAATATTGTACCAATTGAATGGGAGATTGGGCCCACTAGAGGCGTTTGTGAAGGACATTGAGAAACCGAAACAGAAACAGAAACAAAGAAAGAAGTGAAGAACTTGTTAAGTCTCTATAATGATTTTTATTGTTTTCGGAAGTAGTCAAAACTCTTTTAGTTTGGTTGTTTTGTTGTTTTCTTTTATGGATTTAGAACTTGGTTATGACTAATATTTAACGGATATTTTGGTGTAAGATAAAATGTCTTCAACTAGTAATATGATGTTGTTTTGTGAACTATGTAAAAAATAGGTACAACTACAAGACAAAAGAATCTGAACATATAGAAACATAAGAGAAATTAACAAACATAGGTTTAACATAACATGAGTGATAAGATAACATAAGTTTTAATGCACATAAACTCATAAACTAACACATAAACTCATAAACGACATATAAACTCATATATAACCGAGAACTGGAATTGAGAATCTCATGGACATGTAATAAGTCTTTTAAGCTGTGCAATCTCTTCAGCCATATCGTTCACCTCCCTCCTTAAGAGCTTAACTTCTTCTCAACACCAAAAGCCCATGATTGACGAAAGTGCATCCCATCGTCCTACACGTTAATCATAGTTTCACTTAGTATAACTCATTTTGACTCAATATTACCAACTATGTATTACATCGAATGCAAATATGATGGACAATGACTTTGTAGGACTTGCATGTGAAGTACCTTCTCCCAAGCAAGGTATCGAAATCTGATGGATACTTTGGATTGGGAGAAGCATCGTGCATGATTTCACCCCCACATGGACAACACTTTGGAATCTCGTACTGAGCGTCGACAATGAATCCTAGCATTTCGTAGTGTTTCTTCAACTTCTTCATCTCCTTATACGCGTGAGTCATGATGCAAAAAGAAGGTGTATGTTTTTGGAAGAGGAAATATTGAAGAGATAAAAGACGAAGAGAAAAGAGAAAGAGATCTGTGAATGAATGGTGAGAGTGAGAGGAGATAAGAGGATAAAGTCGAGAGAGAGTGCTCGAAAAGAGAGAAAAGACAACTGAACAGAGGAGGGAATCTATTTTTGACCCACAAATTGTTTTTTTTTTCTGTTTAGGCGGAAAATTAATTTTTAGTTTCCTCTCCAAATTCTGTGCCCTTAGTTATACAGAAGTTTTTGGTTTTACCAATTTTCTTCATTGTTTTACTTTTCGTGATTTCTAAGTGTTTTAGTTTTACCTATAATTTTAATATGTTAAGTTAGTTTTACTTTTTTTTTCTATTTTCTGCATAACCATGTAAGCATATGTGATTAGTGCAATAATATATTTCAAATAACGGTTTTTGTATAATATTCCCTTATAAGCTGGTCTTACTTAGCTAGTGTTCTTGAAAAGACAATGGAATATATAAGAAAAGTGAAACAATGAGTTGACCAAAACCCTTTTTAAAATATGTGTTATATCAAAATTCTGAATACTAATTTGTTTGGAATATATGTTAGTTGGAATATGTATATCAAATTTGCATACTACTGTAGTTTTACAGAAGACAGAAACAATAATACTTTTACAGAAACAACATCATCGATGGAACCAACATAAATAAAATCCAAATATAAATGTATTCCACAGTTTTACATAAGACAACATATGTTGGATGTAGTTGCTTTCACTATGATACGATGCCTTCCAAACATCAGCCAACTAAACTGAAATTTTGTCTTGGTCGGCTTATGTTTTGTGTCATTCTACGTCGTTACCCGACTAATGGATTCCTCATATCCTTTTTCCTTCCCTTCCTCTTTAGGCGATTTAGAGGAATGATCTGAAGCTCTTTGATGTGATTTGGTATATTCCAATCAGACTTGTCCGGGACAGAATAAATGATCTTGTAATAAGCCAATGCCTAAAGTTCCGTCCAATAATATTTTGAGCACAACTCATGATACTCTAACTTGACCTCACGTTGACGACTAGGAGCATCATTAACCTCAAGAAAATATAAGTAAGCAGCAAGTCTGTGCAGACAAGAATACTTTTCATGATCATACACCTTGCATGTACAACTCTTCGCTATCAAGTTCACCAAATATTTCTTCCTATCGCCTGTGTCGGTTATCCCATACTCAAGCTCATAACTATTTACTTCACGCACTTGTGTTTTCGCAGCTTTTCCCCATAGCTTGTGCAAGTGGATCTCGACAAGCGGAACCATTTTGGTATCAATCGATCCAGACACGGCGTCAATCCGATGTTCATTAAACCAGTCAAAAAAATTTTTTTGATGATTGTATCCAACATTGGTATTAAGGAATACCTCCTTGCGTCCTTAAACACGCTGTTCATTGACTCCACACTGTTGCTAGTGTCCAAGTTGTATATGTCCGAGGGGAAATAAACCTTAGCCCAAATATCTTTCTTAGTATGCTCCTCCACATATTTGTACGCTGAATGATATATCACCTTAAAAGACGCGTCATCATAATCGAACTCAGCCACCGTGTAACACTTAGCTAACTCCATAAATCTCCATGCAGCTAGGGCTTTGTTGGTGTTACAAGCATGCCCTCTCACATTCTGGGCCAAATGCCATATACAATGGCCATGGTGAGCTAGTGGAAAAACATTAGCTACAGCAGTGATGAGGCTCTGGCTTCTATCGCTCATAAAAACTAATTCAGAAGAGTCTGGTATAACACTTTTGAGGATCTCGAAAAACCAAATCCAACTAGCACTATTCTCACCGTCAAGTACACCAATTACAAGGGGATAATGGTGACGATTAGGATCTTGAGCTTTGGAAAATACTAGTATACCACCATACATGTTCTTCAAAAATGTGGTATCCACAATTATCACTTTCCTCATCACTGCAAACTCTTCAATACAAGCTCCCATCGCTATGAAGATGTAATTAAACTTACCTGCTTCATCCAACTTCGCATTTGTTTTTGTTTCCAGATTGACCTACTCTAACATGTACAAATAACTATACAATATCTTGTAGTTATCTTCTGAACTACCACGAAATTGACAAGTAGCTAGATTTTTCCCTCTCAAGGCTGTGGAGTAGGATATTGTTACACCAAAATTTTAACTTTAGAAGATCCATGATATCTCTCGGAACAGGAGTTCTCAGTTTTCCAAGATATTTCTCATTCAAAAAGATGCAACTAATTCTGCTGAGTCTCTCCTCTTGTTGTTGTTGCTTTTACTTTGACTAATCTAAGAGCATGTATGCACGCCTGTGTACCTCCTAACAGAAAAAAATTTCGGTCTGTGAAATCCTTGCAGCTCGCAAACCCCATTTACAACTTTCTGCACAAAATTTAACCACCAATCGTCTACGACCGACTTTTTGATAACATAACGAAACGATTCACCAAATGCGGCTCTATCCACCACCTATTGAATTGCTTTTTTTTTACTTGGAAATTCTTGAAGCTTACTCAGACCCAAGTCGTCTTCCCAATCCTCTATAACTTAACTTCATTTTTATATTGGTGGTTGCTCAAGGTACTTATATGCCAAATCAGTTTCCATATCCGCACCAATATCCGTCTCAGCTGCGGTGTCTGTCTCAGATGTGGTGTCCATCTCAGTTGTGGTGTTTGTATCCATACAATCATCTCTTGTTTCATCATCATCATTTTCTGCTTCCATCGGCTCCTTCTGTTGATTTGCTTGCATGTCTTCTACGTACAGAGTTATGGCATTAGGTCTGATTTCATCATCATTTCCCTGCAACACTTCTTAGTTCATACCAAACGAACTTATGCCCACTCTCGACAACTTCTCTAACTAATCCGATCTACTCGTCTCCTCCACTAACAAAAGACATCTACGGTTCTCTTTATCCATGGAAATTAGGTAAACAAACATATCCTCATCATCATAAATAGTTAGTTGTTCCCCACATCCAACCACCATCGACATGTACATCAATGCCAGTTTTACCTTTCTTTCATCCAACGCAAGTTTTTTATACAATCTTTCTTCTAACATTGTCAAACTTATATCCTCAACTGTTGTTTTCAAGGTTACACTATAAATCTCACCTTTGAATTTGAATGTAAGCTCACGTATTTCGTCATAGTATCCTGCATAAACAACAAAATAAAGTTCTAGAAATACTAGTTGTTCTGAGTTCTACTGAGTTATCTACAATTATCAGTTCTACTAGTTATACCTAGTTATGCTTAAACAAGAACTCAAATGTACGATTGAGATCTACGTGCGAAGCTACTCACAATTGAGACAATTTAACTCCATAAATTCAACCACATGCTTGCATTGTTTAACAATTTCATATACTAATCAACCAAATCAACCCAGAATCAATGAAGTTTCAACACATTACAAACCCTAAATCTGATTTCTATCAATTGTAGATTGCGGAGGAGAGAAGAACTAATCTGCAGTACGACCTACCCCGAAGGAATGCTCGTCGGTGGAAATGTTAATGTCTGACGGCGTCGCCGGAGAGGCTATCAACGTCGACAGCAGAGTAGCGAGCTGGGAGGAGACGAAAACGAGCTCGTCGAGCTACGGGGACGAGAGCTTACGGGGAGGAGAGCTGACTGCGTCGCCGGATAGGCTATCAACGTCGACGAGCTGGGAGGAGACGAAAACAACCTCGTCGAGCTACGAAGAGTAGAGCTTATGGGAGCTATGGAGAGAAAAGATTTTTAATTTTTTTCGATTTTTTTTAATTCAATTAGATTTACAATGTAAACCACCTCTAAACGAACCGATCTTTACCCGATTTTCCAACCACAATTCGAAATTTCAACATTTTTATTCAAACAACAAAAAGACATTTTCGTCATTTCGCATAGACTTAATGAATAATGAATAAGAAGCATAAGTAATTTTGGGAGCCCATGAAAAATTTGCATATCACATTTGGGTACAGGAGACAGGAGTTGACTCACAATTACTCCCTCCGTTTCGTTTTACTTGTCGTTCTAGGTTTTTACACGCAGATTAAGAAACCATTTAATTTTACATATTTTCTAGATAAAAACACAATTTTCTATACATCTAACCACGTTTCAACCAATAGAAAAATAAAATAACAAATAAAACTAATAAATTTTGCATTGAAATTATAAAACGACACTTATTTTGAAACAAAAAAATTTCTCTACAACGACAACTAAATCGAAACGGAAGTAGTATATAACATAACAGATATGCTTCTATTTTGCTTATGCGTGTCAAATCTTCAATCTTTACAAATGTAATGCTGTGTGCTATGTATATATGACGTGAATTTGTGATTTTACACTCTTTTTAAAGCTAAAAACTAAGGCTTTCAAAAATGTTCTGAGAAAGAAAATAGGAACCCAGAAAATGAAAAATACTATGTAAGAGAAACAATTTAAAGAAAATAAAAATATGATCTACTCTGTGTGTTTGCAAACAGTTGTGGACTACACCGATCAACTCAGAACTTTTGGTCTTGTTCTTTCTTGTGTGTCCAACCTTTGTAAACCGGTTTTGTTTCTTCATGTAGCAATCTCATCCACCTCCGAGTTAAAGATAAAGCTCGGAAACGTTGTTGTTATATCCCTGCATACATTTTTATATGTTAAAAGAAGATTTTCCTGGCTTTCCATTTCTTATCTTCTCAATTTTTTTTTTTCAGTTTTGGTTCCCATGAAAGCCAGTTTGTAGAGTACCTGAGATATGGGAGTGTCATGATTTTAAGTAGTGATGGGTTCTTGTTCACGAAATCACTCCACTCTAGTTTATCAATCTTTCCATCCTGATTCACGTCTGCATCTTCAAATGTCTGTTCATGAATGCAAAGAAAGCAAAAGACGAAGTTTAAAACACTAGTTCTAATGTGTAACTTGCTAGAAAGAAGAAAACCTTTGTTATTACAATAGACCACCACAAACCTTATCGAGTATTATCTCTATGGTTTCATCAGCCAATTTCATTTCAGATTCACACAGAAGGGCAATCAACATTTGCTTGACCTGCAAAATTATCACACACAATAATGATTTTCCTGCAAGGATATTAAATAAGGGGTGCATACTCAAAAACACAGTTCCTACTTGGCAAAGATCTTTCATTATCAGTATTCATAGCTTGAAAGTTCTATAAACAAAAACAACAAGAGGGCTCTGGAACACTAAAGTTATTCTGTTTCGAGTTTGGATACATGTAAGTGTTTGATTACTCATGCATTTGAGAAATACTTGTAAATGAAAAAGAATGGAGAATTGATATTGTTACCTCTTGTCGTTCAATGAATCCCGTACAGTCCATGTCGTAGAGCCTAAACGTAACTGAGAAAAAAATGTAGACCATAATCAATAAAACTCTTTACACAAAGGCTTCTGAGAAGCAATATATATATGAATGAATTCTCTTTATGTCAGCTTACAATCTATTTTGTCTTCTAGAGAAGCATTGGGATGGAAAACATTGAGTGATCTGACAAAGTCTCCAAAATCAATAACTCCTTTTCGTTTAACATCAAACATATCAAATATCTGCAAGGGAGAATGATTCCTTAGTTAAGTTGACATAATATTATTAACAAGGGTTCTTGATCCAGAACACTCTTCAAGAATAAGGAACTTAGATTATACCCTGTTAGCAAATATATTCTCCCTCTTCCGGTTCTTGAACAAGGCAAGTTGAAACTCTTCCTGCACACACGTGAAGGAAGTATTATAAAACACAAAGACATGGATAAAGAAAGTGGGGCCATGAAAGCCTCATAATTCAAAATCTAAAGCAATCAATATAATAATGTAATTCAAGTCAAACATTAAGGGCTACGATACATTGAATTAGTTAGTGGTGCAACATGGAATAGACAGATAGTAGCATGGAAGCATCATTATTGTTGCTCTAATAAATTTGAGAAAGTCAACGAAATGGAGAAGTACTATAGATGAATAGCGTAAAGAGGAAACAAAAAGATTACTACAGTGGGGTCGTGAAAAAGATCAAAATCTATTTATGTACCTTGTTGATCAAACCATCATCAACAACGGAACTGCTTATGCTCTTGAAAAGCTCAAACAATGCTTCAACCTCACTCACACTAACTGGAAAAGAGAAAAACAAGCCACACTGCAAGATCAAACAAAAAGTACCAGGGAACCAAACACAAATATTAATCCACTTTTAAAACTTCTTTTGCATATAAAAGCAGGGAGACAGACAGACACCATTCTTGACGACTTTCACATAAAAAAAAAAAAACCCAAAACTGGAAGCGGTCGTGAACAGAGACAAAGATTAGGTGATGGCGTTGGTAACAACAAGCAAGAAACATGCTGAAACTATGGGAACATATTGTAAATTGGATAGAAGGTTATGAATGAAGGACCCTAAAAGCAATAATTATCAAGAAAAAAATGAACAGGAGATGGAAAGGAACATACAGGCAGTCTCGGAGGCAAGCTTGAGAGGGTCTTCGTGTCCACGGAATTCTCTTGCTACCTTTGAGTGGAAGCAGCCCATTTACAAAATTTGTAAACAAAGACACGATTCAGGTGACTGCTACTGTATCTGCTCATAAACACAAACATCTTTCTTTTTATTTTAAATATTGAATATTCACATATTCAATAGCAACAGAACATGATACTTTGAATTAAAACACAGAACAAAGACCATTTTATGATATAATCAGACCGATGTAATTGTCTAGAATCTCAACAGCTTTTCGTCAAAATTTCGAAACACAATGTTGTTTGAATCAAAAGTATACCAGGAAACACGATTCGAGACCAGAACGTAAGAGAATCAAAGAAGGTAATAATGTAAGCAAGCCGTGAAATTAAATCACGAAAATAAAACAAAACAAAAAACAATTGTAAATAATCTCATAAACGAAAACACTCACCACCACGACCACCTAAGAGAACGGCTTGCCGGAGAGATCCAGAGAGGGGGAGAAGCAGCAAAATAGGAGATGATCTGTGTAGGGATTGGTGAAGGATTGATCGGACGGCTGAGATCAATTTACTCTAAGAAGCTGTGGGCTTTTGTTTTTCTTTTTTCTTTGGTAGGAGATTTGAGAATCAAGTAGCGGGCGGCTTTGGTTTATATTATAAGTTGGGATGTGGCACGTGTCGAATGTCGTAAGCGCGTGCGAGAGGAGTCTGTTTTGGAAGTTAATAGACCCTTCGTGGTATTTCTGTTAAGACACACCTTTTTGATTTTCTGTTACTTTTCCTTCTGTCCAATTTCTTCTCTTCTATTTCTTTTCTTCCTTAAATTACGTAAGCATATACGATAACACTATATTTGATCTGGAAAATATATATTTATGTGTGTATTATAATCCAAAAAAAGAAACACACATTCATTGTTGTCGAGCGAGAATTTCAAAAGTTAGATCCTTCATGTCTGGAACGTTCAAAGATGCGTCCGTTTAATTAGTCAAAAAGTCAAAATGGTACATCACTAGGAATATTCTGAATATACCAAACCTTGTATACTAATATTTTAAAATACTTATACTTTGTTCCCGTGAACTATTCTACTACTTTTGTATTTTCCAAAAAAATGAATAAGATGGTGCAAAATATAGATATAGCATAAATATAATAATATACTCTTTTATCTTCCTTTGAGCAAACCAGTGAACTCTCTTGAAAAAAACTAGCTAAAACGAAAGATTTAAGAGACGTACGGACACGTTGTACGGCTCCTCCGTGCCTCCTCCGTTCTGACTAACTCCACCAGATCCAGAGAGCTACTGAGTCACTGATTCTCTTCCATATCTCCTTGTTTCAAAAAGCTGACAGTCATGGCGTAGATCTAAGTTTTTGCTCCAACCAAACCTTGGCTACACCTCCTGGTTCTCTCTTCACCACCCTAATTACAAGCTTCATATACACCCCTCTTCGCCTTGTAAAGCTTGTTTTGGCGCAAGACTCCGACACCACCGCTCCGTTCTGATTCCTTGTCTAGGTCCAAGCTCCTAGAAAGGAATTTAGGTGGTTCTGAAGAAGGCTTCTCCTTGTCGTACGGAAGAAGGCACCTCTGCTCAGTTCTTTGGGCTCATTTTCCCACCTTGTGACAAGTTTCTTCAGGCTCTTTGCTCCTTAAGCTAGTAACTCCTGCAAAGTCTAATGACTTTAGCTCATGAGCCTAGTCTTACCATTCCCTCATTCCAAGATCAGGAAGAAGAAGAAGATGAGGATGATCTGCTGCTAGAAGAGGAGAAGGAGGCTACTGAAGATGACGACCATGCTCCCATCTCCCACGAATTGACGACAGGAAAGAACTCGGAAATTCCCAGTTGGTGGAAAGGCAGCCCTGAGATGGCAAAGCGTAAAGCTGGGGATGGATTGGAATCGAAAACTCAGGGAGTCTTGGGCTGCCCTGCTCGTACGCCGCCGGCACGGAACAGTAACTCGAAGTCGACGAAGAAGAAAAACTCCCCCAGGCCAATTGCAGCAGGCCTTTCTCTAAAAAAAGAAACTTGCTGATGGGCCGGGCCTTGCCAAAATCACCAGCCCCTTCAAAAGGCACCAATGGGCCAAAGCTTGGTCAAGAATCTCCTTTGGGCCGGGCCTCCTCTCTCACAGACCTGGAAAAAACAACAAAAATAGCAAAAGTGATTCCAAAGACCCAAAACAAATCAGCAAAGGTGGGAATTAACAAGCCACCAAAAATTCCAAGATGAACACAATTGCGTGGAATTGTCAAGGGGCGGGAGCCGGCTTGACGAAGGAGCACCTTAATGAATTGTACTACTGTTTTTTACCTAAGTTTTTATTTCTCTCGGAGACAAAAAACAATCGGAATCTTTTGCAAGATGTGCAAGTTTCTTTTGGATATGACCATGTTTGTACCGTGGACCCAGTTGGTCGAAGCGGCGGCCTAGCTTTGTTTTATATGGATGATCCCTCGGTTTGTATTCTATATGCAGACGAACATATGATCGATATTAAAACTAGGCTTGAAGGACACCCAATTTTTATGACCTTTGTCTATGGAGACCCCGATGTTAGATATCGAGACATGGTGTGGGAGCGTTTATCACGAATTAGTACGACTCGAAGTGGAGCATGGTTCATGACGGGTGATTTCAATGAGCTCACAGGAAATCATGAGAAGAGGGGAGGAAGACGCCGTTCAGAAAGTTCTTTCCTGCCCTTTCGGATCATGCTAGAAAACTGTGGCATGCTCGACTTCCCATATAAAGGAAACTCCTTCTCATGGGTGGGAAAAAGGAAAAACGGGAAAGTCAAATGTAAATTGGACAGAGCGGTTGCAAATGAGGATTGGCACAATCTATTTTCCAATAGTATTGCGGAATACCTACAACTATGGGGCTCGGACCATCGTCCAGTCCTCACGAGAACCCAATCCATCATCCGGAAAAAGAGGAAGAATTTCAGATTCGACAAGCGGTGGATAGGAAAACCCGGCTTTAAGGAAGCAGTAACCTCGGGGTGGGGACAATTTGATGAAATTCCAATTCGGAATTTTCACCAAAAAGTTACCTCATGTCGAAATAAAATTAGTTCCTGGAAGAAGAATAACCCGAAAAACTCTGCTGCATTGATTGAAGAGCTAAAAAATAAGATTGACGCAGCTCAAGATGATGACAACACTACTACCGAAGAGTTGGAAACCTTAAGGAGGCAATTAATCCTGGCGTTCAAAGAAGAGAATTCTTTTTGGGAACAAAATAGTAGAGATCAATGGCACAAACATGGGGACAAAAACACAAAATTTCACCATGCCACCACGAAACAACGCAGAGCTCAGAATCGAATAATAAGCATCAAGGATAAACATGGGAGGCTGGTAGAGAGCGAAATCGAAGTGGACAATGTGGCTATTCAATACTTTCGCGACCTCTTCTCTACCTCCTCGCCGACGGAAGTTGACACCTCCCTCCGTTTTATCTCGGAAAAAGTTTCTCACACGGACAATAGGTTACTCTTGAAGGAACCGTCTGAACAGGAAATTAAAAAAGCGCTTTTTGAGATAAACCTGGATAAAGCTCCCGGGCCGGTTGGCATGACTAGCAAGTTGTTCCAGAAGTTCTGGAATGAGATGAAGAAAGATATTATTCGACTTGTAGAAGACTTCTTCGCGACCGGAAGTTTTGATCCACTACTAAATCAGACGAATATTTGCCTTATCCCGAAGAAGAAGAAACCCCGGGACATGTCTGAGTTCAGACCGATTAGTCTCTGCAATGTTAGCTATAAGATTATTTCTAAGCTATTGTGCAAGAGACTTAAAAGGCTGATTCCACGACTGATCTCAGAAACTCAATCCGCTTTTGTGGCAAAACGTTTGATTACAGACAACATCCTGATAGCACAAGAGAACTTCCATGCCTTAAGGACCAACCAGAGATGTAGACTCGACTTTATGGCAATCAAAACAGATATGAGTAAAGCCTATGATAGAGTGGAATGGAGTTTTCTAGCAACTTTGATGCTTAAGATGGGCTTTGATGCACGACTGGTTGATCTCATCATGTGGTGTGTCACGTCGGTCTCATATCAAGTCTTAGTCAATGGACAACCGAGAGGGCGGATCTCTCCAAAGAGGGGCCTGAGACAAGGAGACCCTTTATCCCCCTTTTTGTTTATCTTGTGTACGGAAGCTTTAATCTCGCTTCTAAACGGTGCAGAAGCGGAACAGAAAATCGTAGGTCTCCGCGTGGCCCATGCGAGTCCAAGGACCTCTCATCTTCTCTTCGCGGATGATAGTCTTTTCTTTTGTAAGGCTGAAGTTAGCCAATGCAAAGAGATCATGGACATTATTGACGTTTATGGGAAAGCATCGGGACAAAAATTAAATGCGGCAAAATCCTCGATGTTTTTTGGGAATCGTGTGGATCACCTTCGAAAACGAGAAATTAAAGAAGCTTTGGGCTTCTCGACTGAAGGAGGCATGGGAATGTACCTTGGGTTACCCGAACATATCTGTGGATCGAAAACAAAAGTCTTCTCTTATGTACAAGACAGGATGAATGGGCGAGTGAACAACTGGTCATCGAGACTACTCTCTAAGGGGGGAAAAGAAGTTCAGATAAAGGCGGTGGCCCAAGCAGTCCCGACATACCCAATGTCGTGCTATTTGATTCCACAAGGCATCACTGACAAACTAAGTAGCACGACTTCAAACTTTTGGTGGATCTCGAAGCAGAACAACAGAGGTTTACATTGGATAGCATGGGACGAGATCTGTACCGCTAAGAGTTTAGGGGGACTAGGTTTCCGTCACCTCCATGATTTCAACTTAGCACTTCTTGCAAAACAATTATGGCGCTTGATTCACTACCCAAACTCTTTACTGGCACGCGTCTTAAAAGGAAGGTACTTCAAGCATACCTCTCCTTTGGATGATCGACGTACATACTCACCTTCATATGGTTGGCGAAGTATTATGGCAGCAAAACCATTACTTATTTTGGGACTACGAAAGAGGATTGGAACGGGCCGAGATACGAAGGTGTGGAGTGATCACTGGGTCCCTGATTCAGTGGCTCGCCCACCCAGGCCTGCTGACCACATTGTATACAGACTCCCCCAACTCCCCGTTCAGGCCCTTATTAGGAATGATACGAAGGAGTGGGATATACAACTTTTACGGGAGTATTTTCAGCCGGATGATATTCCCCTAATCCTTGGGATTAAACCGTCACACTCCGATACCCTGGACGGATATGTTTGGGACTACACAAAGACAGGGATATACTCAGTTAAGACTGGATACGACCTGCTCCAGACGAACAAGACGAGACCTACTCAGGATTTGGTCCTTGAATCAAGTATCACTGGCCTTCTAGGTCACGTGTGGAGGATAGAGGTCCCGAGTAAGATGAAACATTTTTTGTGGCAAGCTATTTCGGGCTGTGTACCAACAGCAGAGAGGCTCACCTACAGACACCTGGGCACCGATAGGAGTTGTCCTAGATGTGCTGGCCCAGTGGAGTCGATCAACCATCTTCTTTTTGAGTGCCCCCCAGCCTTGCAGGTTTGGGCTTTATCGGACTATCCGTCCATTCCGGGTGACTTCCCGAGTACATCTATTTATCAAAATATAAACTTCCTCTTTTGGAAGAGAAAAGAAGTGGCTCCTCGGAGACCACAATTCGATACCTTTCCATGGATCTGCTGGTACATCTGGAAGGCAAGGAACGACAAACTCTTCAACGGGAAAGTCGTCTCCCCGATGGATACCCTTCAACATGCGTCTTTAGAGGCTGAATGTTGGAGGAAGGCAAACGAGAGCGAGGAAGATGAGGAGGTTCATGCGATTCCTCCTCCATTCGAGACAGTGACAGAACCCCCTGGGCTTCTCCGACTCCCAACCTGCCAAATCGATGCATCATGGATCGATAATGGTAGTGTCAGTGGCTTAGGATGGAGTTGTAAGGATCACATGGGCGCTGAACACTTCGGACTACGAGCATGTAACAGAAGCCGATCAGCATTGCATGCAGAGATGGAAGGACTACTCTGGGCAGTCTCATGCCTGCAAGCCTTGAGGATATCAGCGGTACGGATCGAAACGGACTGCTCGGATCTTGTAGACATGGCGACCAACCCGGAAGACTGGCCAAATTTCGCGACAGAGATCGAGATACTTCAGAAATCACTGGAGGTCTTTGAGGATGTGAGTCTGTCTCATATTCCCCGTTGTAGGAATGGTCGTGCGGACGCACTCGCCAAGGAAGCAAGGAAGAAAGGATTTACATTTTCCCATATAGATCAGACCAGGTCACACGGAGGTACCCCTCGGGGAATCGGCTCGTCTGACCACCACTTGATCTAGTAACAATGGGTTGTTGACAAAAAAAAAATATATATATATATATAGATATAGCATCTCAATACAATATCTAGATATTGTATCTAGATATTATTCATTTTTGTAGTTAGTATATACATTCAAATGCAATATCTAGATACTATGTCTAGATGCTAGAATATTCTTTTATTAATTTTATAATAACATTTGAATACTAGTAGTTAAAAACTAAAAAGCATGACTTTTATTCTTAATATAAATTGATTATAATATATTTAAAATTAGTTTTTCATTTTTGCAGAAATGCAATTTTGTGCGTTTTACCGAGAAGCTTAATTTTTAGATTTTGGTGAAAACACACATAATTTGCGATCCAGAAAAAAAAAACGACTTTATGGTTTTGGTAGAAAATGCGATTTTGCACTTTTGGTAGAAAACTTACTGTTTTGATAGGAAAACGCAATTTTCTGATTATTACAGGAAAACTTTTTTTTACGTTTTGGTATGAAAAAGCAATTTTTGGTTTTGATGGAAAATTGTGATTTTACGCTTTTGACATGAAAACATATTTTAATGTTTTAACGAAAAAATGTAATTTTACGTTTTTGATGGAACAATATGATTTTACGGTTTATGCAAAAAACATACTTTTACGTAGTGGCGAGAAAATTCGATTTTACAATTTTGGTGAAAAACACAATTTATGATTTTGATGAGAAAACACTATTTTGATTTTGGTGGAAACAATTTTTTTTAGCTTTGGCCGGAAAATGCGATTTTCCGAATAAATTATATAATAATTAAAATAACTAATTTGATTAATTTATATTTTTATTAATGATATTTATGTATTTTTGGATTTTGAGATGCAAATGTATCATCTCAAATATCTAGATAATTTGGATTTTTCATTTTAATGTTATAGTCATTGCGGAAAAATGCAATTTTGTGGATTTTAATGGGAAGTTTAATTTTCCGATTTTAGCGAAAACACACATAATTTGCGATTCAGGCAAAAAATATGATTTTACGGTTTTGGTGAAAAATGTGATTTTGTGATTTGGCGAAAATTTACATTTTGACGAAAAAATGCAGTTTTCTGATTCTTACATGAAAGCTTATTTTTACGTTTTGGCAAAAAAAAACATGATTTTTTTGGTTTTGATGAAAGTTTGTGATTTGACGGTAAAACATATTTTAATGTTTCAATGAGAAAATGTAATTTTACATTTTTATGGAAAAATGATTTTACGGTTTAGGCAAAAATGTATTTTATGTATTGGCAAAAAATGCGACTTTACCGTTTTGGTGAGAAACACACAATTTTAGTTTTGATAGAAAACGCGATTTTGGTTTATGCGAGAAAACAAGATTTTCTAGTTTCGGTGAGAAAACAAGATTTTCTAGTTTCGGCGAGAAAATGCGACTTTTCAATTAATAGATTATATAATAATTTTAATAACTAATTATATTAATTTATATTTTTATTAAAGATATTTAGGTATTTTAGGTTTTGAGATACAAATGTATTATCTCAAATATCTAGATATTTTAGATTTTTCATTTTAATGTATAATCTAAATGCTGAAACAGTAGTGCAGAAACTAAAAACTTCTGAATATTAGTATTTAGATGCAACGTCAAGTATGGGCTAAATTCGGGGAACATTGTCTCCTCTTCAACTGATCGTAATGTGCGGTTTCCTGAGACGTGAGTGTTGGTGGTCAACCATCTTCTTTCTTTATTTTTCTCTTTTCTCTTTCTCTTTTTCATTTTTTTTCTTTTCCATATGTTATTGTTTTATAGATGATACTTGAATTAGCAATTTTAATTGGTTCAAATTTTTCATTTGGTGGAATATAATGTAATATTATTTTCAAAAACTAAACAAAAAATCTCACCTAAGCCAAACAAAACTAATTCTGACACCAATTTTTTTGAGATTTTATTAAATATTTTTGATAAAAACCAATATTGCTTTTTTATTTTCTTTTGACGATCTCAAAATTAATATTTTATTTGACTTTTCCACACAAAATACATAAGTGATAATCCAACACCTATGGGAATGATTGATTGGGACCCATTTTTATAATCGCATCAGATGTAACACGTACCACTAATACATGCATAACAAATTAAAAGGAAATCAGAAATTATTCCAAGATTAGTGTTTTTTTTTGGATAAAATTCCAAGATTAGTGTTGTAAACTTTTATCTTCTTTCTTAAATCTACCGATTTAAAATCTATTTCTTTCTCGTTTTGCTTTCTCGTGATTATTGGTCACTTTAATTTATTTTTCTTTAGTTTTCACTCAAATAGAACAAATCTTGAATTTCAACACATAATTATGAAAAGTATCTTTTTAAAAAGTCTGATTTTTGAATCAGTTGGTGCAAAACAACATGGCTCAGAGCCATTCAAATTTTATCGTAGAGTAAACGTTCAAATGGGGCGCATTTTAGAACCTTGATGGGGATGTAGCATTAAAATGTGATGTAAAATTTAGTTTGTAGAATGATCTGTTGTAGCTGTAAATATATTTCTACAAATATATTTTTTCTACATCATAAAATATTGTGGGTGAATTATTGGATTATAGCTATAGAAATAATATTGTAGAATTTAGTTTTTAGAATTTTCGACATAGCTGTATATAATGTAGTTGTAAAAATTATATCAGAAAGAGAATAAAAAAGATATTTCTACAACAAATATTTTTTATAACTTATTAAATGATGCTTTGAAAAACTCTTCCGAAAGTTCCTGAAATGACAACTAGGGTTTTCTATTCGCTCTTTGCGATTGCAATCCGATTTCTACGAAAAATCTTTCATTTTACCTAAAAATATATTCTCAACAACTTTACAAACGCAAGATGGACCGAGATCTGTGGAAAGCTATGCAAAACTTAAACATTGGATCAAATCTCCAAACGTTCCGCCTCTCGAGAGACACCCAAAGAAGAAGCGCAACGGCGAATCGACTAAGTCTGGTGGTTAGGGGTTTAAATCTGGCGAATAAAAACCTCACTGGAATGTACAACACACTCCCGAAGGCTTGGAGACTCCATGATCGAGTTTGAGGTCAGATAAATGACGATGGTACAATTCAATTCTTCTTCTTTGAGGAACACAAACTACTCTCCGTTATAGATAGGGGTCCTTGGACCTTTAAAGATTGGATGGTGGTCATGGAACCTTGGTTTAGAAGAAGAAGCCCAACTTCCTCACAATATCCTTCTGGGTTCAGATCTATAACATACCGAACGAGTATCAAAATCAGGAGGTGGTATAGGAAATAGGAAGAGAACTAGGGAAGCTAGAGGGTCTCAGAATAATGGAACCTACAAGAGACAACCTATCATAGGTCTGGGTCAGAATAAGATTTGATGCTTACCAGCCACTTACCTTCTCTCGATACATACAATTTGAAGAAGGAAAAGATCAAATACTACTCCGCTTTGAATATGAAAGGCTAAATAATTTTTGTATAAGATGTGGGAGACTAACAAATAAAGAGATGGAATGTGGACATGTTCTTCCTCAGCCTCAACAACCCATTGAACCACATGAAGAAGAGCAAGCAATTCAGCAAATAAATCTCCAACAACAAGATAAAATGCAAGCTCTGGCTGAACACGACCGAGTAGTGGTTGAATAGGAAGAAGAAGAAGCGCTATTAGAGAAAATCGACCAAATCCACATAGCTGAGTATATGCAGGATGTTACCCGGCCGCTTCTTAACCACGAAACTCCAATGAATAACCTAGATGTTTCTGACCCTCTCACTACCTTCGAGACATGCTCTTCCTCTGGTACAGTCACATGATCAAAAAGAAAGCTCGAAGACATCAACTCATAATATTCTTACCCATTTACTAGAAAAAGATGTGAAGATACCAATGATAAGGACGGCTTGGTGGTTTCCACAAAACCACAGCAGAACCATGATGATAATGCACTGGAAGTGTCAAGGGTTAAAGAGGAACCCCTTGACAATTCCTTACCTAAAAGACAACATGAAGTCTTCTAAACCTGATGTCATGTTCCTCACTGAAACTAAAAACGACATAAATTATGTAAAAAACATCGGATCAGAGCTAGGCTATGCTCATAGCTATGGTTTACCCTCCGAAGGCCTAAGTGGAGGGTTAGCTATCTTTGGGAAGATCACATCAGTTTGAGTTTTATGAAGAAGCCTTCACTTCATCAAACAGATATGTGTATATCGGGAAATCCTACTTTCTACATATCCTATATCTATGGCAACCCATATCAAATATTGAGCATTGGAAGAAGTTGACTAACCTGGCATAAGCTGGAATCTTCAGCAACAAACCAAGAGTGATCCTTGGTGATCTCAACGATATAAAAAGCAATGAAGAGAAAGATGTTCCATGTGTTTAGGAAAATGCTCAACACACTCGGCCTTCATGACATAAGGACAGTAGAAGGTCAGTACACATGGATGGGCTAGACAAAAAAAATTACTCTATACAGTCAGGATAGATAGAGAAATAGCCATTGATGAGTGGCAAGATTTGTTTCCAAGAGCATATGTCCAACTACTTGACTAGATAGGATCTTGACCACAAACCGCTTCTTCTCAATACAGGTGACAGAAAGTGGAAATGAAAAAAACTCTTCTGATACGATAATAGATGGAGATTCAACAAAAAAGTAAAAAAGGAGATTCAACTAACTTGGGAAGAAAAGTATCAAAACTTACCTGGTAGCCACTTTCACATTGCTCTCAAGAGATGTCGATCCAGTCTTGTTAAATGGAAATCAAAATTCGCAACAAACTCAACAAAGAAGATTGAAAAGCTGAAAAATCTCTTAAAATCTGCCTATAACTCTTATCCCTTAGATTTTGCTTACATTAATAGTATAACAACTAAACTAGGTAAGGAATGTAAACTTGAAGAGGAATACTGGAGAACTAAAAGTAAAGCCCTGAGGTTAAGAGCATGTGATAAAAACACAAGATTTTCCCACTTAAAAACTAAACAAAGGAGATCCTTTAACCGCATCACCACTATATGTGATGACACTGAAAGAGTATAGACATCAGAAAAAGAAATTAAGAAACTCTTTATAAATTAGTTCAGTGACCTATACTCTCTCAGTGCGGACATGTCAATTGAAGAGATTATGAGGTATGTAAAGCCCAAGGTTACAAAAGAAATGAACAAATACCTCACGAGACCTGTCATAGAAAGGGAACTCTATCAAGCAATGCGACAAATGGTCAGAGAGAAAGCTCCAGGGCCAGATGGACTAAACCCAGGCTTCTTCAAAGACCCATTGGGAGACAATAAAAATAGGTGCTCTCAATTTTGCCAAAACATTTTTTGATCATGAAATATTAGAAGATGAAATGAATCAAACCATATATACCTCATACCTAAAACAGAAACCCCTACAACCCCTAAAGACTTTAGACCAATCAGCTTATGCAATGTTGCTTATAAGTTGATCTCAAAAGTTTTAGCAGATCGTTTAAAACCGTGGCTGCACTTAATTATATCATAAAACCAAACAACTTTCATCCCTAACATGCTTATTACAGATAACATCTTTATAGCCCACAAACTCCTCCACTCATTGAACAAAAAAAACCTCAAACATCCCTTCATGGCCCTAAAACTTGACATAAGTAAAGCTTTTGACAAAATTAAATGGTGCTACATAAATGAGATCATGAAAATTCTAGGCTTCAATGGTGTAGATGGGTTATGAAATGCATAAGCTCTGCCTCATACTTAATAGTCCTAAATGGTAACCCTATTGGAAAAGAATACCCAACAGAGGGATAAGACAGGGCGATCCCATTTCTCAATACCTTTACTTGCTATGCACCGAATGATTATCCCCTATTATCGAAAATAATATTCAATCTGGAAAAAATCATGGCTTCAAAGCAAGTAGAACGGGTCTTGCTATCTCTCACTTATTTTTTGCAGATGATTCCCTCCTGTTTTGTAAAGCTGAAGAAGGAGAGTGCAGATAACTAATCCAAATCTTGCAAACATATGAAGACGCTTCAGGCCAGGCTGTAAATTATAATAAATCAGCCATTCGGTTTGGTAAGGGTCTAGACAAGGATGCTAGAAAGAAACTACGCGAATGTACAAGAATCCATAAGACAACTGGTTGATATCTAGGTCTCCCTAAATTCATAGGCCGAAACAAGTTTAATGCCTTTGGTGTTATTACTCAGAAACTAGAGAAAAAGATAAGCAGTTGGTACACTAAATTCTTATTCTCTGCAGAAAAAGTAAGTTCTCTTCAAAGCCGTCGCCACAGCTATCGCTGCATATTGTATGTCCTGCGTTCTCCTGCCTACAAGAGTACTGAATCAAATGACAAAAGTCATGAGAAAATTTTGGTGTTCAAGCGCCAAAGAGAAACAAGGGATAATGTGGGTATCCTGGAGCACAATTGGAGACTCCAAAAGCATGGTGGACTGGGGATATGGGACATGAAAGATTTCAATTTAGCTCTTGTTGCAAAGCAGAGTTGGCAAATACTTCACAATCCATACTCACTACTTGGTAGAGTTTACAAGCCAAAGTACTTCTAAAAGGCGAATCTCCTACATGCGAAACCAAAATCAAATGCTAGTCACGAATGGAAAAGCATACTAAAAGGTAATGAACTTCTATAACCAGGGATCTGATGGATCATAGGGGAAGGAAAACAAAATCATATGTGGTTGGATAGTTGGCTGCCTACGTAGCCTCCTAGACATCCTAAAGGACTAACTAATTGCGTAGATATAAAGGCAAAAGTTAATGATTTTCTTCATCTTAAAGCAAAATGGTGGGACATTGATAAGCTAAACTCTTTTGTAGATCCAGAAGATGTAGAGATCATCAAGACCATCCGGCCATCAATTCCAGGAGTTTTCGATTATGCCATTTGGATCCATACAAAAGATGGTCAATACTCAGCTAAATCAGGTTATAAATCTCTATGCAATTCCTACCTACAACAAGATAATCACAATACATGCAATGTGGACAAAAACCACTTGATTAAAGCATGTAGTAGAATTTGGAAATTGGAAGCACCACCTAAAATCAAACACTTTTGGTGGAAAGTAGCACATAATGCAATTTCTACCGCATAGAACTTATGTAAGAGGAAAATGTTGGCAAATAACACATGTCAACTGTGTGGTGAATACCAAGAGACAACAAACCATCTGAACTTCCAATGCAAAATCAGCAAGGAAATAAGGAGCACGACACCATCTATCCAAACTTCATGTGAGCTAAGTAACTCATTATTAAAAAATGTAAGCATGCTGCTTACCCTCGATAACAACCAAAGAAGGAGGCAAGTATTTTCCCTTTCATAGGTTGGAGAATATGAAAAAATGAGAAATAATTTAATCTTTAATGGAAAGAGAAAGCCCATCCCTGACGTTATCAAACAGGGGCTAATAGATTATAATGTATGAAAAAGTGCGTCAGAAGCAAATGAATTACAAACTGAGTCGCATGAAAGCTCTGTCATTATTGCACTAGAAAGAAGTAACAGCACTAAGGAAATAATTAGAAAAGCTAATACTTTGTGTTGCTTTGTAGATGGTTTTTGGTCGTCACCAAAGGAGAATGCTGGAATTTGTTAGGCTCTATTTAATATTGAAGCAAAAGTTATATTACAAAGCAAAACAGCGATAGAACTAGTCAATTCCCCACTAGAAGCTGAAGCTGAAGCATTGAGAATGGCAATACTCCAAATGAGGAAGCTAGTATATCACACAATCACCTTCTATGGAGATTCTTCTGATATTTATGACACACTCTCAAAAACATTCCATCAAGCGGGCCACAACATCTTGGAAGGAATTCAATGCCCAACTCATATAAAAGACATTGCCAATCTGGCAAGAGGAAATGAAATCAACTTTCACTTCGAAAATATCAAAAGGTCTTGGTAAGATTACAAACTCAAACTATATAGTAAGTTGGAAAAAATGTAACATTTCCTATTGTTTAATAGTAAGATCATCGAGAAAAGAAATGATTCTTTAAAAAACAAGGCTACAACATTTTTTTGGGCTTTAGTTTTAAAATTAAATAAATCATGATTGGTAACTTTTATAGTTATGGATATATATTAAAGCTAAATATTGTCAAAAAATCACCCCGTTTTAGTAAATTAGGGTTTTAGCGTTGTTTGTTACATGTTGGTAATTTCAAAGGTTGTAATAAAAATTAAAACTAAGGAAAGATGTAATAACCCAACCAGTCACCTTCGTGATATTTAGACCATTTCCATCTCCAACTCAACTCAAAAACTTTATTTTACTGTGATTTTGACACAAAACATTTCTAATCTAATACTAAAAATTACTCTATTTTAGTGCAACATTATTTGTCCGTTTGTGAGATTCTGGGGCAAAATTTTACTTATTTCCCACGTGGAGTAAAAGTTTTATCTTGGCTTTACTTTTTCTCTTACATTTGTTTTTCACTTACCCCCTCAAATTTTACACCAAATTTGGTGTGACACTATTCACCATACTAAGTATTATTCACCACACTAAACACAATTCACTTATTATATTAATAAAACAAATAAATATATATATATAAAATAGTAAAATAAATATTTATAATAAAATAATTTATGTCCTTAAATAATTTATTTAAATATAAACTTATTTATTTTCAAAAATAATTCTATTAAAATTGTATCAGCGCCCAAAGTGGAATCATAACAATGACAAACAGGTGCTCCGGTGAAACATAGATTGCTAGATTACATAAAAAAAACCAGAAACACACCAAACAGTATATCTAAAACAACAAATTGTTCTCAGTTGGTGAAGATGGCTTCGGAACCAGAAAACATTCTGATCCTGAAGGAGAGTTTCACTCACATCGATTTCATACATGTCCCACGAACACAAAATATAAAGGCAGACAATCTTGCATACAATTCTTGGAAAAAGCCGTCCTCTTGTTGTTCATATGGACTCATTTACCAGTTTAGTACACGGAGTCTTAATCAAGTCTGTTTTAAGTTGATGACAAAAAAATCAAAAGAGAAGGAACGTCAAGAAGAAAATGTAGGAGGCAGAGCCTCCACCTCTGATGAACACCGATGACCGACAAATCAATTAAGTTATCCAGGAAATCGCTACGACGATGTGTCCATGCCAGCCGATGGATCTGCCGCCGGTGTACCTTCAAAGCTTAGCCGCCTCAAAGGGGTCTGGCGCCACATAACGCCAAATTCATAAAGAACATCCAGCTCTTAAAATCTTATTTCATTGAGTACGAAGGGGTTCCACTACCTCGCAGGTTAGACAATCACATGCTCCTATCCTCCTCCTTCTCCTCCTACACACCGGTTAAGAAGAAACTAAGCTGGAAAGGAATATATGTGGTTAATTCGCCATCAAATGAGCTCTCCTAAGGATATGACACATCATGAAACCAATCAAAAATGAATAGGAAGAGGAGAAGTACCATAGAACAAAGCCATACGCCAACTATTCTATCATTTAAGCTTAGTCGCTGAAGGAGGGGGTGGGTGGGAGCCGTTCGACTGTTCGACTGTCCGACGAGAGTCACCTTAAGTTGGATTAGCTGCACCTGAAATGCCATCTCGAAAATATTTTGAGAGAGAAAAATGGGTGTGTGGTGTTCACAACCGCTCAAAAGCAACTTATGTTATTTATATATTATTATATATTGAAATAGTAAATATCTTTAAAGTATTGTAATATGTCTTTATTTAATCTAATTACATAATAATAACTATTTATATTTAAAATATTAAATAATAACAAAAGTTATAATTTAATAATATAGTAATTAAAAATTGTTTAAAGTAAAGTTTGGTATTGTGGTGAGAATTTTTTGAAAATGTTAACACTACACTAAAATTGATGGTATTTGAAACCATCATATCACTCTACATAACCGCGAATCCTCCTTTGAGCATCTCTAATAGGTAGTTTCATTTTTATCTTCAAAAGTTCACTTTCTTCAAAATGAAAAAAAATGAAGCAACATTCACTCCAATAGTTTGCTTCATTTCTTTCTTGTAAAAGAAATATTTCAAGTATATTTCATCTCCAGTTTATCATTAATCATTAATGGCATCTCCGATAACCCCTTATCCCCTAATTTTTGAAGGGTGCACTTCAACAATCTCTCATGCACTCAAATTTTAAGGGGTTGTCAAATTTGAAATTGCATTATTCATCCTCTTAAAATATTATTTACTTTTCACTTTATTTCTTCTATTTATATATGTTTAACGATTGTGTGCTTATTTTTTTATGTTGTATTTTAGTGTGGTAATTATATTAGAACTTAAAATGGGGCTAGAGATGGTCTAATGACATCTCCGACAGCCCATTATCCTCTCATTTTTGAAGGGTGCACTTCAAAAGTCTCTCATCCACTCAAATTTTAAGGGATTGTCAAATTTGAAAGTGCATTATTCACCCTCTTAAAATACTATTTACTTTTAACGTTATTCCTTCTATTTATATATGTTTATTGATTGTGTGATTATTATTTTTATGTTGTATTTTAGTATGATAATTATATTTGAACTTAAGTATTATAATTATGATCTTATAAAGCAAATTTCAAATAATAATAACATGTTCATAAATATTATATACCAAAATATAAACATATTATTTCACACAACAATAATACATTCCAAATTTTTTACACAGTTAAAAATAAAAGTTACATAAGCTGAAATATTACAGATTAAAATATATATTACAATATAAATATTCTGGTAAGTTTAGTCTCGAACCTCAAAGATCACCAAAATATTGTCGATATAAATTTGGAACGCTCTCTTCAAGTTGTTGTTGCTGGTTCTTTTTATATGATTTGTTCTTGTTCAGATCGGATAAACTAACAAATATTAAGATCATCGATAGAGTTTAAATTGGTCAGCAAGATCTTATTAACTTCCTCCATTTTTAGAGCTATTTTTGCTTGATTTTGAATGAATAACTTAACCATCTCATAAATTTCCCCCTAGATGATACACTTTCTTTCAAAAAATTAGGATTTGTTCATTTGAGGAAACCAAACTGTCCATAGAAAAGTATTACTTTCACCAAGTTTCCTTTTGAGCTTTTTTTCTTTGATCCAATAGGATGTTGTGGTGAATTTGAACCACTATCGCCACTACTTAAATTGATTGAGAATGAATTGTATGTGTGTTTACTAGTATATGTAATTTATGTCTTTCATTTTTTTATTATAAGTAACTTTGTATTATTACTAAAAATTTGTTTTCAATATCATATATTTAATATACTTATTATTTATTTATTTATTAAAATTTAATGACTAAAATTTATTATTAATAAAACTAAGAGTAAACTGTAATATAAACTTTAAAAAAAGAAGATTCAAATACTATTATTGGATAATCATCCCCTCTTTGTTAGAGATGCGTTAAAAGCATTGTTAGTGACATGCTTTCAAAATAAACTAGATTTTGATCCGCGCTTTCCAAGCACGGATTTTTGATTTTTACCTTTTTAAAAATATTATTTAATGATATTTGTAAATCGATAGTTTTTAGATACTTTTAGGTTTCTACAAACCTACCCGGACCTTAAATGATCCTACTCGACACCGTCCGTGAATTCATAATATCCGGATGTAAAATTATTTTAAACCCCAACATTCAGAAAAACCGAATTGTAATCGATAGATATTTAGATGACTATTTCTAACATCCGCATGAATGTTATCGTAAATAGTAATGTATAACATATTAATTGTGTCTATTTTATATATGTTTGTATATGTTTGAAGTTGTTCATATTGTATTATTGTTTGATCTATTAGAGAAGAAAATTTAAGTAATATTTAATTAGGTCATATAAATACTATATTATCTTATATTTATGTTGAAATAAGAAAAATCTAACAAATTAATATGGTTGTCTAAATTACCATAATTTTTATGTTTGTATATAACATATTTAAATTAATAGCAAACATCTTTAAATAGTTAATATAAAATATAGTTATTGTAACAACCTGAGATATATATATATATATATATATTACATATTTACGTTAACAATTTTTTTTAAATGATATATTTATGGACTTTCTTAATAAATTTGTATATACAATTGAAATATTTTGGGTCATATGTTAATGAAATTATTAAAAAACATTGATGAAAGAATACTACTATCTTTATTTCCAAACATTTGTTTTTAAATTGTTATTTATGTTTCCAAACAATACAAAAGATATTCTAATTTTAATAAGATAAATATCTAACTAACTTGATATGTTGCATAAATTATGTAATACACTAACAAACATGAAACAATCCAAAAGTTAAATGACAACTTTAAATAGTAGATAAATTTAGGACTCTATTTTAATAGAGTACATAATTTCTTATGATTGTTATATTAATTTCTTAAATATTTACTTATATAATTAAAATTACTTGTGGTAAAAATAATTTGTTCAATGTTAAAATGTCACGTTAATTTAGAGTATTTTTACTTTTGGTCAGCGCCCCTTTATAAAGAAAATGTATCATCGTCCCTTCATAAAAAAAATGTTTTCTGCTATTTCATTTTTAATTAGTTTTATCTAGGGATACTAAGAAATGTACCGATGCTAGTGCTCTAACATGCTCTAAGTGTGATCTGTTAAAGTAGTTTCAGCAATTTAGCATATGTTCCAGTTCAAAAAAAAAAATTTCAGTTCAAAAATTTAGCATATGTTTATTTACCAATGAAACCAAATCACTATAATATTTCGAATCAATTAGATTATAAAGCATCGTTTTATGATTTAAATAATGTCGCAGACCAGTTGGTGTAATCTTACATCGGTCTGCAACGTGGCTGACAAAGTTTGACATATTTAGAGTATCACCATCCTTTGATTCACAATAGATTAACAATACAATTAAATAAAAAGTTTTAAAAGTTAAGACAAAGATAAAGAAAAGTATCTCGAAAACATATTATATCCTTCGGAACATATAACACCACATGCCTATTTTAATTGATTCAATTTATCAAAATAATTAATTTTAACTAAATAATTAAATTAATGAAAATAATGATATTTATTATCTTCTATTTCAATTTACTTGTTGCTATATACAATAAAAGTTTTGTTAAGAAAATTAATTTTGTGATTTTATTAATTTTATATGCTATTCTCTTTTTTATTAATTAAAATTTAATTAAATTATGAATAATAATAATTTTATTTTAAAGATTTATAAATTAAATATTTTCTGATTTATATGCATAATTCTAAAATAAGAATTAAAATAAAAAAAAATTAAAAACCTTTTATTTGAGAAACTTGCCAATAAGGTAATCACGACATGACCACGTGATTATCTTTCACAAGAACAATACAATATCTTAATTTATATGATTATGGTTAATACCTTTGATTGAACCCCGCTTTTCCATAGGTCTATGAAATTAGCTATCATGTGATTATTTATAGTTTTATTATTCTGCATATTTAAAAATGAATAAAAAAATCTGGTTGCAGTTTTAGAATCGTTTAAATATAATAGTTCCCAAATGACTTTACATGGATTATATATTGACGTTTTCAATTATACACAAAGTATGTCTTTCAATTATATGTAGATGAAATATACAAAAGTAAAATAAAAGATAAATCATCAGAAAATTTTGCAAAATCGAAACTAGTACGTAAAATGTTTTAATTTTCCAAAGTATAAACGATTTAATTAAATACTTTATTAACAAAATGGTTAGTCTTCTAATTGGGCCAATTATTTAAATTTCATTTTAGTACTCGTGAAATCCAATAAATTACTTTAGTGGTTGCCTTGAATTGACTCTTTGACATGGTCCCCGGACGTGTCGGAAACGCGTCGGTAAAAGTTAACAATATTTTTTATATGAAATTACTTTAAAGAACTTTGCTTAAAAAGGAATTACTTTAAAGAACTAGAAAATAAATTTGCCGGCATGGGATTAATTGTCATTGAAGAAAACGGTAAGTGTTGTAAACTAAGAGAAAAGAAAGAGTAAAATCGTGTGTTTCATTAAGTATAAGAGATTTTATATATAAAGATTACAAGTAGGTTAAATCGACACCACAAATGGAAATAGTCCAAAATATAGAAAAAAAATCTCTAAAATCAATATGCAATAGGTTTTTCATTCTTGTCTAACCCTAATCATATTTGGGTTAGGATTAGTAAATCTATATGAACTTGGTTTATACTCGGACCGATAATGAATGCGCCGATCACAAGCCCATCGACCATGGTCCATCGATCATGACCCATCTAGAGGTTATGATCAATCCACTCGGTTCATAACAATCCCCTTTGGATGTCATAACCTTGTAATACACCCTAAGTATTGCCTCATTAAAACTTTAACCTGGAAAACCCAATTGGGACAAAAACCATGGCTAAGGAAAAAGAGTACAACGTGTATTACTCCCCCTGTTTCGTACCTCACTAAAGATCTTTCAATCTTCTCATTCCAATCTGATGTAATAGCTTCTCCAGGGTCGAGGTTGGCAATGACTTGATGAACAGGTCGGCTGAGTTGTCACTGGATCGAACATGAACCACTTCGACCTCGCTTGCTTTCTGTAACTCGTGGGTAAAGAAGAATTTGGGCAATATGTGCTTTGTCCTATCTCCTTTAGTGTATCCATCTTTGAGCTGTGTTATGCATGCTGCATTGTCTTCATACACTAAGGTCGTTTCCCATTGACCATCCCACAATCTGATCGGATGTGTTGGGTCATTGATCTCAACCAAACACATTCTCTGCTTGCTTCATGTATAGCCAAAATCTCGGCATGATTGGATGATGTAGCTGCTATGGTCTGTTTCATGGATCTCCAAGATATAGCCGTCCCACCAATGGTAAATACATAACCTGTCTGGGATCTAGCCTGATGTGGATCTGATAAGTAACTTGCATCAGCAAAACCAACTAAACCTTCTTGTGTAGTATAAAACAATCCAAGATATGTCGTTCCTTGTAAATAACGAAGTAAATGTTTAATTCCATTCCAGTGCCTGTTGGTCGGACATGAACTGAATCTCGACAACAAATTAACTGCAAAACATATATCTGAGCGAGTGTGGCTAACCAGATACATCAAGGCTCCTATGACACTAAGATATGGCACTTCTAGACCAAGTATTTCTTCATCACCATTCTTTGGACCATATGGGTCGGTTTCTGGACTAAGTGATCGAACCACCATGGGCGATGACAATGGATGACATTGGTCCATATTGAGTCTCTTGAGTACCTTTTAAGTATATGCCATTTGATGCACAAGGATTCCATTGTTTATGTACTCAAGCTGTAATCCCAAACAAAACTTTGTTTTACCTAGGTATTTCATTTCGAATTCTTTCTTGAGATATTCAATTGTTTGGGAAATTTCTCCAGATGTTCTAATGATATTCAAATCATCAACATACACTGCTATGATCACAAATCCTTTGTTTTCAAATTTCTTTATGAATATACATGGACTGATCGGGTCATTCTTGTATCCTTCTTTCACTAAGTATTCACTCAATCTATTGTACCACATTCGGCCACTTTGCTTCAGTCCATAAAGGGATTTGTTCGGTTTGATGCAATGTTGTTCTCGAGAACTATTCTTATCTTTGATCTCAATACCATCTGGAACTCTCATGTATATCTCATTATCCAGTGGACCATACAAGTATGCTGTAACTACATCCATCAAGTGTAAATCCAATTTCTCTCTTATAGCCAGACTGATTAGAAATCGAAATGTGGTAGCATCCACCACATGGGAATATGTTTCTTTATAATCTATTCCTGGTCTCTGTGAGAATTCTTGTGTAACAAGGCTTGCTTTATATCTCACAACCTCACCATGTTCATTTATTTTCCTTACAAAGACCCACTTATATTCCACTTGTTTAACATCATATGGTGTCCTTATAATCGGGCCAAACACATTTCTCTTCTTTAAAGAGTTTAACTCCACATTTATGGCTTCTTTCCACTTAAGCCAATATGATCTACGAGTGCAATCTAATATAGATGTGGGTTCATGATCCTCATTCAAATCCATAACCTCAAGTGCTACTTTATATGCAAATATATCATCTATGTCGACGTCTTTTATGTTCCATTTCATTCCAACATAAGATAACTGATTGAGATCTCATTGTTATCAATATCCTCAGTACCTGGAAGTTTGGCGTCCCAAACATCCTTATTAGGTCCATTCGGATTGACTGGTCTGGTATAGGTTCGGACATGGTCGTTCGACCATGGGCTGTCCGACTGTGGTTGGTCCGACCACGGTCGGTTCGACTATGGTTGGTTCGACCATGTCGATTGCCTCGATTTTCTTTCATGCACCTTTCTTAACCTTTCGAGGAACCTTAATTTCCTCAAACGTGGTTTCATGCATACTTCAAATCATCAAACGTGCTTTTGGACGATGATTTTAATCCGAAATTAATGGACTTTGGTGTCGCTAGAGAGAGTCCTGAAGGAGACAAAACTCACGTTACAATTGCAATAACATTTCCTCATATCTTGTTTACAAACTTGGTATATTATTAATTGCTTCTTTCACAAATAAGAACTTCTCTATTGTACGTAGAAACCGGCAATCTCAAGATACATAGCGACCATCTTCTTTCGAGTTGTCATGTACTAGATCATCACTTGTCGTCGCACAATAGTGGATAGTTTTGACTCATTAAAATGTGAGTCTGCGAACCTGGCCTTAAATAGATCACCCATGGTTGGCTCAAGTATTTTGATTATGGTGGGAGAATCATATCGCAACATATATTCCCATCCTCCTTTGAGGTCCATCTTAGTTCTCTGTGGTGGAGCAATTGGTACATATACTGCACATCCATATGTTTTGAGATAAGACACGTCTGGCTCATGACCCGTAATCAATTGGGATGGTGAATATCTATGCTCACTAGATGGCCTGATGCGAATCAACTTGGCTGCATGTAAAACTGCGTGTCCCCAAACAGATACTGGGAGTTTCGACCTCATGAGTAATGGTCGAGCAATCAATTGTATTCTTTTAGTGAATGATTCGACCAAGCTGTTTTGTGTATTGACATGTGCCACATTATGTTTCATACTTACCCCCATGGACATACAATAATCATTAAAAGCTTGGGAAGTAAATTCACCAGCATTGTCTAGACGTATAGTCTTTAAAGGAAAATCTGGAAAGTGAGTCTATAATCTTATGATATGTGCAAGCAATCTTGCAAATGCCAAATTTCGTGTGGTAAATAGGCATACATACGACCATCTGGTCGATGCATCTATAAGGACCATGAAATATCTAAACGTTCCACAAGGTGGGTGTATTGGTCCACATATATCTCCTTGGATTCTTTCCAGAAAGTTTATAGTTTCCTTAGTCACTTTGACTGGTGATGGCCTAACAATGAGTTTCCGTTGTGCACATGCTACACATGTGAGATTCTTTGGGATAACTCGTCTTTCTTTCAAGATGTGCCCTTTAGTATTCATTAGGAGTTTTTGCATCATGTTTGAACCAGGATGGCCAAGCATGTCGTGCCATAAAGTGAAATAATGAGTGAATCTTTTGTTCACTGTGGCATTAACCTCTATCATACTGGTTGTAGTATAGTATAAACCAGTAGAGAATGCATGTATAGTCTCGACCACTTTCTTATGGCCTTGGCCGTGGTCGAAAATCTGAAGGAACTCTTTGTTTCCTTCGCCCATTGTTTCAATATGATAACCATTTAGTCTTATGTCTTTGAAACTTAATAAACTCCTTTTAGAGCTGGGCGAGTATAGAGCATTCTCTATCTCTAAATGTGTGCCATTAGGAAATAAAACACTAGCCTGGCCGTGGCCCTCAATAAGGCTGGCTATACCTGTAAAGGTACTTATATTGGCATTCTGTAAGGTCAAGTCTATGAAATATCTTTTGTCTTTTAGAATGGTATGGCTTGACCCACTGTCCACAATCAGTATCCTCGTATCATTTTTCATTCTATCAAATGAAAAACCATTCATCTTATTATAAATTAAAAACCAAAACATTCAAGTAGTATATCAAAGAAACATAATGTCAAAGAAACATGAAACAGAACTTAAAAAAGGTTTGATGCCGAAAATCAAGTAGACTCTTTAAGACAATCGGAAGTTTCATATTCCATGAGATCATCTTGATCATGATCGAAATCACCATTATCATCTTGGACCAAATGGGCTTCTGGATTCTTCCCTTTGATACTCTCTTGGTATAGGTCAACAAGGTGCCTGGGAGTCCTACAATTCCTTGCCCAATGATTTCCCATACCACATCTATGGCAAACAGACTTGGTCGAGTGTGGTGGTTTAAATGGTGTACCACGACCACCTCTGCCTCGAACATGGCCGAAAATGGGACCAAGACCACGGTTATTGTGGTTCCCTCGATCACGGTTCGAGTAACTGTCTCGACCGTATGAGTTACTGTGCCTTCGACCATGACCATTCCAACCACCATGGATGTGGCCATGTGGTCTGTTCTGGACATGGTTACTTTCCTTGGTTTCTTTCTTTTCATTCGTGGCCTTGTTGGCTTCTGGTAATTGAGTTGATCCAGGAGGTCTCATTTCACTGTTCCACATCAACAGTTCATTATTAGTCTCGGCCAATAGTAGGCATGAGAGCATATCAACATAGGTCGTAAAACCCTTCTCTCTATACTTTTGTTGTAGCAGCACATTGCTAGTATGGAAGGTTGAGAAGGTCTTTTTCAACATGTCATTGTCTGTAATGACCTCACCACATAGTTTCAAAAAAGAAAAAAATTTGAACAAGGCTGAGTTATAATTGTCTACAAACTTATAGTCTTGGATCCTTAGACTCCTCCAATCAAATAATGCCTTAGGCAATAACACCGTTCTTTGGTGATTATATCTCATCCTTAACTCATTCCAGAGATCCAGAGGATTCTCAATGGTTAGGTACTGATCTTTGAGACTCTTAGCAAGATGATGGCGAATAATAAGTATTGCCCTGTATCGATCTTTCTCACTGGATTCATTGTTCTCAACAATGCATTCTCCAAGTCCTATAGACTTTAGGATAATCTTTGTATCCAATGCCCATTGTAGGTAATTGTCTCCAGAGAGATTTAGGGCTGCATAGTCTAGGTTGTTGAGTTTCGACATCTGAAACCATATATCAATAAATTTAGATTTCAATCAATCCGATCATATATCAATCAAGTTTATCGACCAATCATTCAAGCAATTCGACCAATGTTTAAACAAATAAGGCCACACGGCCATGAATGATGCAGTGGTCCTATCAGGTTGTGATCTATATGTTTCAAGTGTTCACAACTTATCAAACAATCAAGTTTAAGCAATGCATCATGATATGGTCGGATCCTAAGACTATATGGTCGGATTGGGTCTTAAGGTCATATCGCCTAGGTTTGGTTATCCTAGGTTTCTAGGTTCGACCAAGACATGATTCAATTCGGCCAAACAATGTTTAATCAAGTAATCTATCAACCTAACTCACATACAAGATCAATTAAGAATTAGGGTTTAGGAAATTAGGGTTTGGCCTACACGGATTAGCGTTAGGGTTTTGTATTAGGGATAATTCCGTAATCAACCTAACAATCTTCTAAGGGTTTAGATATGAATTAAGAATCAATCAAGCAACCTAAGACAAGGATTATCAATCAATCTAATCAACCTAATACAATTGAATCGAATAATTACAAGTAAGAAATTCTAGGGTTTCAATCAATTTGGGGTTTTAGGGTTTATCATTCAATCGATTAGGTTTAGGTTTTCGATTATCCTAGATAACAATTAATTAAGCAAAGTCTTTTAGGGTTTGATTTGCACATTAATCATATTCGATTAGGGTTTATGACAATCAAACCATGATTCAAGCAATCTATCTATCCATCAACTTAATGATTTCTTTCTAAGTTCCAAATCGATTTTAGGTCTTTAGTTTTAATCAAAGTTCATTCGATTTTATGGTTTTAGGAACTAGGGTTTATCGAGTTACCTTTGTTTCTTGTTTGGGTTGAATCAGACCACCAAAGAGAGGAGTTGCAGGAATGAGTTGATCGGATGAACCTCAGATAGCTTGGATCGATTTGGTATGTGGATGGATGGATCGGATTGCTTGTGTTCTTCTTGGATGAACTTAGTTTCCTTTTCTTCTATCGGATTGAGAAAAAAAGAAAATTATGGTTGTAAGACCCGATCCGGCCTCTCAGGCCGTGGTCGACGCCTCACGTCGCTCGGTTCTCTTCCAGACCGAACCTCTAAAATTTTTCGCCCTTTATCTATATTATAGTCCATAGGCGAGGGCTAAACTTAGATCTTAGCTCAAGAATACCTTAGTTCATTCCCTAGCTTAGATCAGTTCAACACATACGCATCGAATTATACGATAATAACCACTGGTCTAAAACCAATCTAACACTTAACTACCTTACAGCTTATAGATCGATCCTTACATGGTACAAGTCATACAATTCTGAGATTCCATTCCCCTAAACCATTCTACCAACATCCTAGCAAGATACTAGTTTATCCAAGTATTTGCTAAGTCATACTTTGGCCACATCCACGGAGCTTGTTAGCTCATCGGTCCAGCTGAATTGGTTAGCTCATCATCTTACCTGACTTAGCTAGCTCATCCAGCTCCCCGAGCCGACTCAACTCAGCTAGCTAGAACCAAGCTAAGGCCAGCTGCCTCAGCTTGTTTAGCTAGATCATCCAGCTAGCTAAGCTGAACCACATTACTTAAGGTTCCATCTACTCTCTTCCATTGAGATACAAGATAGCTGCGCCCAGCTCCCTGCCAACTCGTCCAACTCTCTTATACCTGCATAAAAATCTCCCCTTGGGTACTTAGTCATTCAGCCAACCATCCCACTGACCAAGTAACCTTTGGGAAGTCTTCAACAGCAACAACTCTGCAGCTAGCTCCTCTCAGCTAATGCATCATCCAATATCCTCACGCTTGGTAGGATATAATAGCAAGTACCTCTCCTGGACTACTAATAGCCATAAAATCCTAAGTCATTCAACCAACCACCCCACATGACTCAGATCTGACGAGTATTCATACTTACCTAACCGGCCATGGAACCATGTCCCCATGAACCCGATCAATCTTGCTCTTACAACCGGTGCATCATTTGACCAATCAGACCAGACACATTGATCCATCATCTATGGTTCAGGTCGTCCATCCTTACCCATGATCAGATCACACACAACCTTCCTTGAATAACCGCACAAGCTCAATGCTTGTGTCGGTCCTTAGAATGAATGTCTGGCCCAAAAATGACATCCTTCAAACCTGCTTCAAAAACTAATTAAAATTCATGATAATTCATGATAAATCACCACTAAGAGATTATCATACTTGGAATCCACCAAATCCATATGGATCATATGAGAACCGTTCATGGGCAGTCCCCATGAACCATGTTCATGTTTGGTTCTACTTAGAACATGACCTTGGCCCTTTACCAAGCCAATTCCGAGACCAAACCACCATGTTTATCATGCCAATATAGAGTATAAAATGAAGGGAAAGTAATTTAAACAGACAAGGAAGAGATAGGATATAACCATTACAAAACCGCCCCAAAATCATGATCAAACCGATCCATGATCTTGGCCTAATTGTTCTATGGCCATACCCTTTACCTTCAACGTGTGTCCTGGAGTCATAAAACCCCTTTCCAATTCCTTCTCCTTGACTCTGGGATCCAATCCAGTCGTCCTTGCCTTTCCCAAATTGATCCATACCTTGTTGTTGCTTAATCTCCACACACATCCGCCTTAAAGGCTATCTTAGCCATAGAGGGTGAAATCCGGCCATCCCCCTTCTTCCTTGACCATTTTCGTGTGTTACCAGGATTTAGAGGAAGCGTAGAACATGATCATCAATGATCAAACTCCATCAAAGGTCGTTCATAACTTTCCTTCCATGGAACTCCCGTGAAACTGTTTTCAACACTCCATTGCCTACAAGGCTGTTCATGCCCTTGAGAGTGAAGTCCGGCCTTCTCCCTTCTCTCTTGGATATTTGCGTGTGTTAATAAGAGACATAGGAAGACTGGGATGTGTTCATCCATGATTAAATTCCACCCAAGGGTCGTGCATCACTACCCCTTTCAGTACCCATGAAACAGCCTTTCTACACACATTTGCCTTCAAGGATGTCTCAACCATTGGAAGTGCATTCTGGCCCTCTATATCCTCTCCTGGATATTTGCGTGTATTTTATAGATGTATAGGAAGCTTAGGGCGTGCAAAAAATTAATAAAAACTCATCAGAGGGTCGTCCTTAACTCCTTTCTTTATTTCCCTCCAAAACTGCCTCTTTGTTGCCTTTGAGTGCATCTCTGTCTTCGATGATTGAATCCAACCACCTCTCTGTTTTCTCTGTTTTTCTTTGTGTTTCAGGGTGTAGGAAGAATCCCTGGCATGCCCGTAAATCCACAGACTTGCCTTCTATAGATAGGAGAAATATGAGTTGCTTAATCTCCACAATATCCCCTTTGGTGGGCGAATGGACACCTTTTGGTCCCGTCGCATCCTTTCGACCATAACTGCCTCCCTTTGCATCCATTCGCCTATAACTGTCATATATCAGTTCCTAGGCAATCCTTTACCCTTCCAGAAGTCCTTGTACCGAGCCCATACACTGCCCAAGCCATTGGCCCAATGGCCAGACTATAAGACCCAACCGGCTGACCCGACCACGGTCCGGACCAGTCCAACTGCCCGAGACCTTAACACTCCGTCTAGCTGAGATGAGCTGATCCCCAGCTGGCCCAGCTGAGTGAGCTAGTCCATCCAGCTCAGGGATCTGACACACTCTACTTGAGCTCCAAATTAGCTCCGTTCAGCTGGTTGAGCTTCTTGTTCGCACCACCCAGCTGTGATACACCTCGTACAACTTGATATCTTCATCTTATTTAATCCTTCTAAGTCCCTTGGTATATTTCCAGACTTAGACTTAGTTTTCCCATGATCCATTCTGATTATTCACTTCATAGAGCTTGACCTAGCTGATCGAGCTTCCCTCAGACCTCGTCCAACTACCGGATCGCTTGTCCAGCTTCTTTGAGCTTTCCTCTTCCTTATTTTGGCTAAGTCTCACCTCCTTGATGACCTTAACCACGTTTTGGACTATTATACGCTTGTCTTTAGGTCACATGACCTGACTGGTGTGTCTCCTTGCACCATGGTCCGTCCCGGTGATCTTACCTAGGATCGGGGACATGAAAAGTCTCCCCCACTTAATAGGGATTCATCCTCGAATCCGGTCCAAGTGTATCTTCCTTAATGAACTGACCATACCATTCTGGTATTCAGCCTTCATCCTCATTTCTATCTTACTGATCCCGTCCTTGATCAGCCTTCAAACAAGTCTCCCCTACTTGATATAGATTTATCCCAAAATCTTATCAAGTGGTTCATCTGGTTTTCACTTATGGCATCCTTACTTGGCTAGTTGATGTTCTGCGTTTTACCACAGGCCAATTAACCTAAGTGCACGCTACCACAATCGAATGGTATATCGATGCAGCACTTTAGGATCGAATCCACAGAGAACTAGTGATCTATAACACTAAGAATACACAAAATTTCCTAATCTAAGCAAACAAGGGAAGATGGGTGATTTGTAACAAACTAAACTCCTAGAATTATGAACAATGTGATCTCAAATTCAAACAAGAAACAAGTGCAAGAATCAAACTTTAAATCAATAGCTAAGGATAGATCCATGGGCAAGATCATCGATATCGGGTGATCAAGATTCAATCTAGGATGCTCAAACAAAACAATCAACAAGTCTATAGGTCTAAATCTCGTTCAAATAGACTAATCCACTCCCGTGACAATACCCCCTATGCTAATCATGAATTAGACATCAACTCCCGTTGGCCTTACCCAATCAAGCATGCATAAAACACAAGTCTACTAACCACTAAACATCTTGACAACAACTCCCGTTGGCCAAGCATGTATAGGACAATACTAGGTTGTTCAAGCATTTCATCGAACACCTTCCAGGCGTGAAACTACTTATGATCTAGATTAGATTTCCCAACCTTAACCTAGCATTAAAATCACCTAATAAGCCATAGAACAAAGTTAATCAAGCAAGAATCATCCTAAACATTCACCTAATCACGCTAATCTACTTAACCCATGAATCTAAGAATGTTTACTCAATAAACTCCATGATAAACCTTAAATCTATGTGAGATTCAAGGTTAATCATGTAAGAGAAACAAGATAAGATGAAGTACTTCCTTAGAAATCAACAAAGATTCAAGCTTTTACAATCCAAAATAAGTTCTTTTGAGAGAAAATGAGATATTAGAGTTTTGGGGGTCTAAAACTATATGTAAGAAGGCAAAACTCGAGCTGGTTCGATCCCATAAACCAAAGTTTAACCGGAATAAACCGGTCAATAGTGACTTTTCTTCTGTGTAGCGGCCACTGCATCCCGCTACACCATCCAGATATGGAGCAGGGATTGGAGGTGCAGAGACAGCGGCCTTGCTATCCCGCTACGGCGAGCCACTGCGAACCGCTTGAGACGGATGGCTCGTTGCCTTTGTCTTCTTCATTTCAAGCTTTAGTCGCCGTGGTTGAGCTCGTGCTCATCACTCCATCTTGCTCTCATCAACCACCGCGCCGTCAAGCTCCGGATCTGGTCTCCTCCATGGCGTTAAGTCTCCATCTCCGCCTTGCTCCACCACGGGTTTCTTGTCCAAGCCTCGCCGTGCCAAGATCCTCTATAATGCCTGGGTCAAGCTCGTGCTCTTCCATCGTCGGGGGTCGCAGCCATAACGTCACGGAGAAAGCTCGTTCTCTCCAATGGTGGGTTTCAGCCTATTTGCAAAACAGGTCCTTCAGCTTCTGGACAATTACGAATTGACCCCAAGACTATTGAATGTGCAGAAACGTCCTCGCGTAATCAGCCCAAAAGTTCTAATCGTGCAATTTAGCCCATGCGATATTCTGGATTTGCAACCTTAGTCCCTGACCTCTTGTTAACATCACATTTTAACCCCAAACTTCCATAATGTACAATTTAACCCTTGATTTTCGCCTTAAACTTCCAATTGTGCAATCTAAACCCTGTCAAATGCAATTATGCATGCAAATGCAATATAAAGACCTAAATGCAACCTAAAATGATAATAATGAACTAAAATATGAATCTAAAACTTAACAAAATCAAGAGATATCACTAGTCAACCATAGTCAAGGATCCATCAACCTCCGTATAAGTTATATCAACTTGAAGTCTTTCCAAACAAACCACAACTTGGCCATATTGCGATCTTAGTCCATACTAGACTAAACCGTCTCAACCTGACTTCTGTCCATCACTGGACTTTGCCATATTTCGTTCATGGTCCACTCAGGACGTGATCATATTCCGGTCCTGGTCCACTCAGGGACTCGGCTGTGCCTTCCGACCATAGGCCCATCTCCGAGTAGGTCGTGTCCTGATCCTCGCCCCCACCAGAATTGATCATATTGCGGTTCTGGTACACTACGGGACTCAACCGTCTCATCCCAACCATAGGCCAATCTCCGACTTGGTTGTACTGCGATGCTCATCCCTCATTGGACTTGATCGTCTTTATCTTGATCCTAGTCAGTCCCGACTAGATCCCAAATGAATTCGATCGCGTATGCCAACTCTGGTCCCTTACTGGACTCGATTGTTTACCGACCCTGGTCCTTAGCTCGGTCATCTCAGCAAGAGCCATGCGGTACGGACTTTTAGACATTGGGGGTCGTCCCTGGTTCCAGTTATATTATGAACAGGTCCGCCCTGTAAGGGGGGACTCCCTGCAGCGCCCGAAACACATCCTCAAACTCACTGACCAGCGGCATCCCGTCTAGGTTACCACCCTTCACCATTTCCTTAGTGGCGATTGTGGCTATGTAAGCCTCATAACCTCTCTCTAGCATCTGTTTCGCTCGGACTGCTGAAACCACTACAGCACTGGAGGCAGGTTTACTAATCTTGGAACCTGATCGAGGGTCTACACCCACTCCCAAACTGCACCTCCCCCGATGACAGTCTAAGGTGACCCGATTCTTTTCAAGCCAGATCTGCAGGCTTTACCCTGTGATCAATACATAGATCCGCATGCCTTACCCTGACTGTGATCAAAACTCAGATCCGCAGGTATTACCCTGACTGTGATCAATACTAAGATCCACAGGCATTACCCTGAGTGTGATCAATACTCAGATCTGCATGCATTACCCTGACTGTGATCAATACCAAGATCATAGTCCATCCGGACTAGATCCAATTTGGACTCGTTCGAGTAAGCCAACCCAGATCCTTCACCAGACTCGATTGCCTACCGAACCTGGTCCACTCTCCTAGTTGAGTAGGATCTCGGTTTGATAACACATTTGGAAAGCATCCCATACCATTCTCCAAAGTGTCACACTTCCATGAATGTCCTATAACATTCACAAGAGTGTTTACAATATACCTCAATCCCCATCACACTAAGATATATAACGTATGCTCACTTGTTTTGGAACGGCCACCAAGAAATAACACTTAACCTCAGTAGAGTGCTGCACGTTTATTTCAACCTAAGCCACTCTCTGGTCCATGTTACCTCCCTTGTCCAGGTTGTCCATACAAAGGTCTTGCATTGCGTCCCTTCGCCCAATCCGTCTATTACTTCTAAATAACTAGATCGACCAACCTTTCTGTTTCAGGATCTTTCCCTTGGAGATCATATCTTTGCTAAGCCGGTTCATCTTAGAACTTTCCCTTTCCCAAGCATGAAACCCAATCTTGCCTCAAATCTCACTTGGCTCACCGCAGCTAAGGTTCCAAGTCATCTTAGTTTCAGAAATAATTTTGGTTTGAACTCAACATCTTTGAGCACTGTCCTGAACAGGATCAACCTGGCTCTAACACCAACTTGTAAGACCTGATCCGGCCTCTCAGGCCGTGGTCGACGCCTCGCGTCTCTCGGTCCTCTTCCAGACCGAACCTCTAATTTTTTTGCCCTTTATCTATATTATAGTCCATAGGCGAGGGCTAAATTAGATCTTAGCTCAAGACTACCTTAGTTCATTCCCTAGCTTAGATCAGTTCAACTCATACACATCGGATTATACTATAATAACCATTGGTCTAGAACCAATCTAACACTTGTCCAATCTAATCGTATATGCCTTGGTTAGTTCACTTAACTACCTTACAGATTATAGATCGATCCTTACATGGTACAAGTCATACAATTCTGAGATTCCATTCCCCAAAACCGTTCTACCAGCATCCTAGCAAGATACTAGTTTATCCAAGTATTTGGTAAGTCATACCTTGGCCCCATCCACGGAGCTTGTTAGCTCATCGGTCCAGCTGAATTGGTTAGCTCATCCTCTTACCTGACTTAGCTAGCTTATCCAGCTCATCTATCTGACTCACCTCAGCAAGCTAGAACCAAGCTAAGGCCAGCTGCCTCAGCTTGTTTAGCTAGATCATCCAGCTAGCTAAGCTGAACCACTTTACTTGAGGTTCCATCTACTCTCTTCCAGCTGATCGAGCTACAAGATAGCTGCGCCCAGCTCCCTGCCAACTCGTCCAACTCTCTTATACCTGCATAAAAATCTCCCCTTGGTTACTTAGTCATTCAACCAACCATCCCCACTAACCAAGTAATCTTTGGGAAGTCTTCAACAGCAACAGCTCTGCAGCTAGCTCCTCTCAGCTAATGCATCATCCAATATCCTCACGCTTGGTAGGATATAATAGAAAGTACCTCTCCGGGACTAATAATACCCATCAGATCCTAAGTCATTCAACCAACAACCCCACATGACTCAGATCTGACGAGTCTTCATACTTTCCTAACCGGCCATGGAACCATGTCCCCATGAACCCGATCAGTCTTGCTCTTACAACCGGTGAATCATTTAACCAATCAGACCAGACACCTTGATCCATCATCTATGGATCAGGTCGTCCATCCTTACCCATGATCAGATCAAACACAGACTTCCTTGAATAACCGCACCAGCTTAATGCTTGTGTCGGTCCTTAGAATGAATCTCTGGCCCAAAAATGACATCCTTCAAACCTGCTCCAAAAACTAATTAAAATTCATGATAATTCATGATGAATCACCACTAAGAGATTCCCATAATTGGAATCCACCAAATCCATTTGGATCATATGAGAACCGTTCATGGGCAGTCCCCATGAACCATGTTCATGTTTGGTTCTACTTAGAACATGACCTTGACCCTTTACCAAGCCAATTCCGAGACTAAACCACCCTGTTTATCATGCCAATATAGAGTATAAAATGAAGGGAAATTAATTTAAACAGACAAGGAAGAGATAGGATATAACCATTACAAAACCTCCCCAAAATCATGAAACCGATCCATGATCTTGGCCTAATTGTTCTATGGCCATACCCTTTACCTTGAAAGTGTGTTCTGGAGTCTTAAAACCCCTTTCTAATTCCTTCTCCTTGCCTCTGGGATCCACTCCAGCCGGCCTTGCCTTTCCAAAATTGATCCATACCTTGTTGTTGTTTAATCTCCACACACATCCGCCTTAAAGGCTATCTTAGCCATAGAGGGTGAAATCCGGCCACCCCCCTTCTTCCCTGACCATTTTAGTGTGTTACCAGGATTTAGAGGAAGACTAGAACATGATCACCAATGATTAAACTCCATCAAAGGTCGTTCATAATTTCCCTTCCATGGAATTCCCATGAAACTGTTTTCTACACTCCATTGCCTTCAAGGCTATTCATGCCCTTGAGAGTGAAGTCCGGCCTTATCCCTTCTCTCTTGGATATTTGCGTGTGTTACTAAGAGAAATAGGAAGCCTGGGATGTGTTCATCCATGATTAAACTCCACCCAAGGGTCGTGCATCACTCCCCCCTTCAGTACCCATGAAACTGCCTTTCTACACACATCTGCCTTCAAGGTTGTCTCAACCATTGGAAGTGAATTCCGGCCCTCCATATCCTCTCCTGGCTATTTTAGTGTATTGTATAGATTTATAGGAAGCCTAGGGCGTCCCATAAATTAATAAAAACTCATCAGAGGGTCGTCCTCAACTCCTTTCTTCATTTCCCTCCAAAACTGCCTCTTTGTTGCCTTTGAATGCATCTCTGTCTTCGATGATTGAATCCAACCACCTCTCTGTTTTCTCTGTTTTTATTTGTGTTTCAGGGTGTAGGAAGAAGCCCTGGCATGCCCGTAAATCCACGGACTTGCCTCCCATAGATAGGAGAAATATGAGTTGCTTAATCTCCACAATATCCCCTTTAAGGCAGATTTCGATCTCTCCTTCTTTCTCTCTGTCCCATGACTTGTATTTCTGTTTTTCCTATGAGAATTTTTATTTTATTTTTAGTGTCAAGGGTCCTCTATATAAAGAAGAATGTGTGGGTAACTTCCCAGGCCAAGGGGACACCATTTGGTGGGCGAATAGACACGTTTTGGTCCCGTCGCATCCTTTCGGCCATGACTGCCTCCCTTTGCATCCATTCGCCTATAACTGTCATATATCAGTTCCTAGGCAATCCTTTACCCTTCCAGAAGTCCTTGTACCGAGCCCATACACTGCCCAAGCCATTGGCCCAATGGCCAGACTATAAGACCCAACCGGCTGACCCGACCGCGGTCCGGACCAGTCCAACTGCTCGAGACCTTAACACTCCGTCTAGCTGAGATGAGCTGATCCCCAGATGGCCCAGCTGAGTGAGCTAGTCCATCCAGCTCAGGGATCTGACACACTCTACTTGAGCTCCAAATTAGCTCCGTTCAGATGGTTGAGCTTCTTGTTTGCACCACCCAGCTATGATACACCTCGTACAACTTGATATCTTCATCTTATTCAATCCTTCTAAGTCCCTTGGTATATTTCCAGACTTAGACTTAGTTTTCCCATGATCCATTCTGATTATTCACTTCATAGAGCTTGACCTAGCTGATCGAGCTTCCCTCAGACCTCGTCCAACTACCGGATCGCTTGTCCAGCTTCTTTGAGCTTTCCTCTTCCTTATTTTGGCTAAGTCTCAGCTCCTTGATGACCTTAACCACGTTTTGGACTATGATACGCTTGTCTTTAGGTCACATGACCTGACTGGTGTGTCTCCTTGAGCCATGGTCCATCCCGGTGATCTTATCCAGGATTGGGGACATGACAATGGCCTCCTAGGTTTTGATCGAGAAAGACATGAAGAAGACTAGGGTTTCTATCGATGGCTTCTTAGCTTTGGGTTTATGGAATCAATCGTGCTGATAACGTGTTGTAAACTAAGAGAAAAGAGAGAGAAAAATCGTGTGTTTCATTAAGCATAAAGGGTTCCTTTATATAAGGATTACAAGTAGGAACCGACACCACAAATGGAAATAGTCCAAAACATAGAAAAATGAAAATCTCCAAAACCAACATGCAATAGGTTTTCCATTCTTGTCTAACCCTAATCCTATTTGGGCTAGGATTAGTAAATCTATAGGGACTTGGTTTATACTCGGGTCGATGATGAATGGGCCGACCACAAACCCATCGACCATGGTACATCGACCATGACCCATCTAGAGGTTATGATCAAGCCACTCGGTTCATAACAGTAAGAGTTTTTTTAACACAAAAACGGTAAAGCTTAAGTAGATGTACGAACAGAAAAGTTAACCTTGGAGCAAGGATCAGCCGTATCAACTAGTTATTGTTACTATTTTTTTCTGGGGGAAATTTGCCAAAACCGAATAAAAATTCACCTTATTTGACTTTTTAGTGTAATACCACCCTTAAATTATCCCTATAGTATAATACTTTCGATAATACTAAAATTGGTTCTACATTAATCACACTTAATCAAATAAAATATAATTATTTATTTTATTTGATTATACTTAATTAAATAAAAAAGAAAATTGAATTAAAAAGGGAAATTGACATCAATAACCATAACAAAACTATAATTATAGAAATGACCATAACAAAGTTGTGGCTAAAATATAGTGTGTATATTCTTTATTAATTGCTCTTTTTCTTTTAAAATACACACACCACATATTCTTCTTCTTTTTCTTTATAATTCATTTGCTCCACTCTGATTACTCCATTTATTTGGTTCACTTCAATTACCTTCATTTGTAATATCACCACCACCAATGTTACCGATGGTTTCATTTGTTACCACCATCTTGCTTTCACCATTTTCGCCTTCATTTTAATCCATCGCCACCGTTTTTGTTCCACCACCACTGCTACTGGTCTAAAATATTTTTACCGTTTGTAGCCATGAGCCATTGTATACTATTTGATCACCAATTTTCTGTGTCTGTATTTTGGTTTAATTTCTAAGGAATAAAATTAAAATATGACTACACTATATGAGAAATATTAATAACACAGTTGTGTAGGCATTAATTCACATATTTCTCGGTAGATCTTGTCATAGATATATATCATTGGTTCACGTGTGGTATCAATGAGTATACTAATGTTTACAGTCAAATAGTATAGTAGAACTTTGTTGTATATATCTATTTGATGCTTGTACGAGGTACACCGCATATGACATGTGTGTTAAGTTGGGTTGGCTTGATCTGTGCATACTATATAGGTAACACGTGTAGTATAATATGCATGTTAATGTTAATGAAGTGCATATAATTGTTCTTTATATTGTAAGCATGTATAAATAATTATACTCATTGGTAAAAAATATGGTATTGTAGATATATCATTCTTTCTATGCTGCCTATAAGGTTATCTCTTTTTATAAGTAGCATGCATTCATTACTATAATGTTAATAAAACAGTTCACATTATGCAAACAGTTCGGTTGTCTTGGTAATATATATATGGTTGCCATTGTGCAGATTATCTTGTGTGGCAAATATTGTACTAATGGTACTCTATGCAACACGTAGCATGCATCAGTATGCAACCTTGACGAAAAATTCACTTGCAGTTGCTAAGACATATGTAGTGAAGCTTACTCGTCCTTAAACCCATACAAACTTCCTTAATGTCCACCTTCATCTGAAGTCATAGTTTCAAATTCCCGAAGTAGTTCCTACTTATAATTCGCAGTTTGCAATTGTGCAACTAAGCAATCCTATTTTCACTTCGGTGGGAAGCTAAAATTGGATAATATTAAGAATATATAAATGATGACGTACAATGTTTAGTGTTTAGGATTGGCTTTAAGTGCATTGTTTGCTAAAGATGACCCACCCTTTTATTCAATGTCCAACTTGCAATTTATGCAAAGCACTTACACTTTCTACTTATTTTGTTCACATACTCTAACGTTTATTACAAGCGCGTTGAACTCAAATACTAACACAACACCTTTGTTACTATATTATGCATCACAAATAGAATACTTTAAAAGGAGTAAGCATATATGTCTTCTAAATGGGTTTACTATTAACTATTTTTGTTGACAACACACCCAATCACTGTACTAAACTCTACTTACTTCAACATCCTTATAAAGGGAAATACAGTAATCCACGGTTGTGTTGGCCCTAAAATAAACACACACGAATATCTATAGCCATAAATATGTAACTTATTCCACATTATTGTATACTACAATGTTTATAGTATAGTATATAATGTTTGGACACCTAACCAACTTTGTTCATATGTTTAGTGTATAGTTAATTACTCTGATGTCGAGTTCGTTAGGATCGCCAATGGAGTATTGATGTAAGTGTACCGACTTCATCATCTAAAAACCTTGTTTTTTTATGATTTATGTGTATTGGCCCTTTGGCCGTTTCTAGGACTATACTACGATATTTTTAGTATAGTTCACAGCTTTACTTTTGCTCACCGCACACGCCTAAAGGAGAGAAATGGACACTTGATGGTTTAATTGTTCCATCCTACACCCCATTACTGTTTTATGACAATATTCTTCATTTATGGATCTCATATGAATATTGAGCAAATTGACCCAATAAAAACAATTACAAACAAACAAAAGCCCCAAATTTCTCTTTCGTGACCCTAACCCCTCTCTCTCTCTCTCGAAGAACACGTCAGCGAGGCGATCTCTCTCTCCCATAAACCACATGTCGCATAAATATGCATCATAGAAGAAGAGTTTGTAAAAAACACAAGAAAAACTATGGAGAAATCATGGTTTGATGAAGAAGAAGAGGTTTAGGTTCAATTTTTTTGACAAGAAATTCGTTCATACACATTTAAGGAAAGTACAAAGGGTTACAAATATTTTTTTGAATATTTTGTAACTGAATTTTCGGAAATATGGTTAATCTTATTCGTAGAATGTACCTTCTACACTGTGTAGAGAACAAACAAGTAATCCGTAAGAAGATTCTACCATATGTAGACGTTTGAACTATATCTAGATTTCGTATTAAAAAAAGTTTAGAATTTCTCATAAAAAGTGTTAATTGTATTCAGAGTAATTGTAGCTATCTTTAGAATGTGTAGATTTCGCATTCTTATATTTTCGAATTCTAGTTAAAAGTAGATTCTTGGTTCTAGAGACAATATAATAACTTGTTTAACGTGAAACTCAGTTTCTATCATGCCATTTTTCTTAAAAGATGAAATCTTTCTTCTGTAGAACATAATTAAAAAATAATTTACAAGTTTTACAAACCCAAAAAATATCATTTTGTGTATATGAGTATTTCATTAATTGTTTGTATTTTTTTATAATTTTTTGATGAAAAATACCCTAAGATAGATCTAAAACAGTTTTTGTCATCAAAGTAACATTTAAAAAAAAATGACCAAAATAGCTTTTATTAAATGGTGTAAATATACAATTATACCCTTGGGTTAATTAATCTAAACTTAGGGTTTAGAGTTATGGGGTGGAGTTTTGGAGATGAAGCTTACAATTAAAAAAAATATTATTTTTTTTAAAATAAAAAGATTATTTTAATCATTTTTTTCTTTGAGGTCTATTAATTTTTGTGACAAAAGTTTCAAAATGGTATATTTGAGAGATTTGGTATTTTTGGTTCATAAAACTATTTATTTCATTAAGTTTGATAAATAAAAAAGGTAATTGTATTTAAAATAGAACAAATTTTTTTTATACTAAAAGAACAAAAATAATAAATTTTATCGCTTTGAAAATTTTTTGTTGATAATATATTGTTACAATTAATCGCTTACCACAACAACTTTATAACAAACATTAGTAGTAATATTGTTATTATTGTTCTAAAGTTGCTATCATTAGCAATTAATTGCTGTAAGAGCATCCACAACAAAGGTTTGTTGCATAAGTCTCTCAATAACATAAAATTATAAGAAGTGAAAAAGTAGAAAAGAGAATCAAAATGAGGAAGAGAGAAGAGCTCTTGTAGAAACTATGTGAACATGTCATTGTTCTAATGATACTCTAATGTTCTTTTGTGTTTGGTGAGGATGAATATATATCATTTAAATATAAAATAAAAATGCTAAAAATATCACAGCCCCACAAAAAAGAAACAAATCCATTGTAATATTGTTAAATCATATAGACTTTCAACCTAAAACTAAATTCGTGGTAAGTGAACCGACAAATCAATCTTATATACTAGTTAGTTCCAATTTTGGAAGTGCGAAAGTTTGTTTCTAATTAAAATGAGTTTCTCTATGTTGATGTAAGCTTTTAGTGCTGAGTCGCAAAAACGAAGGCATACATGTGGATATAAACCATATACTGAGAAAACAACTCTCTTCATATTAGAAAAGTCTTACCTCTTTCTAACTAATTACAACATCATATAAACAAAAAGAAAGCAAGAATATTTTTTTTTTGTTTCTTGAGAAAACAGGAATCTTTGTTGTACGTCTCACTTCTTTGAACTCATTGATGATGATGAGTCCTCTGCTCCATCTTTCCAAGCTGCTTGCCATTGTTTATCATATAACGTCGTCTCATCAAACAACTTCTTCAACTTATCCACATCCTCATTCTTGCGAACGAAGAGAACTCCAGCCACAGCCACAAACAAGAGCGTTTTGCAGAGAAAGTTCAGTAAGACTATCAACAAAATAAGCCATGAAGAACCCTATCATCGCAGCACGACCTACAACAAAATGCAACATTTGACCTTGTATAGATTTTGAGACAAGAGGAACAAAAAACCATTGAGGAGCTCAGCTTCAGGTAAGTGGTATCTCTTCATCCAAGCCCACCATGGGATAATTGATGTATCGAAAAGTACAGGCTCGTCGTTACTCGTGGCCTCTGGATTCTCTTCGAGACATTTTCTTCTCTTGGCCTCTTGTACAAAACAGAAGTAAAACAGTTACATTAAACTCAAGCGATGGAGCGAAACTAAGTTCGAGGTTCCAACCAGCAACGATGACGTCATCCCAGTCTGTTTTCCCATCTTTCTCGAACTGTTTCAGATCCCAAGTTCCATTAACCCACCTCGTATCCTCAAATTTTATAAGCTTTTCTGTCGTCTTCATCTCTTCACCTTCCATGGCGGAGACTTCTTCTTTCTTAACCGGTGGTGTTGATGATGGAGGTTCTTTAACGTCCACGGAGACGGTGAAATGAGGGGTTATCCCAGTGTCACAGGTGTACAGGTGTTAGATCTGAGTTTGGTTGGCTCGCACGGCTTGAGCCTAACTCGATTATGGGTATGATAAAGGCGTTATGTTTGATTAACGATGATTTATAAGAGAAAAGATGAGGATTATAAGTGCCGGCGAACGTAGGGTCGCCGGAAGCACAGAAAAGAAATACAAGTCGACTAGGGTAGTACATGTCAAGAACCCTAATTCTAGCCGCCTTCTGCGTATGTCCAAGAAATCCCCCCCCCTTTTCTTGGTGGCATCTTGCCCTCTTTTATAGGCTGCTTGCCGCCAATGCCCTAAGCCGGTTTTCATTTGGACCTTGGTCGAAATGGGCTTCAACCAAAGCAGCCGGACTCCGGGTCGTTTTGGCTCTTTTGTTGCCTTCCTGGCCGGCCATAAACCACACCGTTTTGGCCCTTCGCGGGCCGGGCCTACTGTTTCTTGGGTCTTGACGGGTGAGTGAAAATCACCTCCTACAATAAGTCTCCCAGTTCACTCGCGATTGTCGCAGGCGTTCCTAGTGAATTTGCTGGTCTGGTTCAGAAATAGTTGTCCAGAGCGATACGTCTTTCCTGCCGCTGAGTGTGTGCTCGATTCGCCCGGCTGCAAAGAAAGAAACTGAATCGCTTTTTCGTCTTCCTAGGGTCGTAGTGGTTTTGTCGCTGAGTCAGGCTACATGTCGTTTTATCGTTCTTCTTGAATCCTTTGCGAATTTTGTCGTGACGGTTCGACTAGTATCATGTGGTTCATCCCAAACCGAGTCTTTGGCTTTAACGGCTTAACCGGGAAGATGAATCAACACGGGCAGATTGGGCTTTTGAGGCGGTTACAGCGGGAAGGCAAAACGTCGCGGGTGAGCTGGGCTTTCGGCGACCCTGAGGCCCAATTAGGCCTTTCTAGACCTATTTATTGCGCCCCGGGAGGCATGTGCTCCCCTCCCGAGTACATGCCTTGTGAGGCGACCCTTTTGAACGACGAGATGATCACAAAGTTGTCTTGATTAAGAGACAATGATCTCTTGATCTAAGTCTCACGGATACACGATCAATGGAACGCGTAGTCAATGATTGGTGTCGCACTATCACTAGGGTTCGACGGAAACTTCACAGGCATCACGAACAATGATGGTCTGAGAACGAATGCATGATATAGGGACGACGGCGGCTACGGATTGGAGCAGAGAGACGATCGCAAGGAAGATTGAAGCAAGAGACAACGATCTCTTGATCGGACTGACGGGAAAACACGGTTCGAAGAAACTCGTGTTATGGTTATCGCCGTCGCACGCTCTCTCTCTCTCTCTCTAGGGCTTTAGTTTTCTCTATGTTTTCATTAAAGTCCAATTACGTCGGGTTATAAGTTAAGTATTTCATCTTAGGAGAGTTTAGAAAACTCAGGGATAATTTTGTAACTTTATTGTCTAGAGCTGGAATTAGTTGGTTCAAAGGACAAGTCATTTTGTGTCTTAGAGTGATCTTGTTTTCGATGGTGGTTGAAAGAGTACAAGGAGGTATCGGATAGCATATTATCTAATTTAAATGTTCATGGCTGATAGTAGATTAATTTCTGTCTCTATAGCTGAACTCTCGTGAGGTCAAATCCATACATTCAACTTTTGGTTAACCAAAAGTTTGATATTGAGCCAAACAAACAAACAAAAACGAAACTTTCTCCTCCACGCATCTTCTGGGTTGGCGATGACACGTCAGCAATTGAAGAAAAAGACGTATTTAAGCACGTCGTCGACACATAGTCATTGTTTACGTCTCTCTCCCCGACTCAATCGCTCTCTTCTCACCGACGAAAGATCGGCGGAATCTCCTCTTTGTTGTTACCGGTAGCTCGATCCCATGAATCCTGAATAGTAAGAAACGTTCACCTTCAGATCGATTTAGCGCATGCTTCTATTTGGATCGTCATAAGAATGATAATCTTACCAATTTTGGCTTTGTTAATTCTTTTAATCGTATTTTTTTTATTAGATCTATGAAAATTGGTTGAGATCTGTTGTTTTTTGCAGATGATTTTCGATTTATATAGAATAATAGTTGTTGGATTTTCGAGAATTAACGAATTGATTGTCTGTTCTTTCATTTGCAGTGACTATCTGTTTAAACTTTTGCTGATTGGTGATTCTGGTGTTGGTAAATCATGCTTGCTTCTAAGGTTTGCTGTAAGTCTCTGTGTACTGGGACACTCTTTCATGTTCACCTAGTTTATCATTTAGGCTCAATTTTTTTTTTGTTTTTGTTTGTGTTGTGCAGGATGATTCCTACCTGGATAGCTACATCAGCACCATTGGTGTTGACTTTGTAAGCCTCTTCTTCCACTTATCAATTGGTTATGGGTAAATCATTACAAATTTGTAATTTTGTAATGATCTTTTTGCAGAAAATCCGCACTGTCGAACAAGATGGAAAGACCATCAAACTCCAGATTGTAAGTTGTCCTGAGTCGTGTCAGATCACTCAGATTTTTGAATTTTGTATGCTCACTCTGTTTATTATTATTATGACCAATTATGCCAGTGGGACACGGCAGGTCAAGAGCGTTTCAGAACGATCACTAGCAGTTACTACAGAGGAGCTCATGGGATTATTGTATGCTCATTTTCACACTAGCATTATACTATCTCCGTGATATATCTTACATCCATCAATTGAGACTCTGAACCATTTCGTTTTTTTGTCAGGTGACTTATGATGTAACAGACCAAGAAAGCTTCAACAATGTCAAGCAATGGCTAAATGAAATCGACCGCTACGCCAGTGAGAATGTGAACAAGCTACTGGTTGGGAACAAGTGTGATCTCACGTCACAGAAAGTTGTATCCACTGAAACTGCCAAGGTAAAATTTGCTTCACAAGTTCGTCACAGTTGAGGTTTCTTTATTCTTGTCTCGAGGGTTACTGTAATGTTTTTTTCTGCCAACATAGGCTTTTGCAGATGAACTTGGGATCCCATTCTTGGAAACAAGTGCCAAGAATGCTACCAATGTCGAAGAAGCTTTCATGGCCATGACTGCTGCAATCAAGACAAGGTAACTCACACAAATCATTACTATCCATGGAGTCTGAGCTCATAGAGTGGTCACATTTGACTTAGCCCGATTTGTTTTTTTTTTCCTTGCAGAATGGCGAGCCAACCTACTGGAGGATCCAAGCCAGCAACTGTCCAGATCCGAGGACAACCTGTAAACCAGCAATCAGGCTGCTGCTCTTCTTGATTCACTTTGGGAACGCTTAACCATATATTATCTCATATGTTTGCATGTAAAACATCTGAACAACGTTGCTCTTCATTTTCTCTTTTCGGTTTTTCAGTTACTTTTATGTCCAAAAGCTTCTAAATTCTTTTGTAATGTACTTGGAACAATAAGCTCCCCTTAGTAAAAGAAATTTCATGAATATCAAAGCTAAGTGATGTTTTTTATTAAGCCTAAATGAAGTCTAAAAACATTACACCAACATTGGCCGAAGAAGGGATGTTTTTTCCTGACCCATGTAAATAAAAACGTCGAAAAAAATGCCTTCAGTTCTCTCAAGAGAAGAGTATAACAATAACAATCGAATCAGAAGAACAAAATCAAAACCAGGTGAGAGAGATTACAAAACACAAAAGAGTCAAGAACAGAGTCTGAAGGACAAGACAGAAGATCCCTACTTGCCAAGAGTAGGGAACTGTGCAGCGTCTTCAATTTTTGGTGCAGGAGCAACAAATCTTGGCGCAGCAGCTGTCTGGTTTTCTCCTCCGTCGGCTCCTCTGGGTCCACGACCTCCTCTGTCCGCTCCACCTCTTGGTCCACGACCTCCCCTTCCCTCGGCTCCTTCTCTTGGTCCACGACCTCCACGACCTTCCCTTCCACCACGGTAACCACCTCTGTAACTCCCTCCATTGGCAGGTTTCAAAAACTCATTTATGCTCAACGACTACAAAAAAAATCACATCAACATGTATCAGCATGAGAAAGAAATTGAACGAAAATGCTTAATCCTTGGTAGGGAAACATTAGTAAACTACCGACCTTCTTGGTCTTCTCTTCTTTCTCAACTGGTCGCTTGTCCTTCTCTGTTCCCTGATAACACCACCATTTCAAGGTTCAATAAGAACACACATGATTATGATAAAAGATTATAAAGACCACACTCACCAGTTTGATGAAGACCTCGTCGTTGTTGCTCTTTTTGCTTGAGAGCTGTTGCATGGTCTCAAACGCCTTTGTGTCAACCTTCCTCTCCTCAATCTTGGTTGCCTGCAGAGCTTTCCTCTTCTCCTCCAAAACCTTCTCATACTCTTCCAGAGTCATCTCCTACATACAGATAATTACCATTAGATGACAAACGTTCTCTTATTAAGCTGTTATTATTGGAAGTTTGGAACAAAGTTCAAAAGATGATAGTGCACCTTGTCCTCTGGCTCTTTCTCAGCTTGAGCTTCAACAGGTGTCTCTTTGTTTGCATCAGTTGCTTCACTTTCACCACCTTCCTTCTCAACAGCCAAACTCTTCTCCACTACTGCTGCGGATTCTTCAGTTACTCTAGTGATTGCAACAGTAAGACTTTATATTCAAGACCCCAATCAAACAGAAAACACATACATCTAAACCGAATTTTTAAAAACGTACTGAGGAATTTCATCCTCAGTGGTTCCCCAGTTGCCACGGCCAGCTCCATCACGCTTAAACCCATTTCTACCAAATAATAAGTTCACAATTAGTACAAACCACGCAAGATCAACTTATTACAAGGAACTACCAAGAAGCTTGCTTACCCGTGACCTGTTCCACTCTGGCCGTCAAAGTTCCTACGTGGGCGTTCAAAGTCACCCGACTCTCCATTGTTGAAGCCTCCACGGCGACCACCACGACCACGGTATCCACCAACAGACCCGCCACGTCTCGCCCCATCTCCTTCTTCAGAGCGTCTGAAGCCTCCACCATATCCGTTTTCATTAGCAGGACCATCATAGTTCCTGGGTTCCCTGTTGAATCCACCACTCCTGCCACGGCCACGTACTCCACCACCGCGACCTCCTCCAGGTCCGTTCTTACCCTCCCTCACTAATCAAATTAAATAATAATGTAACATCAGATCAAATAAACTACATAGATATATATGTAACTGTAATCGTATAATAAAGAAACTCATTAATATATACAGCTTTTATCCACAACTCATTTGTGGAACCAAACAAAAGTCAACCACAACAAACAAGAAAAGACATATACTGATGTCTTTAGGACAAGAATGAACAAGTTTGACCTTAAAAACTCAAAGACTAATCAATACTAATAAATCCAATCTACTAAATTAGAATCAAAGAGAAAAGCTCACCAGCTTGAGAAGGAGGAAGCGGCTTAGTCGGCAGCTTACCAGGCAGAACCGGAGCAGGTTTCTCAACCTTCAATGGCTTAGCCGCGACCAGCTGGTTAAGATCCTCTGTGTCATCGTCCAGCAGATAGAAAGCGTTCACGGTTGCCATTTCTCCGGTCCGAATGAATCAAAAAACCAACTATATCGGATATAATTTTTTTTTTTGGAGGAATTTGTATTTTTTTTGAGGATGAAGAAACCCTTAGTGCCTATACGTATTCATGAAGAAAGTATAAGAATCAGAATCTAAGATACGATTCGGACAGCGTTGTTTCGACGCCCAACAAAGTGAATGTGTGTGTGAGAGAAGAAAGAAGAAGAAGCTGCGATAAGAGTAGCAAAACCCTAGCCCTATGATACTTTCCTCTATATACCTAATCTTTAAAAACTCCGTAAGATTATCCTCTGCGCGCGTCTGTACTGTAAAAGAAATCTACGCTGTTCATCTCCGTTAGATTAAATTTTAATCACCAGAAGATCTTATTGGGCCGGGCCATTTAGTTAAAAAAAAAGAGTTTGCATTGAGTCATTTATCCTCTGTGCGCTCTTCTACCATCGACGTCATAGGTTTAGTAGACTTTTTAAAGTCAACAAAAAACTTAATTGGGCCAGGCCCGTTAACAGCACCGCTTAAAAGTAAGTGAGCTTCCTTCACGGATCTTCTTCAGTGATTCGTTTCTGGACAAAGATCTATTATAGACCAAAAGGACAAAAACTAATCTCCAACAACCAAAATCAATCTATCATGGACCAAGGGTGGTGAAAAGACCATATTACCTTTAATGAAGGTTCAATGTGAACCATTAGATCAAATAAGGCGAGATGTAATCTCAGCCGTCCGAATTTCTGTCATTTCTCCTTCTCTCCCTCTCTCCTCTCACCTTCATTACACCATCAACCACCTCCCACGAAAATTCATTTCTTTCACCAACCAAAGTTCTCTTCTTCAAGCTTTCATCTACAGACCTCTAATTCTATTTCTTAGGGTTATTCTACAGCTTTCAACGCCTTGAAACAACTAATGTGCCTCGTCCTTGGTCTTGAAATTGTTTGGTAAGTGTATACTCTCTCCCTCTCCTTCTCTCTCACTCTTCTCTGCCTCTTTTTTTCTTTATTTGTTTTCTGTTTCGTTTTAGTCATATAATAAGTATGTTAACGTCATGAGTCAGATTTCAATGTTTAATATAATGTTGTTAAAGTATGAATCTTGATAATGTAGATTAAATCGTTTTTGACATTGGTATAATTGGTACAACTATTAAGTCGAAATTCACAAAAACACGGTTACACTAGTAGAACTGATAGAACTAGTATTAATGATATTGGTTATACGAAAATGTTAAACTAGTAAACCTAGTACAAATGACAAAAGTAACACTAGTACAACTAACAGAACAAGTATTAGTGATATTGGTTATACGAAACATTAAACTAGTAAACCCAGTACAACTCCAAGTAACACTGAATAAGAGTATGGGTAAAACTAGTATAACTTAGAAGTCATGTGCCAAGTCAACTTTGTTTAACTGGTATAACTTATAATTAGTGTTACACGTAAACCAATCTAACTAGTACTACTAGTATAACCAGTATTTTAGCGACAATAGAACTCGTATAACTGGTATAACTTGTAAGTTGTAATGTTGGTTTTAACTCCTTTTCAGGAACTATGGATGGTAGTGGAGCTGTAGTGATACATTTTGATCATGGTGGAGACCGAAATATTTCTACATTAGTGATGAAAGGAAAATCTGAGGAGATTACTTATTCTCGCTTGGTTGATAGAATAGGCAAGAAAATGAATATCGATGTAGCTGCGACGAAGCTTCAACTGAGTTACTATCCCCTGGTCGTGGATAATAAGAGGCTTTGTTATATTTTGGATGATGAAGATGTTTTAGGATATTTACTGGAGGTGGATAGGAAAAACCGGCGTAGTGTCTTGCATGTGGAGGTATCCGAAATCATCTCAACAAGCCAGAGTAACGAGCAGTTTTCTATGAATGAGGCAATTATGAATGATGTCGGAGCTAATGATGGTATGGTTGGAGTTGAGGAGTTGGCAATTGTTTCTCAAAAACAATCAGATGGGTATGAGCATGAGGAACACAATGAAGAGGGTGATGAAATGGATAATAGGGAGGAGTTTCTGGCTGTTACACCATCTGTAGAAACGATTGTCAATGCTGAGTGGGATGATGGTATTGATATGCATTTGCAGCAAGAATTTGCGAGTAAGGATGAAGTGAGGGATTTAGTGGACAAAGGAGTGCATTCAAATTGCTTTGAGGTTGATATAGTGAAGTCGAATCGCGTGACTTACGTATTGAAATGTCGTGGAGTTGGATGCACATGGTATTTACGAGCTGCAAAGCTGAAAAACTCAGCTTTTTTCACCATCAGAACATATAGAAAGATGCATACGTGTACTCGGGGAGAGGGAAGTGTAACCAAGAGGGGAAAAAGAGGCACACCAAGCTTGGTCGCATCAGTGGTGCACACTGATTATCCAGGCCAATTAAAGACTCCGGATCCAAAGACTCTCATAGATTTGGTGAAGAACAAAATAGGTGTCACGGTTTCATATTCTACGGCTTTGAGAGGGAAACACCAAGCTATCAGTGATCTGCGTGGTAACCCTGAGGAGAGTTTTGCGAGACTGCCATCATACTTGTACATGTTAGAGAGGATGAATCCTGATACCATCACCCGATTAGTAGTGGATGAGACGAAGCAGTTTAAGTATATGTTCTTTGCGCTTGGAGCTTGCATTGAAGGGTTTAAGGCGATGAGGAAAGTGATAATAATGGATGGAACTCACTTGAAGGGTGTGTACAAAGGAGTGCTTCTCATTGCCACTGCTCAGGATCCAGATCATCATCATTATCCTCTCGCTTTTGCAGTAGTAGATGGTGAGAAAAATGCAAGTTGGGAGTGGTTTTTGACTACATTGAAAACTTTGATACCAGATGACCCTCAACTTGTATTTTGTACTGATAGAAACCAAAGCATCATCAAAAAAGTACACGAGGTATACCCATTGGCGATCCATGGATATTGCATTTACCACTTGTCGAATAATGTTAGCGGAGCATGCAGTAAGGTTAACAAGAAAGGAGTTGCCAAAAAGTTTAGAAAAATTGCTGGTATGTACACAGAGATAGAGTTCAGAAAATGCTACAATGATTTCAGGAGCATGTATCCTAAAGCCGCCGACTACCTAGATGACAGCGTTCATGAGACCAAATGGGCTAGATGTAAATTTCCGGGAGAAAGGTACAACATAGATACAACCAACACTGTGGAATCTATCAATGGTGTTTTAAAGGAACCAAGGAAATATGCGTTGTTGCCACTGATTGATGTGGTGGTGGGGAAAATGATAGAGTGGTTTAACAAATATCGACAATTATCTTTACGTGTACCAGAGAGGCAGATACTAGTTCCGCACGTGCATGGAGTATTGCATCACAATTATCCAAAAGCAAAAAAGCTCAAGGTAATGGAGCTAAACAGATTTGAACGTCAGTACAATGTGATTGGTAAGGACGGTCAAGGTTATTTTGTTGATTTGAGCGAAAGAACATGCTATTGTAGGTGTTTTGATATTGATCGGTATCCTTGTGTGCATGCACTTGCTGCCATCATGGCGCGTGGAGAAATGACTGAACATTATTGTTCTAGGTATTACTGGATGGAGCAGTGGACTTTGGCATATTACAGGACAATATATCCAGTGCCTCATCATTCATCATGGGAAAGTTACGAAATTCCTGAAGAAATCCGTTCTCAAGTTGTCTTTCCTCCCTATGTTGAGAAAAAAAAAGGAAGACTACAAGTTACTAGATTCCCATCTGCAGGTGAATATAGGATGAAGAAAAAGAAGAAGTATCCACCATTAGTTGGTGAGAATGAAGGAAGTGACAGCGATGAAAGTGGCAGCGAGGGAAGTCGAAGCGAAGAAGGTGGCGACGAAGGAAAGAATGAGTGAGTCTTACTTATGTGTTATTGAACTTATTTATGTGTTATTGAACTTATTTATGTGTTCTAGAACTTATTTATGTGTTGTGAACTTATTTATGTAATGTAGTGTTTATGTCAGGTAGTACTTCATATAACATAAGAATCATGCTTCTGTGTTGTAATACTGGTAATACTGATATAACTATGTTTCGTAATACTAGTATAACTAGTACAACTAAGTTATATATACCATGAAGAACATACTAGTACTACTGGTATAACTATGTAGATTATGAAATTTAAATATTCTATTAGATATTGGATATGAAAAAAAAAACAATCAGCTAACCATACTGATAAGTTTTTAGACTAGTTTATTTTTATATGTAATGTTTTTTTTTTTGGGTAAATATAACACAATCACATAAGTTTGCATGATCTACCTTATACTTTTAAGGTTTGTTAACTTGTTTGTCCACATATTTTTTGGAAAACATACATCAAGTGTGTTTTAACAAAATTGATGATTTCATTGTATTGGGCCAAAGATATGTACAGATAAAAAAGTGGTACAACTGAGGTAAATTTAACTTTTATGTGGTACAACTGGTGTTTTCGATTTCACGGCCAAAGTACAACTATGTACAAACCGGTATAACTAAAAAACTAGTACAACTATGCAGACTTTTTTCGTTTTCATTTTGTATTGTGTTTAATGTGGTGCATCACGTTTTAAATATGTTTCAGATAATGAATTTGAACACTAGTTGTACTTGTGTTTCTAGTTGTACTAGTTTTATATTTTTTGGTGTAGTTGATGTTGTTTTACTAGTTGTTCCTATTTTTCCCTGTAAATGAAATCTGTTTGAAGTTGTTCAACTACCAAATCAGTTTTAAAACACACACATACATAGGTTTTAACAAGCATAAGTATAAGTTTTAACAAACATAAGTCATAAGTTCCAACTTCAAAATAAACATAAGTCACAAGTTTCAAAATAAACATAGGTCAAAGCCATTCCAAATAGCTATCAGTTTGCCTGATATGGAGACCTGAGCGGACGAGAAGGTTTATGTGACCTCTTCGGCCTCGTCTCCTCCACAGTAGCAGCAACCTTCTCAGCTTCTTCTTTCTCTAGTTTCTCCATGGCTTCTGTCATCACGTGAAGTGTAGATGGTGTCTCCTCCGCATCATCATCTACAAAAAAAAATAAAGAATTAAATTATGTCTTCAGGAGATAACATCTACAACATATCTTTACCTTCTATCACTTCATCAGCCTTAGATGGTGTCTCCTCCTCTGTCTCGCCCTCCTTCTCACCTATCTCACCATCCTTTGCAGCCTCTGTCTCGGCCTGCTTCTCACCTTCCTCCCCATCCTTAGCAGCCTCTGTCTCCCCTTCTTTCTCCCCTATCTCACCATCCTTATCAGCTTCTCTCTCGCTCTCCTTCTCAACTATCTCACCATCCTTGGCAGCCTCTGTCTCGGGCTCCTTCTCAGCATCTGCAACAACAAAATAGTTTACAACAAAACCAACACACAACACAATTTAAATCGAGCAAAATGCACCTGCAATGTCTTTCTCTGCATCAAGTCTTGTCTCGGTAAGAAAAGGACTGTTTAAATCTGCATTAGTTGGATTTTGCTCTGCATCACCTAATACACAAAAACATTTACTTCATGCATTAGCTGAATTTTCCTGCATCACCTAATACACGAAAACTAATTTCAAAATCAATTACCTCTTCCATTGCCTCCTGAAGCATAACCGGTTCCAGGTTCACCAAACTGGAATGACCAACTTTCTCGTTGAATCTTGTCTTGTTCCAACTCTTTTACTCTTGCTGCCAGAAGACGAATTGTTTCGTCTCTCAATGCAAATCCTTCTTCCATTCTCTTGTTCAACCTCAACTCCAATTCGGTTACACTCTCACGACCTGCCTCGCCCCTTGCCACCCCCCTTGCCTCGTCCCCTCTATCACCCTCTACCTCAACCCCTGCCTCGGGTTCCTGTTGTGTGGTATGTCGGGTTCTCACATCCATCTCGAATAGATCCGGCCAGAAAATTTTACCCCCCGGTTCTGAAAGGATCTTGTTCCAATTATCAACGGTTGCGTCTGCCTTATCGAAATCATCTATCAGCAGCACGTCTTCCCAAGTTCCTTCATCCATGATTTCATACAAAAGGTCTACTTCATACCCCACTGGTTTCAAAATACTGCTTATGTCCTGAAATATGACCATATAACACATTTAATTAACTATGAACTTGAATACAATAACATAAACAACACTTAAAAAGGTTTTACCGTTGTCTTTCCTAGAGTCCGATAAATCTCGTCCAATGGAAATCCTGTTGTCCCGGTCTTCTTGAACTTCCATTTGCACATTCTTGGACAACCATCAGAACAGTCTGGAACAGGATCTCTAAATCTTTCCCTAAGGACAGGAATACATTCAAATGCCAAAATCTGCACATTATTTCACACAATCATATTAGTTATACTATAACAAATGTGCTTATGAAAAATACAACTCATATACCTCCAAAGGGTTGATAAACCCAGGAAATACCCACTGGGCCATGTCTGGGATCCCATCACGGAAATGATCTCTCAGGTGGAAAATCTCCTTCATGCAATCATCAAAAGTGTAGCGGCCCCATGGAAACGTTTCGCAAAAATCCAGATCATCTACTGCTTGGAGAATGAATGGCTCAATGAAGTATCCTCCTTTTGACCTTCCTCTTATAACTCTGGTCAAAAAGTAAAGGACTGCCATTTTCAGACGCTCGTTACTACCATCATACTCCATCTTCAGAAGCTTCTCTTTCACATCCGCTTCTGTCACTCTCAAACCTGTGTCCTTCCCCTTCTTCTTCTCCGCAGTCTTCTTCTCTTTCTTCTTAAAATGCTTTGTCGCAAACTTCATTTTTCCTATGCTCGGATAGTTTTCTGGGTAGGCGTGGCAGTGTAAGCCAGACAGGAGACTATGTTCCCTGATGGAGTATCTAATTGGTACACCGTTTACCCCAAACCAACCTTGTCGATCCTTTCCCGTATGCAAAGTACGAAGTAGCAACATCCACAATCCCATCACCTTTCTCTTTTCAGAACATTCCATGTGGAATATATGCTTGAATTGAGGGTGATTTTTAAACCAATTCTTCTCTGACTCATCCAAATATTCGATCGTCTTCAGAAAATCGTGTTGGTGGCACCTTGAAGAGAGCTTGCAACCCTTCTCATAGTCACTCGGCTTGAAGAAAAAGCCAACAGGTCTGTCAGCTTCTACAGCCGTATCGTCCCCCTCAACCTGAGAACAAAAATAAACTACATTGAATGACCAAATTATATAACACATAATCACTTAGTTGTACTAGTTATACTAATGAGAAGCGTAGTTGTACCATTTATACCAGTTATACTTTTGATTATTGTACCAGTTATATTACTTATAAAAGCGTGGTCGTACTAGTTATACTAGTTATCCTAAATCTGTTTATAACATATTATTACCAGTTGCACATTTTTCACTTTTTTAGTCTAATAGTTATACAATACTCAGTCTTATTAGTTAAACTAGTTCTACTTTTGATAGTTGTACCAGTTATATTACTTTTAAAAAACGTGGTCGTACTAGTTATACTAGTTATCCTAAATCTGTTTATAACATATTATTACCAGTTGCACCTTTCTCACTCTTTTAGTTGTACTAGTTATACAATACTCAGTTGTATGAGTTAAACTAGTTATATTTTTGATATTTGTACCAGTTATATTATTTATAGAAAGCGTGGTTGTAATAGTTATCCTAATCTGTTTATAACATAATATTACCAGTTGCACCTTTTTCACTCTTTTAGTAGTACTAGTTATACAATACTCAGTTGTATGAGTTAAACTAGTTATATTTTTGATATTTATACCAGTTATATTACTTATAATAAGAGTGGTTGTACTAGTTATACTGATTCTGTTTAAGAAAATTTTATTACCAGTTGAACTAGTTTCATTCTTTTAGTTGTACTAATTACACTTTTTATATAATTACCATACAACTGAGTATTGTATAACTAGTACCACTTATTTGTTAGTTTAGCCCTATGATAAATATTCCTAAAACCATTTCAAATTGACTTATTTACCATTCTTGGAGTGTTATTGTCAATGGGAACAGATCCAGTGGCAGCATCCGTGGCAGCCTCAGGTGCGTTTGAATCTCTGTTGTTAGATCCAATCTGCTCACGTTCTTATTTGTTAATTCAATCTTATCCCAAAATTTCCAAAACCATTTTAAATTGATTTGTTTACCGTTCTTTGTGAGTCATTGTTGACGGCATCCTTGGGTGAGCGTGACTCTCTGTTGTTAGGATTCTCCGCCTCACTGGGTGTTTGAGTTTGTGATTTTTCTGCCTCAATCGGAAGTGATGGAGTTGGCGTACCCTCTCTATCATCATGAGATAGAGATTCTGCTGATGGTGCCGGGGATTGATCGGGATCGGCTGGTGGAGATGCCATCTGACGCCGTTTGATTGGATTCGACGAGGACCCAACGTCGACCCCGCTATCTCGTTTCCTCTTCTTCTCTGCGGGTGCGGTATCAGTCTTCCTTTTCTTCTCTGCATCTCTTTTTTTTTTCAAGGTTTCTCTTCTCTTCTTCACGGCTTCTCTTCTCTTCTTCACCGCCGTTTGTTTTTTCTTTAAGGCAGACTCCTTCTTCTTTTCCTCTGCAACTTTTTTCTTCTCTGCCTTACCTTTCTTCTTCTTCACCACCGACTCGTTTTTCTTTTCCGGCACACCTTCTTTCTTTATACTTCCGGCGAGGCGAGTCTTTGGAGCCATAGATGAGATTCAAGAGGATTGTGGCAAAGTTTGATCAAGGAGTAAGGGGAGATAGAGAGATCTCGTCCGAAATCGTGTTTGAGAGATTAGGAATCAAAAATCTTGTGTTTGTTCTTTATGTTTCTTATGTCGACGGCCTCAAAAAAGGTTCCCCAAAAAATTAGGGATTTAGGGTTGATACAAGCGGGCCGGGTCGGGTATTGGTAAATGGGTGGGTTGGCTGGTTGGGTTTGTAAATATGTTGAAGTTTTAGGTTTTATGGTATTTTAGGTTTAATTTCGATTTATTATTAATTCATTAGAAAAATAAAAATAGAAGTGTCCTATTCTAGATTTTTTTGTGTCCATTTGGTCCATCTCAGCATTTGATCCTTCGTTTCTTCATAGATTTGAACTCGGATCAAAAGAGAGACGAACCTAAGATGGCGACCGTAGACGAGAGTTCATCAGCTAAGAGATGGCTTCCACTCGAAGCTAACCCAGAGGTTATGAATCAGGTATTGTTTCACTTGGTGATCATCGCAAAGTGAACATTTCTAAAACTGGGAAGAATCTAGGTCAATTCAGTGATTATTGTTGTGCAGTTTCTTTGGGGGCTTGGTCTTGGCCCAGATGAAGCGGAGTGTAATGATGTGTTTGGTTTAGATGACGAACTCCTTGAGATGGTTCCAAAGCCCGTCCTTGCTGTTCTCTTCCTTTACCCCATCACCAAAAAGGTCTCTTCTTTTTTATTATCAGTTGAAAAACCCATACAATGATTCTGAATGTTTCTGCCTTGTTTTGGTGGATAGAGTGAAGAAGAGAGGATCGAGCAAGACAAGGAGATCAAGGAGAAGGTGAGTTTCTGATCAGCACCACATTCTTTGTATTTCTCCATGAATTGGAACCCTTTTGTTTCTGTAGTTTCATTCTGATTCTGTATGGAATGGATGAATGATAGGTGTATAGTGATAAGGTTTACTTCATGAAACAAACGGTTGGTAATGCTTGTGGAACCATTGGTCTTCTTCATGCTATTGGCAACATTACCTCTGAAATCAAGCTTTGTAAGTTTGTTAACATCTCTCTATGTGCTTCTCCCTTAGATCAAAAGGGTATAGAATTATCCTGGACGATTATCATTTTCTTGTTGCTTTTTCCAGCTGAGGGATCGTTCTTGGATAAGTTCTTCAAATCAACTGCCAATATGACTCCTATGGAGGTTTCTCTCATTTTATCTTTTTCCTCTAGATTTGATATTTCTGAACAACATTCAAGTGTTTTCATTTGCTTCATGGTTAGCGTGGAAGGTTTCTTGAGAACGACAGCCAAATAGAAGATGCTCATTCTGCAGCTGTTACAGCTGGTGAAACACCGGTAAACTCATACCTCTTATTAATGCTAATGTGTTATGAATATTGGAACCTTTTTTTTTCTTACTTTCTCCCATCTTCTACAGGCTTCAGAGGATGTGAACACGCATTTCATCTGTTTAGCTTGTGTAGATGGTAACAAATTCTCACATCAACAAAAATAAGAATACTGAAATCATCAAAAACTCACTTCCGAATTAGCACTAAATTATATATGCAGGGGAGCTCTATGAACTTGATGGAAGGAAAGCAGGCCCAATTTCACATGGTGCTTCCTCTCCAGCTACCCTGTTGAAGGTATTATAAACCCTTACATTCTTTACCAATACATGGAGAGGTTCTAGGTATTATACAGTGGTTTGTGTTTTTTAAACGTACAACTTATATGTTTGATGTTTATTTTGGGTGGTATGAAATTTACAGGATGCCACGAAAGTGATAAAGAAGATTATTGAGAAGAATCCTGATACACTCAACTTCAATGTGATAGCCATCTCTAAGAGAACCTGAGGATGTTCTTAAAAAGCAATACACATTACTCTTGTTTTTGAGTTTATGACTTGATGATCCACTGAGATTGTTTATCTAGGTGGATTTTGTTTTACTGCTTCTGAAATTTCTTTTTCTTGTTTCTGAAATTTTATAAAGTTGTGATCACTGTTTTTAAGAGAATGCCTTTCTAGCTTAGTGAAACATAAATCGGAATATAAGAAGCTACCAAACTAGTTAAGTTTATTTAGAAAGAATAGGATTGCACATCAGTCCATTGTAATATATGTATTATGTATACAAATTATATTTATTTATGTTTATTTATGTATTATAAAATAGATAAATACATTGAATAAAAAGGAATCAAATAATATTATGTATATAGTTAAAGGAGAATTTGCTAAATATGATTCAAAAATTGATTTTAAATGCAAAAGTATACCCCAAATATCAATGGGAAATTGGCTGTATGATCAACAAAATTTTTATAATTAGGTATTAAAAAATAATTTGACCAAGATATTCAACGTATTTTCTAAAATATATATCAAACTACCTCAAAGACAACTGATTAACATCTTTTCTTTCTCCGTTTTCTTCTGAAATATCTGCAAATAACATATACATTTGTTTATGATTTTGTTGTTATTCTTATTATTAATTTATTTGTGTTAATTTTTTTTATTGGTGTATCTGATCAGCGATTACTCTATGGAATCAAAACATCAATTTTTCCACCTACTATTTTCATACTCTGTTTTGCTTATTAATTTTGCAAGCACGACTGAAACCACCACATCTTAACATGGAGTTAGGATATTATGTAAATCTCGTGATGGAATATAATGGTAGTGGACCGATGAATGTGTGTTGTGTCAGAAAAAATATGAGGATATGTAGAAGATGACTCAGCGACTACTATGTTCAATGCAAAAAGGTATAACATAGTAATATTTGCGTAAGTGCAACCATTTCTTTAAAATTACTATACTATTTAATATATACACTCCCGTTGTATTTTTATACTATTTCGATGAAATGGAACATGATGCCGTATTAACATTCATAGCATTCATTAATAAATAAAATAATGTTTATAATGTTCTATTTATTTAATGATTGAGCAATGTTATTCTTTTCCACCCTTCAACTACCAAACTATATAATGTACAATAGTTCTAGTATATCTATACCATTTACTTTATATGGAATAGCTTATTTTCTATTCACATATTCATTATATTATAACTACATATTATATTTTATATTTGTGTGTAGGATTGATGATTATAGTTTAAGGTTTAGTATATGGCTTGGGTTTAGTGATTCGAGGTTAGGGTTTAGAATTTAGGGGTTTAGGGGTTAGGATTAGTATTTAGGGGATGTTGGGGGGGTGATGGTGGTGGTGGATCTTTAAATAGAATACCAACTTGAATATACTCAGCTTACTTTGTAAGACCATTTTAGTTATATATATATTTTTAGTACTATTTTAGTTTTATTAAATAGAATATATCATTTTCATATCACAAAATAAAACAATATTTGCAACGACAAAAAAAACAAATATGTTTGTTGTAAATAAGGGTGTAACGTGAATTTCATAACGTGATTTGATAGTAAATAGTAATAAATTATTTATGTGTGTATGTAAATGGCATAACCAATTTATACTATACTATTTACAAAGAATCTATACTATTATTTTGTACATGTAACATAACGGCATTGATGGTGTTTCAATCGTTTTTTCTCTTTGTCTATAAACTGCAATTACGTCTCAGCGTTCTTGCATGTGTCTTCCACCATAAATACCACAAGACTATATAACCAATTATCCAACAATACACGTACTCATCATCAAAAACATCCTCTTTTTTTTCTCATCCACATTTCCTTCATCGTCGACGTCATATATTTTTTCTCTGTAACCGATTACCTGAAGAAAAGAAGAGTATAACGTCAAAATCAATGACATATTCTTCATTTCCTTTCCAAAATTGGTTAGACAGCAAATTAACTCAATATCAATCAAATGCAAAAGTAACCTAAAACCTTTTGAAATTACAATCAGTCCCTTATGACCAAACAAAAAATCAGAATTTATTTTTGCGGATATAACTTTGGTAAGTCTTCTGAGTCTGTGTAACTCGTTAGGACGACTTCCTAGAAGTCATCTCATATAATTGATCTTAAAAATAATTTATTAATTTTATAAAAAAAATGTGCAAAAAAATTTGAAATCATGTAATTATAAACATTTGTAAATTATATAAATTAAAATATAATAAACTTGAATTATTTTAAACATAGATGAGTGAATGTAGTGAGTCATAGTATTCTTACTGATTTATTTTGTTTTTGCAGGTTTTTAATTATATGGTTCTCATCTTCTATTACTTTATAAGTGGATCTATTTTTGGATATGTATTTTTGTGTGTTCTTTAAACGTGGACTTATCTCATCTTCCTCTAATTTTCTTTGTTTTGAAGTCATTTGAATGTTTATGGATTTGCATGTATTTCAGATTTAACTCAGACTTTGAAAAACTTTTGGGAAGTCTTCTCAGAAGTCTTCTAACATATCATGTGCTAGAAGACTTCCTGGAAGTTTTCTGACGGAGTCTTGTTTCATTTCAAGTGGTGTCCAAGCTTGTTTTTGTGGAGAAATGATCTATAATGATTTTGTTTATGGTCGTTCTGTGATTTGTAGGTGTGCTCTTTTAATTGCGAATCTTTTTATAAATTTAAAGAGATATTAATGAAAAATTTGGTAAATACATTCATGTATACAATATTATCTTGCCAAATTATTTGACATCATTAAAATTATTGATACAAATTCAATATTAAAACAAATTAACACAAAAAAATAGTCAAATTTACTACATGTGTGGGAGAAAACTTCTTAAAAAACTTAGTCAAATTCATAAAATATCAAATATTAGATAAGTTCAAACATATAACAGTTTCACTGGAAGAAGTCTTCTTAAGAAGTCTTCTCCCATTTCAAACATATAACAGTTTCTAAGAAGTCTTCTGGAAGACTTAAAGTTAAAGCGGAAACTTTAAAGCGGACAATTGAAATATAAGCGGAAAATTAAAATTTAAGTGAGAAACTCAAACTTTAAGTGAAAATTGAAATTTTAAATTTTGTGAAAAGTTTAAAAGTATATGTTATGATCTAAGAAGACACACTAAACAATATTACTTGATATTTTTGAAGTTTCTTAACAATTTTGAATGTTAAAAAATATATCTTAAAATTACTTAACAAGTTTACAAAACTAACGCATGAGACTTTCACGGAAGTCTTGTCAGATTTGCTAGAAACATTAATAAACATGAATATTGGTAAAATCATAATTATAACCAATTAAGTTATGAATTTCATTCAGAAACCTAAATATCAACTAATATACATGAATTAACAAGAAAATGTTAAAAAAATCTTTATAATTTTAGAGAATATGAAAGTTTATTAAACTTTAACGTAGAACACTTCCAAGGAAGTCTTCCTGCAAACTTCTAGAAAGTCGTCAATTAGGTCATTTTTGCAATTGAATATTTACAAAGGAAGATTTCAAGAAATCTACTCTAAAGCAAACTTCTTTGGAAGTCTTCCTTTGTAAATATTGGCTTACTTTTATTTTAAAAAAATCTCAAAAATACTAGAAAAGACGTCCCGGTAGGCGTCTAGGATAAAGAAGTTAGTTTGCATTTGACCAATTTGTGTCAGAAAATTTGACTTTTCCTAGACGACTTACTTGTAAGTCTAAGTCATCTAGCAAAAAAATATAATTTAAATATTTAATTTTTACTAGATGACTTATATGTAAATTGTCTCAGGTTATTTTTGCAATTAGAAAATAAAATTTAAATATAATTTTTAACTAGACGACCAAGTGTATGTCTTCCGTCAGACGACTTACATGGAAGTTTTATGTGATATCCAAGGTTTGACCAGAATCTAGGAAAAAAAATTCTAAAAGACTTCCGTGTAAGTCGTCTGCTGGAAGACTTCCGTGTAAGTCGTCTGCCGGAAGACTTACATAGAAGTCGTCTAATTAAAATTAAATATTTAATTTTTATTTTTCATTTTCAAAAGTAATGTGATACGACTTTCACAGACATTGAGAAGACTTCCACCGAGAGTTCAGAAGACTTACAGGGAAGTCCTCTGGCGGAAGACTTCCATGTATGTCGTCTAGAGAAAGTCATATTTCTTACACAATCCAGTCAATTGCAAAACTAACATGTGTATCCTAAACGACTTACCGGGAAGTCTTTCTGGTATTTTTTAGATTTTTTTGTTAATAAAGAAAAGGCGGAAGACTTCCAGAAAAGTCGTCTCTAAAACACACATAAAGTCAATTGCAAAAGCAACATCTACATTGACCAAAAGACTTTCGTATAAGTCTTCTACGACTAAAAGACTTTCGTATAAGTCTTCTATGACCCGAAGCCTTACACAAAAGTTTTCTGACAAACAAATTTGGAAAAAAATCAATTTCATGCTTTCAACCAGTGAGATAACTTAGATTTGCTTCTTCTAGCACACATAACTTCACCACGAAACGGATCCATTTGTTAATGATCAAGAATCATGAGTTTGAACCTTACAAAGTTTAAAATCAAAATTTTGGGTTTTTATATGATATAGAGAGAAAGTGAAAGAGATTTAGTTTTTAAAGCATAAGAAATGAGATAAGAGAATTGAAAATTGTTTTTATGTGCATTAAGAGCTTCAAATTGGTTGTTCATGGTGGTTGGTGTATTGATGGCAATGACAATATTTTAAATATTTGATGAAGATGAGGATGATAAAGTAAAATACTCATTTTCAAAACAAAAAAAATAATGGCATTTTCGTGAATAATCTGAACTTTTGGGGTGAATAGAGAAAGTTCCGAAAAAATCATGATATAGTTTTGTGTTTGACTTTGAGTTTTGAGTCATATTTGCAAAAATCTCTATTTATTACATGAGATTGCATATTCATATGATTTTATGATCATTTGTATTATAACAAAAAAAAGTTGAAATCTGGATCACAAATTTTAAAAATGTGAGACTTATAACAGTTTTAATAATTTAAAGTCATTTTAAATTTTCAAAATATATGAAAAATATAAATTTTATATTATATAGTTAATATATTTTTTAATTTCTTTTAATAATATAAAATAAACAAAAATGATAGAGGATATAAGACTTAATATCAAATATTTATTATATAAAATCATTAATTTATATATATATATATTAAACATATTAGATAATTCCGTAGATTTTATTTAATGAAAGAATGGAAAATATTCTTTTGTACACTACTAACTAATTTGATGTTAGTTTAATAAAAATCATAATATATCCCCTATATATTAAAAGGAAACATTTTTAATAAGTAACTTTTAAAGTGTAACATATTCACAATATTGTCATTATGTTGATGTGTCAGCACCAAAGGTTTTTCACACTTTTTTTTTAAATAATTATTTTTTTACTAGACATTGGACCGCATTAATTTAAAATCTTTTATATTAACAAATGATACCATATAATATAATTTAACTTCTAAAGTTTTTATATAACTTAAGTAATTAAATATTTTCGCTGATTGGACATGTATTAGATTATCACGTTTGTAAATCAATGTTTTAGCATATAGTTTTGTTCCTCATAGTCCGTGAGTTTTCAGAGTGAAATTTTCGATAACAGCTATTATCCCTTACATATTAATTATGAATCATTACAACATGTTTCGGTAGTCACATGTTATCACTACGATGATTCTTAGAATTTTTAGAAAAATATGTTGCTCCTAAACATATATTATACTTTTTATTAAACCAACTATTAAATTAATTATTAGTGTATAAAAAATATTTTTCATTCTTTCCTTAGAAAAAAGTACGGAATTAAAAATATTTTTCATTCTTTCCTTAGAAAAAATTACGGAATTCCCTAATAAGATTAACAAATATATGACAATTAATGATTGAAGTTGACACGTTGCTACAAAAAATATTGCAATGCTTCTCAATTAATATATAAAGGATTATATTTTCAAATATGTAAATTGAGCTATTGGCTTTCCTCCAGTAGTTACTGTGATTGAAAAAACTAGAAGACAATGTAAAAACAAATTTACCTTGATCACAAACCAAACATATATATTATTGTAAATATTCTAGAGTAGTTATTGTGATTGCAAAAGCAAGAAGACGATGTAAAAACAAATTTACCTTGATCATGAACCCAAACATATATATTATTGTAAATATATTAGAGAAAAAACTAGAATATCGCTCAAAAATAATTTATCACAAAATAACGTGCAAATATCAAAATGATTAAAAGAAATTTCTTTAATGAGACAAAACATATTTGTATCTTTAGCGTTAACTAATATAAATTTAAGGTTTATATATGGAAGGGGATGGTTTAGGGTTTGAGGATTATGATTTAGAATTTAAGATATAAATTATCTATTTTGACGAAAAAACAATATTGAGAATTCGTACCTCGATTGAGATCATTATTCATTGAATTTGATATTTTTAAAAAACTTCAGAACGATAAAATATTTAGATGAATAGACAAAAAAACTTCCAAATTGATTAGATACGCGGATAAAGAGTGCAAAACTTGGTTCTCAGCAAATGCAACAATTCCTACATCATCACATCACAAAATAATATTGATTCACAACCCATATGCTTAAAAACATATGTTTGGTGGATTGGATCATGAACTTTCACTTCACAATTTAGGTGTTGCGTATGGATTTGGAAAGGAAATATCCAATTGATATGGATAAGGAACCAAAGACAATAAAGATCTGCTCTACACTCGAAGTTAGAGGCACTTATTTGGACGATGGAGAGTATGTTACGTTATTCAATTTGTGAGAATTTTGGATAAGATTGCAAGAACTTATCACCATGATTACATAATTTCATACATGGCCAAACTTCTCAAGCAAGATGAAAGAAATAAATATGTTTCAATGACGATTTCAAGCATTCAAGTTATCCTATGTTCCTCAAAGGCAAATCCAATTTCTAATTCTCTAGCTAGAACTGCAAGATTTTTACGTTAGAAATTTTGTTAAGTTGGCTGTTTTATTTCGATTTACCTTCTCAAATCACTTCTTGTTTAACTAATACAGTGATCATTTGGTGTAAAATTAGCTATAATATGTACTCATTATTATCTGACTATTAATTTTATTAAATTTGAGTATAATTGTGTATATATACCAAAACTGCTGAGATTATCATGATCTAGTGGCTATGATTTGTGACCGACTTACCTTAGCGTCAAGGCGTCAACCCTCTTTAAGGTTAAATAGGTTATGGTTCGTTCTTGTTTGAATCGACAAAAAAAAATAGATTTTTAAAAGAAAAATCAGAAAACTTGCGAGAAGAGATGTATCACATAATTTTTTTTGGGTAACTACAAAAAAAAACATAGGGTAAAAATGTGTCATCTTATTTTTTTGTGTCAAAAAAAGAAATACCCTAAGATAACCTTAAAAAAGTTTTTGTCACAAAAATAACTTTTAAGGAAAAAAAAAGGGCAAATTTCTCAAATAACACCTTTTGAAGTTTTTGTCACAAAAATAAACTTCAAAAACAAAAATACCAAATTAGACCTTTTTATTTTTTAAAAATTAATATTTTTTATTTAATTTTTCAATTTTAAACCTCACCCCCAAAACCCCACCCCATAACTCTAAACCCTAAGTCTATATTAGTTAATCCAAGGGGTATAAACGTATATTTATCCCCAAAATCCCACCCCAAAAACGTTATTTTTGTCATTTTTTCCCTTAAAGTTTATTTTTATGACAAAAAAATTTTTAGGTCTATCTTAGGATATTTTCCAAAAAAAAAATGACCAAAATAATTTTTATTAAAGGGTTAACAAAATGACTAATGTACATTTATTTCCCTTGGATTAACTAATCTCGACTTAGGGTTTAGAGTTATGGGGTGAGTTTTGGGGGGGTGAGATTTAAAATTAAAAAAAATAAAATAAAAATTAATTTTTTGAAAATAAAAAAAGGCTAGTTTGGTTATTTTTGTTCTTGAGGATTATTTTGTGATAAATACTTCAAAAATCGTTATTTAAAGATTTGCCGTAAAAAATGATTTAACTTTTTTGTTGGAAATTCAAACATTGTAAAAATATTTTTCAATGTAAATTGGATTTAGGTGGTCGTTGTTACAGTCATAATCCCTTTACCATGGCCAACTTGATGTTGGTGTGTTAATTTTGAAATGGAAGAATTAAAAATGCTTTATGAAAAAGTATATGAAACTGAGAAAAAAATAGAAGTGAGAAAGAAATAAAAGTAAATAATCCATGTGTATTATGTTATTGGAGTATGTATTCGCGACGAATGGATAAATCGAGTTTTACACTTTTTAATTCTGGGTTATCTTGTCTACTTCTTAATTAAAATTTACAGGCAGAGAGAGAAAAAAAAAACGAAAAAGGAAATCGTGAGAAACAAAAAAAAGTAACAGTTATTGTCGATCAAAGTCATCAATTTTCCTCCCAAAAATCCCTTCTTCGGAATCCTCAAAGCGTCACACGTAAGCTCTCTCTTAATCTTTTCCTTCGTCTTCGTCTATGAATGTTAATAGGAAGACGCACAGAGACCCTCGCCTTTCCCGATTTGCAATTCGAGGCGATATTCGTTAGGTTTTCTATAAAGACCATCCTTCGATTCATTTCTTGCTTGATATGTTTAGATATTTTTTTGAAAGGTTCATAGGTTCAAATCCTTCTAAACAAGTTTTCCTCTGTTTCGGTTCCAATGATTTTCATCGAAACAATTGATTACTGTTTCTTTCTTTTTTGTGTGTCTGTGTGTTGCAGAGAGTTTAGGAAGAAAGGGATGATTAGAGATACTCCAGGTTGTGTGTAAAAATGGAGAAGAGTGGAGATATGGCCGGTCTTACACCGGTTTACCTCAATGTCTACGATCTCACCCCTGTCAACGATTACCTCTATTGGTTTGGGATCGGCATTTTCCATTCTGGAATCGAGGGTATATGTTTACTCTTCTTCTTCTTCCTTGAGTGTTCATTCCTTTTTTATAAGACCGTTTCTCAACTTCAATATAGCTCATGGTATGGAATATTGCTACGGAGCTCACGAGTATTCATCGAGTGGGGTGTATGAGGTAGAGCCTAAGAACTGTCCTGGGTTCGTCTTTCGACGCTCTGTTCTGTTGGGAACTACAACCATGTCCCCTTCCGAGTTCCGCTCTTACATGGAGAAGCTTTCTACTAAATACCATGGTGACACTTACCATTTGATCGCCAAGAACTGTAACCATTTCACTGAGGAAGTTTGCTTCCAGCTTACAGGAAAGCCTATTCCAGGATGGATCAATCGCCTTGCCCGGCTAGGTATATACAAAAACCTCTACATTTGTGTTGTCGTTAGCTCTCATTTTCAACCAAAACAAATCGTCTCTTTTTGTTGTGTGTTTCAGGTTCTTTCTGTAGTTGTCTTCTACCAGAAAGCATTCAGCTCACAGCTGTTAGTGCTCCTTCTGAACGTCTTGAGTTCTCTGGTAAGCTCCTTCCTAATTAAGAGAGTTTCTTTTAATGTTTACTCTTTTGTGATATAACAAAAAAAAAGTAAATCTTCAATGGCTTCCAAATGTAGATGAGGATGAATCAAACTCAGAGGTGTCTTCTGTGTCGGATGATGATGAAGAACAAGGGTCAGAGCAGCATCTCATAAACCCAGCAGACAGAGAGGTCGTGTATCTACAAAACAAACCAGTGCGACTTACCAGAGAGTAGATAGATACCCTGAGATACGTCCTCCCTGAAGCAAATCATCAGAACTTGCTGTCTGTTTGTTAAACAATATAGCCATGGAAGACCAAAGGGGGTATAAAGTGATATTCATCTCCTCATTGCCCAGCTTGTTCTGCCGGAAAAAAATCAGCTTTAGTATATTCTTCTCATTCTAGAAATGTAAAAAACATATTCAGATTTATAAAAATCAAGCGACCCATTTGCATTAAAAAAAATCTGAAAGATATATCCACATCTTTCATATTATGCTTATTTTTAATGTAAAATAATAGTATATTTTTCTGTTTTATTGGTCGTTTAGTTAGTTCAATAAAGAAACAAACCAATATCAAAACTAGAAAAGAGAAAAAAATATCTATGCCATGGACAATTACCATGGCAACTGAAGGAATAATATAACTGAAAAAAGAATGTGGATGTTATAAACTCTAATAATGTTTAAAACAGAAGTAAATCTCATTTGGATTCTAAAGAGGGTAGAAAATGTTATAACCCTTTTTGACTAGCAATCTCATTCATAGTGCAGAGAGAGAGAGAAAAAAAAATTTAGATAGATTCTTAATTGTTGTCCAAAAAAAAACAGATAGATTCTCAATCATTCATGGCCAACATTCTCCGGCGACCCGTTCTCCTTTTAACGGTGGCCGCCGTGTTACTCTCAACTGTTCCGGTTTCAAACTCTGTTCCATTTATATTGTTCCATGGTAATTAATTTCATCTTCAATCTATTTTAAGCTTTTCATTTCCGGATTAATTATGAATTAAAATATAAAAATTAATTTTAATTAATAAAACAGGAATTGGAGATAAATGCTCAGGTGGAGTTAGTAACTTCACGCAACTCCTAAGCAACCTCTCCGGCTCTCATGGCTCTTGCTTGTAAGTTGTGTCACGTCATCAACCTTTAATACTTACTTCTTTTTTTTTTTTTTTTTTTTAACTACTAGGAGGTTCGGATCAAAACCCTAATTCCAATCCGGAATCATAGTAATAGCATGTAATATTGGTTTAACAGTTTTTTAACTCTATGTTTTCATCTTTAATTTGATTTATAAGAGAAATAGGAAACGGAGAAAGAGACTCATGGTTCATGCCACTAATGCACCAAGTGAATGTAGCGTGTGAGAAAGTGAAGATGATGAAAGAGCTGAGTCAAGGTTACAACATTGTTGCTCAGTCTCAAGGAAACTTAGTAGCTAGAGGTTTAATCGAGTTCTGCGACGATGCTCCTCCTGTCATCAACTATGTTTCCTTAGGAGGACCTCATGCTGGCATTGCCGCAATCCCCAAGTGTTCTGTATAAACTTTAGATTTTTTACTAATTCTCTTAATCACTGTAATTAACTGCAATGGTGCTACTAATCATGTGGGTGTTTGTTTTGGATGAAGTCTGGTCCCTTCTGTGCTATAGCAGAAGCTTTGATGAAGTTAGAGATCTACAACGACTTCGTTCAAGTATATATAACACTCTATCTATATCTATTTGTTCAAGATCAAATTCCTTTGATCATGATTTTGATTAGTTAGTCACTATGCAGGATCATATTGCTCCTAGTGGTTATATCAAGATCCCTGGTGTAAGTTATTTACTTAAACCAAATCAATTCGTTCTAAATCAATTCCGGTTATCAGACACAATGGCTTTGGTTTTCTCAGGAAATGACAAAGTATTTGGGACACTCTAAATATCTACCAAAGCTTAACAATGAGAGACCTGAAGAGAGAAACTCCACTTTTAAAGATCGTTTCATGAGCTTACATAACTTGGTTCTTGTCATGGTACTTTGCTGTCTCCTTTCTTTTTAAAATTTGTAAAACATGTTTTGTAAGCTCATTGCTCTGTTCTATTCTACTTAAACAGTTCCAGAACGACACAACTTTGATCCCTAAAGAAACTTCTTGGTTTGGATACTATACAGATGATAGCTTCGATTCTCTTTTGTCAACTCAGCAGGTGAAATCTCTCACTCTCTCTCTCTCGTTTCTTTGTTGAAGATTTGTTTTCTAATAACTTAGGAAATGTGTTCTTCTTCAGACAAAATTATACAGAGAAGACTGGATCGGCCTGAAAGCATTGGATGACGGAGGAAAAGTGAAGTTTGTGAGTGTCTCAGGGGACCACCTTATGATAGCGTACAAGGACGTTGTGAAATACGTTGTGCCTTACCTGATGCAGACAAGTTTGTAAATTCTTTAACATGTGACTCTCAGTGTCATTATATAAGATTTTTAAAACATATTTAATCCCCAATCCAAATATAACTGATAATATTTAAAATTATTGGGTAAAAATCTTGTGTTAAATTTAATATTCACTAATTACATAAAAAGAATTCATTGTTTGGTGTTCTTCAAATAAAGATTTTGAAAGTAGTAGATGTTTTTCAATACAAATATAATTTTCAAAATCTTTTAAATATTGAAAATGCTTTCAATAAATAATCATATTCTAGGTAAAAAAATCTAAAAGTGAAAGTCACCTAGTGTAAATCATTTATAGGAATATTATGAATTAAAGGAATAGAAACAAATGGAAAGAAGAAGAATGGAACAGAAGTAATTAGATGATGAAAAAAATGGAATAAACAAATAAAATCTGTTTATTAAGTGAACCGAAAATAAAAGGAAGGACTTCACTCATCTTACTATTTATTGAGAATTTGCTTGAGGAAAAAAATTGAATAATAAAAACGATATAATTTGATTAACTCTAAAATGTGACCTGAAAAAAAAAGTGTATTAATGAGTCAAATGTGACTCAATACCACTTAGGATTTGACTGATGAGAGACAAAAGCTTGAATTCAAATAAAACAAAACATTACTATCTAATTTATTTAGTAGACAGTGCAATAAATTAAAGTAGTTAAATTATTAGACTATTATTATATACAAGTCCAAGCATTATTATCATAAAATTATTAACAAACAATGTTATGTCAGTATAATAAAATATACAAAATTTAAATAAATATGTATATTCGTAAAGCATAATAGTTAATTTGGTTCCCATGCCACCTATATAATTCAAAGTATTTTGTAATGAATTAGCTCTTCTGCATCATTTAAAATCACAATTTTAAGAAAAAGATTGTAAAATAAAGTGCCACTTAATTTAACAAAAAAGCATATAAAAGATGATCAATATTTTCTGAGTTATAAACAAGCAAATTCAAATATTTCGTTTTACTTATTAGGAAAATGGAACAAATACTGAAAAAGTAAAACATTTATATTTTTATGATTTTTGTAATAGTAAACAAATATACAATTTTGTAAAAAGAATATAAAACAAAAGGAAAAAAATTTACTAAAATAGTGAAAATTAATGTTATTTTTAATTAAGAATAAACTAAATATTTAAGAAGTTTTTACCCACCACCCTAGTAATCTAATATAATGCCCTTTTAAAACCTCTATTATTTATCACCAACTTGTTCCCTCATTGTCTTCTCTTTTTCTTTGTCTTTTTCTTCTTTTACTATTATAGTGAGTACATCATATCTTATCTCTTTAGTTAACTATTTCCATAACCTAAAAGTTATTCTATATTTGTAATAGAATCCAAAGTACTCTAGTATAATCTACACATTCTACACTCGCATTATCAATATCTTCTTATAAACTCATGCACCCAAAAAACCCAGGAATATGTGGCACATATCCATATATATATATATATATATATTGGTTTATGTATGTGATATTTTCTATAGAAGAAAAGAACTCAATCAGTAAAGATCACACACGGACGGGACCAAATATCAAAGAAATACTAGTTGTCAGTAGTTTGTTGATCAAATGAAAATGGAATAAATCAAGCGGTTGGTACAAAAACACAATCCATATGAATCTGAACACCTTAGTTGTGGGCCAATCAACTACTTTGAATGCCAATCAACTACTTTGAATGCCAATCAACTGTTGTGATCCAATCATATCCATGTGGAATGTGGCCATGTGGATTCTATCATTACAATAACACCATATGCATGGATCCAATATTTATTGACTATTTCTCTTTATGTTTGTAGAATGATATGCCCAATTCCCAATTCTGGTCCAATACAAAAGACATTGTTACTCATTCTCCTTTTTTCCTGCAAGGAAATACGATAGGTTATTGTTGATTGGAAAAAGGAAAAATAAGCATAATGACGGTGGTGATCAAAGCTATTTTATCATCCGAAAGAGAAGCATAGAGAATACTAAACCTAAAGAGTGTGAGAGATGAAAAGAGTTATTAATTCTTAAGTGTTTTAGTTTTAACCAAGTTGTGATTTCTAAATTAGTTCTTGTAAGGATATTCATTGATAGTGAATAAAGGGTATACAAGTTTTAGTACTGGTTTCATCTGAAGTTTTAAGCACAATGTAAAGATTAAAATCCAACAACCAGTATTAAAACATAATGAACAATGATATCAAAATATATTTCAAGTAGGAATGAGATTCTTCAAATCAAAAGAAGATCCATGACATAAACTAGTCAGAAGATCATGGAATCTTATGTTGTGGAAAAAGTTTTTGTAAAGAAAACCCTACAATTATTGGTATAAGGTGATGCCTAGATGATTCGCTGAGAAATATAACACATGATATGAATGTGGGTGGTCCATAGTTTAAGGGGGAGAATGTAAAATATCAAACAAAATCTCACATTAGAAGTTTAGACAAAGAGTATCTAATATATAATGAAAAGTTCAACTCTAATTAGTACGAGACTTTTTGGAAAAGAATCCAAAAATAAATTCATGCGAGTTTGCCTCTTAGACCCAGAGTAGACAATATCATACTAATCAAACAATAAAGAATTGGACATAGACTCATGCAAACCCAACAATGTTCATTAGGTTATGCAAACCCAACAATGTTCATTAGGTTTTACAATCATATAGACCTTTTGTTATAGAATTTGGTAGACTGGTAGTGAGTAACAAACTTTTAAAAACCTTAGGTTTTTATTGGCTTTCTTATTTGTTAACCGATTGTGACTTTCTACATAACCAGTTTAAAAAGGATTAAAAGGACCCCTACGTTTTATACAAATAGACCTTTGATTACCGATCACAATATTTTTTAGTATATACTTCGAGACAAGAAAATGTAAGAAATGATCAATAGGAGTTTTTCCTATGATCTATCAACATAAAAAAATGTTTAAAATAATAAAATAGTTGTTTGATGTCATAAAAATTAACTTAAAATAGAAAAAATAAAAAAGATAGGAGATACATAAAAATAAGAGATTGTTCTCAAACAAGATATATTTCTTTGAATTTGAAAAACAATTTGTGGAAGCACTTTCGTTTAGTGGTTAAAATTTAAAGGCTTTTATACTTAAACATGAGGCTCAAATATTAGATAATGCAATTTTTTGTAGATTATAAGATACAAATCTTTCTAGTTGTTTTAGAATACGTGAGACAGAACCATTCATTGTGATCGGCTGCTACAAAGAAAACATGTTAATTGAAGATGTTTACATACAAAATTGTCCGTCGATTCATGTATTCCATTGATAACTTCATCGTGGAATTATTGTCTGATGATGTAAATAGTGATTTACTATGTATTAAAAATTTGAAAACATATTATAACAGTTATTATGTCTGACCAAATAGTACATTTAATTTTTAATTATGTTACTAGATTTTAACCCGCACATCCGTGCGGATATTTTTCTATTTTATAAATGTATTTGATATAAATTCTATACTATTTTTAATAAATTTTATGAATTTTAGCCTATTTTAATGATGAATGATGATTTATTTAAATGAAAAATTTTAGAATTTAAAATTTGTTAATTTACCTATTTAAGATAATTTTATCATATTAAATTCATGTAACATTTCTATTTTCATATAATCCAGAGTTTATTTATAGAATTTATAAAAAATAGTAGAATTTTTATTTTCTTGTTTATAATAAAATTTTAGTTAACATTGATTTATAATAATATTATATAACTAATTACGAAATTTATTAATGTATTATTTTATAAAAATATTTAAATTCTTAAGTAAGATTTTGTTAGATTCTTTCTCAATAGATTTTGTTATAATTAAAAATTAAATTCAAATATGTTGTTAGTTTATTATTAATGTAAATAATTAAATATGTCAGATTAACTAATTTTTTGAAATTGGTCTAATTACTATTTGTTAATAGTATATAAAATTTTAAAATTTGTTAATTTACTTATTTAATATAATTTTATCATATTTAACTAATGTAACACTGCTATTTTTATATAATAGAGAATATATTTATTGAATTTATTAAAAAAATAGTGTAGAATTTTATTTTCTTGTTTTATAACAAAAACTTAGTTAAATTAATTTATAATAATATTATATTACTAATCACGAAATTTATTAATGTATAATTTTATAAAAATATTTAAATTTTTAAGTAAAATTTTGTTAGATTCTTTTATATTTTACTAAAATAAATAAATTAATACTATATTTATAGATAGTTTTATATAACATACACTATATATTTCGAGATTGTTTTTTTTACGACAAAGAATAACAACCCATTGAAATTAATTAATTTAAATATATTATTTTAAGTGATATTAGAAGAATCTGTAAATAAGAAAGAAATGGGATGATTAAATGTGTAAATAGAAGAAAATATTTAATCTGCTATCCGTGTTTCCAAACACTCTTCCTTTAGTCTACTATCTATGTTTCCAAACATTCCAATTTTGTACTTGATATTTAATAATATAGATATTTAATAATATAGATGTTAGTTAATAGATAAGTCACAATATTTTTCAATAAAACAAAAAAAAACATGCCAAGGTAATTTTCAAATAGGGCTATGTTTTAATATATTAGATTTAATGCTATTAATAAATAAGTTAAGATTCTCTTGTTAGAATACCTCACCGTATAACTCACTATTGATTAGGGGTGTCAAAATGGGTCATGACCCATGGGTTGACCCAACCCAAATTGACCCATTAACCCAAAATGAACTGTTTATTTTGATCCATGGGTTAATGGGTTAACAGGTTATTGGGTTAACAAGTTAATGGGTTAACAGGTTAATGGGTTAACAAGTTAAATAAATATATATGGGTTGGTCAACCATGACCCATTACAACAATAAAAATTGACTATTTAATCATATTAAACATTGTGTTCACTATTTTCATCAATAAATTTTATTTTTGACCAAAAAGATTATTAATTTGATTGACTAATCTTTGATTAATTATAACAAATTTAAAAATATTTATAGTATTATTAATAACAATATACACATATTTTGATGAAAAATATATATATATATACACATTTTAATTTCATACTTAGAACTTGAAGACAAAAATATATATGGAACCTTATAAAAATATGTAAATCTAATTATTAAAACATAAATCATTTTTATCTATACCCTTATATTACATGGCATATTACTTAAAATACCATCTACTTTTTTCAAACAAACTTTTACCCTTCATCAAGGGTCCTATAGTAAATTTTAGGTTAATTAAAAAGAAAAATACACTATTATAATTTTAGGTTATTAATTTAATATTTAGGTTTAGAGTTAGAAGGGTTGTGGTAAAGTTTTAGAATGTGAAATTTTAATATTCTAATTAATCCAAAAAAAATTTGCCTTATTTATATTTGTGAAAGAATGTCTTTTTTAATAAAGAATTTTACTTAAAATTGATGTTTGGGTATTGATGGGTCAACCGTTAACCCATCTGACCCATGTAATTTAATGGGTCAATGGTCAACTCAACCATTAATAATTGAGTTGGATTGACCCATGACCCATTAACAATCAACCCATTTGTGGTTATGGGTTGAGTTGACCCATTTCACCCATTTTGACATCCCTACTATTGATGTTGATGCGCTAAAAAAGTATGTATTTTAACGCAAAAAAGATGTTTTATTAGGGGTTTATGAATGTAATAAACAAAAATACATTAGAATAGCTCTTAAAATTTTAGAGAGAATATAAGATCAAAATGATAATATATTTATATTTTTATGATTAACTAGTCTACACTTAGAATTTAGGAGAATTTTCAAAAATATAATTTTTCTTGTATCACTTTTCATTTTTACTTTTATTAGAAAGATATTTTCAAAAATACCACTTTTTAAGGGGCAAATGTTTTTTAAATTAATTAGAATCCAAAATTTTAAATTCCTAAACCCTACCCCCACCCTATACCACTCCTTAACTCTAAACCCTAAGTTTTAGATTAATTAACCCAAGGATTATAAGTGTGTTTTTTTCCTCTTAAAAAACAAGGGTAAAAGTGATTAATGTATTTTTGAAAAGTGGTACAAGGGAAGTGATATTTTTGGCAATTTCCCTAGAATTTAGATTTGAGGGAAATATAAGTTTTGGATTTTTAAAATTACAACTAAGATTTAAAATTTAAAAATATTTTCAAAAGAAGAATTTTTAGATTTTAAAAGAAAAAATATATTCAGAAAAAATCGTAAATAAGTTTTGAATTAAATAAAGTTTTTCAAAAATAAAGTTTTATTTTTTGAGTAAATATATAGCTGTCATTTATCTTTTTTAAATAAAAAAATTGATCATTTTTCTCTTTGTGATTTTTTTTATCTAAAAAAAACTTTTACTTATAAGATTTTGGGAAATCTGTCCTTCAATAAAATCGAAAATTGCCAGCTCTACTGTTTTGGGCTCGAGAGGGTAACATGGAGAGGTAGGTCCCCTCACGTGACTATTAGGGACCCGAAAACACTCGACCCGGCCGTGCGTTTTCTTTTGTTTCCTCGCGCGCCAGCATCTTATCATTTACTTATTAAAAAAAAAGTATCTTATCATTTGCTTCGACGCGCCTTTAATCATTTTCCCTTCTTTGTAATCATTATAACTCAAAATTTGGAAAAAAAAATGTTTTACTATTTAGCAACTAGAATATCAACTCATAAGCATGTAATTTACTTTATTCTCAAAACCCCAAAACTATGATATGTGGCGTTTAATGTCAAACACCCAGAGTTTCAATCAATACGTATAAAGCCAAGGTTGACGACTAAAAACTTCAATAACACAAATCGTATTTTCTAATGATGTTATCATTTGAGGCGTTTATATATATGGTTTGCTTTTTGGGTAGGACTAATAATTCTCAATGTTACTAATCATGTTTTTATTATTGTTAAAAATCATGTTTTAATGCGTAGCTTAATTATTCTCTACAAAAATAGCTGTAGATAAATGTCATCTTTAGGGAACTTTTAATGTTTGGGCCTAACTTCTTTTTATGTTTTCGAATATTTTAGTCTGTCGAACATGTAATAATTTGTATTGTCTAATATTTTATTTGTTATGCTTTAAAAAATCATGGCATCGAGACAATGACCAAGAAAGAGGCCTATCTTTCAAAAGAAGATGATTCGAATTTGACGTTCCATATAAATGTTTTATAAATTCTTGATTATATTTTTTTTAACGAAGAAAAGACTACTGTTATGGTAAAAAATGTTACTGTTATACCTGCGTAATGATTTAGATTGTAGTATCTTATTAAGATGAAGCAATGGTTTGGGAATCTATGGTTTTTTAAAATAATGTATAAGATGGTCTAGTAGAAGATGAAGAAGCTTCAAGGAATGCTTGTAATAAAAAAAGACGAA